>VZRZ01004779.1:153514-186638 GCA_013398175.1 Climacteris rufus | reverse complement strand
GGGGGTGGGGGGAAGAGGATTAGTCCTGCAGCACCCACTCATACACTCAGCAAATCTACCATCTGCCATGAATAAAAGGTGGGATGAGCTGCAGCATTTCACAGGCACAGTAGGAAAAACTGCATTGTAATCTAATCATTGTAATCACAGCAATTACCCAGCTCTGTAGCAGCACCAGGGAAGTGGTCAATAAGTTCCTCTAGCTGCTGAAGAGCACAGTGTACTCACAGACAGGAGGGAAGGACAGAACGGGTTGTGCCTTGCCTCCTGCTTCAGGCTGTACCTGCCTGACACTGCTACCAGGAACGGGTGGCTCAGACACCAAATGTTCCCTATCGCAAGGCCCGCAGATCCCACAGACACAGGCTGCTCTGCTCCAGTAGCCAAGACATGAATGAGAATGAGTTTGTTATGAATCCAGAGGTAATTGCCAACACTCAGCTGCCATCCCCTGAATTTCTGTTACAATATAATGTGCAATTTCCCTTTACAGTGACATCGTGGTCCAGATAACTTCAGAAGCATTTTGTTTGCTGGAGTATTTACATGTAGTATACACCTTTACTCAATCAAAAGGCAGCTAATTTATTTGCTGTGCTAATTATGTCAGGGCAAAACACAACGTGTTTACGCTTGTTCTTGTCAGCTAGTTTGAGAAAGTGATTCCCTCTGAGTGACTCGATCACCTAGTTTCTGATGTTTTGTTTATGGACTACCTAATGATCTGTTCCTAAATTTCGCTGGAGTTGTTCATGCAGTGACTTGCAGGCAGTGCGAGTATAGTCCATGCAGGGCTGGGTATTGTTCACAACAGCCTGTACATACCCAAACTGCAGAGTAAGCCATAATAGTATCAGTGCCTGGTATCTATTCATGCTCCACATGCCTGTGGTTACATGTGTTGACTTGCAGCTTGAGTCACATAATGATGGGTTACATCTGACATACACTATCATATAAGCATGGAACAACAGGATTGGGAAGCATATATAGATATATATATACAGCAACACATCCAAATTGATATTATAGAAGCAATTATATGACATAGCTGCTCACCATAGGTGAGGGATGGGCTTCTTGCCCCAGAAGGTCCTCTGAGTTGTATCATACTAAGACGAAAAATGAAGTTGTCTTTGGAACAATGGAATTCCTTTTACTGAATTCAAAATTTGGGTCAGCAATCAGAACAGATACATAAAAACACAGAAATTACAGAAGCCTGGAGCAAAGATAGGAGCTTCTACTGGCATTAAGGCAGTTCAACCACATTTCTCCCCATTCTTACTTTTAGTCTTGCTTTGGCATTCTTACACATTGTTATCACTTAACCAGATAGAATTAAAGGGGACAAATACCCTGCTACCTGCAGCGAAGAATATTCTGTCTCAGAAACCAAGTTTCCTGAGCTGGCCAAGATTCTGATAGTGGGTTTGTCTCTCCTCCAAGCCATGATGAACAGAGCCACTCTGGCAGGGTCCTGTGCTATGAAAACAGCAACATCTGCACATCAGAAGGGGGAGCATGGATGTGTTTGCAGGGGCAACAACAACTTCAGAGGAGGAAGAGCAAAGGGAAAGCAATGCAGCACTCTCTGCCATGCACACATCTGGTAGGGGTGGGACGGGGGTTGGTTTTTCTTTTTATGAGAGAGGTGAAAGTAGGAAGATCAGATAGGTAAGAAAAGCAGATAACTCAGGAATTTCAAGAGTTAAACTGTCCTTAAAGCTAGTTCTCCCACTGAGATGAAAGGAGCAGCTTGCACGTGCCCTTAGCAGTGCAGCTGCACACTCAGATTTTCCCTCCACCAGGGATTTTATCACCTACAGGTTCTTAAGCTAGGTGTAATTTTAAATGAATGTAAGTAGTGTCTACATTGTGTGCACAGCTCTATTTCTTCCACAATTCACATCTCTACCAGACATTCTGCTTCTATGCAAAATTTTTCTCAAACTTTTGGTATGCAGGAACCAAAGAGCAATGTGGAGAGAAAGTGCCAGAGGTGCAATAGACTTGAAACACTCAAAGGCATTTTTAAACAGTGTCCAGATCCAAGGGGATACAGCTGCTGTCCTGAAGATGCAGGGCTCTGTCCCTGTGTTTCATAGGCTGTAAAACCACAATCCTATGCCAGCAAACCAACCTGAGATATTGGTAAATAGATTCTGTAACCAAGGTATCATAATCCTGTTAGGTAAAAAAAAAAACAAAACAAAAGGAAAAAAAGTACCAGTAAAAGCGATCAAAATGTGTATGTTTACAAGTAGGATTTAATTCTGCTTGTATTCTAATATCTACATGCAGCCACCTTTTATGCTGTCTGCTGACAGCATTTGATGCATTTTTCCTCCTGTGCTCATTTTTAGTTGCCATAGGAACTTTCTTATTTCCTGTCAGCTGATGTCCTTATTTAGTACTATTAATTGTATAAAAGGGTGTTGATTCTGGTACTCCAGATGCTGAAAAAAAAGCATTTTATGAAGGTAAAACAGACATTTCAGTTTACTCAGTCTTTTATTCATTTATTTCTACCAAGATTTAATTCAAAAAGCTGGGTACCATAATAAAAGTTGTTACCATATCAGTGGAATTTGGAGTAGATTCTCTCCAATCTTTTTGTCTTGTTTGAACTAAGTTTCCCCCCCACCACCATAAATATACTTATTTGAAATAGTATCTTTTGTCTGTATAGCTTGTAGGTTTACTCTTTCTCACTTCCCACATATACTATTTTTTTTTCCCCACAAAGAAAAAAAAAAAAAAAAAATCAAAACTGCTGTTAAAATGAATAGGAGTGAAAAGAAAAATTTTCAATATATGAAGAAATATAGTGTGGAAAAATATTGGGACCTGAGGGGGCGGTCTTTTTGGCATAGAACAATTCTTTTTCTATTACATATAATAAGATGCTTTGCAAAAGATTACTTTTCTATTACATCTATTGTGTGGCTGGAGAGCAATAAAAGAATGCCTGGAATTGACTGAGAACTATAATATGTTAAACTGGAACTTTCTTTGTCCACATCAACTATGAAATTTCCACAGTTCTTCCCATGAAGTGATCACATATTTGGAGAATAAACCTGTTCAACATACAAATTTGCATTTGAGTTAGTATTACATGGAATGCCAATGCAAGCTTATTCTAGTCCTTCTCTGGAAGGAAACAGCAGCAATGTACACAGTCAAATCCAGCCATAAAAACATATTCCTTTTTCCAATTCACATCCCTGTTCCTTGTAAGATGGAGGAAACAAGTAGCTTGGAATAAAGAAACTGGCAAATAAGCAAACATTTAAAACTTTGGAAAATAATTTCACTGGTGTGACTTAAATTATGCAAACTTCATCTAAGGTTTTATTCAAGCATCCTAAAGACAATTTGAATCTGCTCACTGACTTCAGGGGCTGCTGGATTAGTCCCACTGAATGGGTAGCTGGAGTATTAATGAGCTTGCTGTGGCACTAGAAGGATAATACTCTGCTCAGGAATGTTCCCAAAGCATATGGTGTCTGCTCTTGCTGAGACAAGCACTGTCAAGTGTTTTAGTTACTACAACTCAATAGACATTTGAGGTAAAAGATTTCCAGCCTGATCCTGGAAGCTCCTGCATAGAGGGTCCCTTTCGCAGAAGTCGTTCCCAGCCTCCTCAGGCCAGCCCACCAGCAACAGAACTGTCGTCAATTGACCCTAAGACAAGTTGTCCTGAAAATGGTAATTGGCTGATTTTTTATTTACACCTTGCTAAATTAAGGAAGAGTATTTATTTAACAGCAAATATTTTTATTATTTTAGCAAAAGAAGAATGTGCTAAGCATCTGTCTTTTCTTCTGAAAAGGAGGAACTGAAAGTTTTAGTTACTTAGAAATGGTTTAAAAAAGCAACTTCTTTTGTAAAGGAAAGTGTACATGTAGATGGAAGTTGTTTTTATTTATTAGAGAGAGTCAGATAACATAATTATGCTGATTACTTCACTGTAGGAGTTTGGGAGATTGAAAAGACATTGAATATTATTTTATATACCCAGATATTGCAATTTAAAACTGACCTTAGAAAAAAAAATTCGCTAGAATTTGTCCATGATATCTTTTCCCAAAATTAGTCTCCTATTTAAACCAGGAGTCAAATAGTAACTATTACATAATAATGCTGAATTAAATACATATTAATGGTAAATAACTATATTTAATTTAAGTTACCATTATATAATAATGGTAAAACAAATAAAATCATTTATTGCCCCTAACAACTGGCAACTTTCTATTTATTTTCAAGAATAGGCTACCAGACTGATCTATTTTAAAATATGGGAGACCTTGTCTAATCCCTAAGGCCAGCCATGTCAAGTTGAAAAAAAAAAAAATCCAGTTTGTTGTTACTAATAAGCAGTGGCATTTATAACCACGTTAAATTTGAAGGAAACTGCAAAGGTATCCAGCTTCCCTGGAAAAAACATGGCTCAAGATCCAGGAAGAAGCAGCTTAGATGGGCAAGTCACACCCCCCACCTGGATGTTGAGTTTCCATCTCCTTTCCATAGGACCAATTGGGTCAGCCAGCACAGAGAGAAGTGCTGGGAGGTTGTGGAACACAGGGGCTGGCTGATCTGTGCGGTGCTCCATGGGGTAGCCTGGGTGGCCCCTGGGTCAGGAGGTTCTCCAGGGTCCATTGAGAGAGAGCTGTGACCTGGAATCTGTTGTGCCAGGTGTGCTCACACAAGCCACTTCCTGCTGGGAAGGAAGAGAGAAAGGAAGGGAGGCAGGTAGGCAGGCCAGCAGGAAGGCAGGAAGGAAGAAAAGCAGGAAGGAAGGAAGGAAGGACAGAAAGAGCCAGGTTCACTGTGGGAACATAGCAGTGGGAGAAAGGTGAGCAGGAGAGCAAGCCCCAAAACACCCCATGAAGTCAAAGGCCACAAAGACCAAAATTACTTCTAGAAACAAAACTGGAGTATTGCTCTTCCGTTTTGCCCCACTGCAGCGGAGACAGGAAAGAACTGAGTTGTCATCACCTTGCTGTGGGATTGGCACTGAGCATGAGAGCATGTTTGCTTTCTCCACTGAGCAAATGCTGGCCCAGCTGTGACTGTAACATTCAACAAAGGATGAATCAAGTTAAGAGAACCACACCACTAGCACCGAGACACTAACAACATTACAGTGACAGCTGAGGACACCGTTGTACTTACAGAGTATGAGAATCAACATCATCCTCTCTAAGTTATACAAATGAAAGAAGGTTATTTACTGTCCATCTGGTTTTGTTCAAGAGAGTAAATTATTACTCCTCAAATGCCCGCTGAAGGCTTTTTAAGCTGCCAGAGAACAGGATTTTTTCCTAGCCTACAGATGTCACCTTCCATGTTATGACCAAAATGATGAATTCCCACTTTTTATACCTCTTTCTTTAAGGCAGTGTGATTGCTTGTTTACAGAACATGGATACTAGTATAGCTCAGGGAGTAAAAATTTGACAGGCATTATCCAGCAGAGGGAGCACAGTGACGCAAAACCCCCTCAGCTGTAAGGTGAGGAACTTTTTCTATCAAAACCCTCAACAACTGACAATCTGAGTTAACAGTTTTAGCACATGGCATGGAAAAGACAGAATTTAAATAAAAACAGAGAGACGTGAGAGAAGAATATCAAACAAATACAAGTAGCAAAATAATTTATTTCCTGTTACTATTCCCATAATAAGGCAAATAACATAGCTGCTGGAAAAAATCAAACTTTAAAAAGAGATCAAGGATGATCTTGGGAAGAGTAATAACATTTATTGTAAAATGCAGACTTTAATTTAAATAGAACTGGCTGCTTTGGCTGAAAGATTCAAGTGCTGTTTTCAGTTTGACTGTGCACTTCCTCTTGTTCCTAATGAAGTCATGTATCACAGAAATAACTGATGCATCCATTCAATCGGTTTACGTGTCATTTTCAGAGTTCAATGTGATAGAAATCTTACTAGATATGTTCTGTCTTCTGTGACTGTTACACTTCCAAATCTAATCAAGCTCAAATATTTGTGAATTTAAAAAGGAAACAAGAGCTAATACCTATTTTTATGAGAAGTGATCATAAACCACAGAAAGAATCCATCACATTTTGATGTGACTTACATGAACTACAGTAATTAAAGAAACAATGTAATACCTTTAAATTGTTGCCATCTTAAATGCAAACATTTCTCAGGGTGCATTTCATTAATATATTTATACCACAGGATTTTTTAATTAGTACATCTAAATTCTAAGCTCTGCCACTGACTGTTATTTGACCTTTGGCAATTCACAGTCTTTCTAAGAGAGTTTCTGTTATCTTTGTAATGAAAATTATATTGATTTCACAGCTGGGTACAGTGTAACAGTAGCTTTGCCTGCTGGTAGAGAATGGTCGAAATAAAAACATAATTTTAAAAGGAAAGAGAGAAGAAAGAACTGGATGTTCTGATCAGAAATGCTAACTACAGATAACTTGAGATAGAATATTTTCAGTTTAACTGTTATTTGTTTTCCAAAGAAAAAGCCAAGCATGATGAAGACTGATTAGTATATATTCTGTTAAGCAGACCAAACTTCTCTCCACAAACTAGCAGAAAGATTAACAATTCAAACAAAACATCTATATTGCTAAGTATTGAAGATGTCCCCATGCAGCAGATTGCTCATTTTGTTGTATAATATCCTAAGGAAATGAGGTTTATGCAGGCTCATTATCCATTCGTTCAACTATTGCCCCAATTTCCCTAGTAATTTTTCAACCTCGTGGACAATGTCAACAAAATCTAGAAGAACACTGGAAGTCACCGATATTAAAGACTTTTGATGACCAGATCCAACTGAGATTGTATGAAGTTTAATGGACACTTACTACCTTTGCCAGTTGCAAGTCTCCCTGCTCAATAAAAATAACTCCAGAAGTAGACTGGAAGCAGGGCCCTGCAAGAGGTTTCTGGTCTGGTTCTGGCCAGGACAAGGGTTCATTTTTGCAGTAGTCAGGAGGGGCACGGGCAGTATCCAGAGGTTATTCTGTACGACCTCACATGACTTCCACAGGCAGCGGAAGGAGTTGCTTCTGCCTGACCCACACATCAAGCAAGAGTAGGTTTGGTATTGCTCTGTCCCATCATTGGGAAGAACTGCACCAATACAGTTCATCACAGGTGTTTTACAGGAGTCTGCACAGAGGCAACTGGATTTGCAGGAGTACGAGACACCACCCTAGGTACAGCTGGGCAAAAACACAAAACAAAATCCAATCCAAAGTTTTGGGAAAGGCAAATGCTGACTTTTGAAATTTGTTTCATACTTCTAGGAATTACTGCTATACAAATACATTCACATACGCACCAGTCTAAGAGCTACTAGTCTCAATCTCAAAATTTGATTACAATTTAAAGTCTTTCCTATGGAGAATTAAGCCACTTAATCCAATTTTTTCTAAAATTTGTCACTTAGTTTTGTAAGTCTCATAAAGGTTCATGCAAATATGCATCACCATAGAATCAGCCTGAATTATTATGTAAGGAACCACAGTATATTAAAGCATTATTTTTAAAAAAACAGGTTTATTTTACTATACAGTAAGTCCTAGTTGAATCTCAGAGATGGAAATAAACACATGCACGTGCTGCAGAAGTCTTCCTACATAGCTACAGCGTTGAAGGCACACATGTGGGGTAAGCCTAGATTACACACTCTGCTGACACAATGCTCTCTGAGAGAGGGGGGGTCTGAGGTACTTATGCCAAACTTGCACCACTCTGAGTGGTCATGTAATTTCCTTGAAGATGTACTTTCTTCAAGAGCAAGTGCCACACCTGCACCAGAAGCCTCTGCTGACACAACTGCTCTGGTGCTGAGACACCTGTGGCTCTGGGCAATGCAGCACCCCGGTGCTCATCCTCACATCCCAGCTCTGCCCTTCCTAGTGTGCTTGGGTTATGCTCTTCCCAAGGCTTTGTGTCAGCTCCATCACCAGGTATTGCAGTGATTTCCTCCTCTACCATGGCATTAGTAGTATTTTTTTCTCACAGAAGAGTTATGACATGACCCAGCAGCATAAAGGGATTTAACAATAAAAGCAGCAAGTGAAACCACCTTTCTGAATTACAACAGGTATAGCAACAATCTTTTAAAATTCTCTGCTATTTAGGAATATCTGTTTAGCTGTTGGCAAGGCATATATTCAATTTTTTAAAGTTCTCATTAGCTGATAGGATATACTATGGCTTCTACATTCCAGAGAAACAAATATTTTTGGGGGTAAATGTTCCTACCACAAAGCTCTTGGATATGAATTTTTTTTTTCCTGAATGCAGGAATTCACACAAACCCGCTTTGTAAAACAAAGCCTATAGAAAAAAAAACAAAAACCAAAACCAAAACTGAAAAAGCACCTCTTAGGAACACATGAAGAGAAAGAATTTTTTACCCACAGACCATTATGGACACATTAAGGATGTGCCAAACTAATACTCACTTATCTAGGTTAATGGTCATAATGAACCATCTGTTGCTATGAAACTATTTAAAATCCATTGTGTCTATTGACTGTAAGGAAGTGTACCTGTAAAACCACTTTGAACATGTGTCTGAGCTCCATTAGAGAACATGAATGCCCAGAATAGAGGTAATGGCTTTAAAAATACAACAAAAATCTGTGAAGATTTTTGCTCCTTGCAACTATCCATTTCCTTTCAAGTGTCTCAATTTTAAAAATTATTGTTTGATTGTTTATTAAACTTATTTTCATTTTAATGTGTTTTTCATATGAACACATTCTCAAGAGTTACAGCCATGGAAAATTTAGGTACACCAACAAGTTGCTGAATGGTGCAGTTTCCCAGCTGGCTGGGCCACTGTTTATCTTTTTTTTTTTATGGATAATCATGAGTTTTTGCCTTCCTAACATTCGAAGTTTTAACATGTTTCAGGAATTTGCCATGGGTCACAGTATGAAAAATACCAGTGGCAAGGTCCTATTGAGCTTGCTTGCAATTGGCTTCAAAGAGTAGAAACTACATGGTTTAGAGAAGGCAGAGCATCTTGCCAGTAACTTCTATGGACAGAGTGGCCTGTTACTGAGGCCAGATCCCTTTCAAAGACTGACCAATTTTATTTAAAGCTAACTTCAGGTAACGGTACTCTGTGCTGACATCTAAAGGGCATGTATGGATGCAAGAGCATTGGCATCCAAATCCAACATTTACTGTCACAGCAGCGACACGAAAAGGACGAGCCAGAGACACCTGTTAATAGGATTAGAGAGAAGGAAGGAAGGAGGGCAAGACCCGCCTTCTTTATTTTTTATATCCATTTGGAAATTACTATTCATTGGAGGAAATCAGTTCTTCCTCCCTCAATTACAGTGGTCAAAGGAAATGTCCATTAAAGTTCTGTGTCTATGAGAAAGGAATGTGAATGATAAGATACAGTTACAATAACATAGCTATGTTTACAGAAAAGAACTGTGAGAAAGAAAGTAAAAAACATTCAGCTGCAAGAAGCAAGGCAACAATTTACACTGTAGCGAAGCCTCCAAAATTTTGGCTCAGTTCCCCGTTCATTAAGTGGCCACACCTTTTCAGTGCATCAATTTCTACTGTTGCAGCTTGCAAAGTCACCTAAATTGAGGTATCACCGGACCCAAACATAACTATTTCAATTACAAATAAACATATCAGTGGTACATATCTGCTTCCCTTGCATGCATATGTAACTCTGCTTCAGATGAGAAAGCTGAAGGGAGGAACAAGGTTTGACATAAGCCTGGGTGAGGTAAAGTGTCCAGCCAGCCACACTCAGTCTATGTGCCCTAAATCTGGAACCTGTAGGCACAGTGGCCTCCCAGGGTCAACACCCAAAGAAAGACAGGCAGTGCTTCCCATGAGACGGGACCCAAGACCCAGCTGAGCATGGATCAGTAGCACAAGGGACAATTTGTTGCTCAGCTCTGATGGCTGACGGTCTCCTTCTTCAGGACCAAGATCTCCTGAGGTCTCAGCAGCTGAATGGGAAAGAAACAGAAAGTCAAGTCAAATTTCTGTGACATCTGCAGTAGAAGTGCTATGTTCCAGTCGTACTACAGACAATGCAAAGAAACCGCATTCAAGTTATAATGTAAACCGTGAAAAATAAAGAATGCCTGGAATTAAACAAAGAAATTGATTCTACACTTTGTGTCAGGAGTATGTGTTTGAGAATCGTGATTTACAAGTCATCAGTCAGCTGCCCTGGCCCAACCATTTTATTCTGGAAGATTCAACTGCAAATACAGTCATAAGGACTTAAAGTTATCTCTGAAATGTCTACACTTTATCCTTTCAGTTTTTTAATGGATTCCACATGATATATACAATTTTTGAGAACTGAAGTGCTATTTCTAATATTTCCAGTTAAATGAAAGCTTTAAAATAGAAGGAATGATAAAAATCTAAAACTATATTTAGCATTCTGAATGCAATTAGGGCAATTTTATTAAATTGATTTCTGAAGTTCCCACATGAGTGATCTACAGTGATATCATTCAGTACAACAGTAACAGGTGCCGAAAAACTAATTTTAAACAAACGAATTTTACCACATTATCTGTTTTTTCCCTATTACAGCCAACTTTCCAAGTACTTCTATGCAATTACCTAAATGAAGGTATATCAAAAAGTACTTTATTCCAAGATATATTTCCATTTTTCATTACAAGATCACTGAGTAATAGCATTGTTTACTTTATTTTCTACAGAATGATTTTATCATTGCTTGAAAGCAAGAACAAGATAGTGTAAGAAGTATACATGAATCCTATCTTTTAAACTACAGTTTTACTACAAGAATAAAGCATACAAAATTAGAAGGGACCTCAAAATGACACCTAATACATCCTCCTGCCTGCAGGAAGCAGTTATTCAAGTACTCTGATCCTACAGATCTCCAGTTGAGATGGAAACTCCAAAGGCTTGCCAAGCAATCTATTCTCTATCCTCACCATTAAAGTTTTCTCTAATTTTAAAAATAAATCTTCCCTGCTATAATTTAGCCCATTACTTCTTGTCCTATCAAGCATCGGCAAATGAAATAGATTGTTCTCTTCCTCCTTGGAGCAACTTCCTATATTATAGTGTCTTCATTCTATCTTTTCTGTGTCAGACTAAACTAACATAATTTATTAATTTTTTTTTATTTTAGGTTATGATTTCTACACTTCTATATGGTCACTCTCCTTTGGACTGTTCCCAGTTGATTCTCTTCTTTCTTCAAGTCTGGTGCCTAAAACTGGACATGGTATTCAGTAGGAAAATAAGATTTGTTAGTCCCAGATTTCATCTGATTATTTAAATAATGAACCTAATCATCTCCAAGGAGAAGGATACCAAAGCTGTCATTCTAGTAATTGTCCTGGAAATCAAAGTTGAAAGTTAGATTAATTAAAGCACAGTTCAGTGAAAATCAATCCAAGGAAACTTTCCTCTTAGATTTGTATCTTAAGCCTGACTGACCAAACGTCTAAGGAAACACAAACTCTGATTCAAGTTTGCTTGCATCATACAATTTCTATGAGCTTTCTGGTGTCCAGCACGAATGAAACTCCTATGAAATCTTTCCCTCAGTGTTTATCTGCAGGTAAGAGCATACTTCCAGATTAACGGAAAACACAAACAGGGAAGCAGCCCAGGTACTAGCCTTTGGGATGACAGCTGGAGTAGATGAGGGAAGAAGGAGCAGCAGGTGACAGCAACTGGGCCAAAAACATCTGGTGCAGATTTTAATAGCTGATTTAGGATTAGGCTGTGGTTTTACAACTAGTTCTGTTGACTCTGACAAAACAGTCCCTACCATAAGCCCATCTCACCAGCTATTCTGAACAACAGCATGATTCCCTAACCCTGTTTCTCTAACAGACCAGGCTACGCAGTTTCCTTACAACAGTTGTGAGCTACATAAACTTTGCTTTATTACATACTATCTTGGTGTATATATTTTAGATCTCCTGCTTTATTAAAACATGCTAAAGTTTTAAATGAGATATGCATGTGAGAACATCTACTCCCTTTCTTTCTTCTTGTCTGTCCTCCCTCATATAATTGCTCTACTCTTCTACCAAGAGAAAAATATCCATGCCTTTGACAGCATGATCCTGACATTCAACATGCTGCCATCTATTTTGTTCTTACAGTGATTTTAGTAATAAATTCTGTTGTATTTAGGTGGAGTCACTCAAGGATTGTATAGGATATTCATTATGTGAATAATGAAAGTATATGAATAAAAGGTCAGCCTATTTATTCATTCCTGGAGGACTACTACTTGAGTCACCAATGATGATACCAATTCCACTGCAAAAAGTTATGATTGTGACTCTAGGATTTTGGTCATAAATAAGTAAGCGGGTAGTGGTATTTCTATTTGCATTAATTTGAAAAACTTCTGTAGCAGACAACATTTTATACCATTGCTATTTGTAAATGTGTTTGATATTTCAAGTTATGTTGAATACTGGGGATTTCAAGAACAATGCTGTATAACTTGAACAATACATCAGCCTTAAGAAGCTGTTTCAGCCTATTGAGAAACTGTCATATTTGCTTATAGTTACTCTGATACCTTTTGACAATATGGACTACACACACTGTTAATTTCAAGCAGCTGTCTTGCTATTATGAACTACCTCTTAAAAGGAACTACCTCTTTTTCCAAGTGACTATAGAGGAACTTTGGAGGTTATTCCTGCCAACATTAGGTACTTAACATGGCCTTCCTTTCTTTCTTTGCCAGAGTTAAGACATTTAAAATACAGTACATAATATGATCAGTGAAGGGTACGGGACAGGAGACCAAATGGGAAAGGTGCAAAATCTCATGAAAAGATTTTCTACAGACCAAACTGTGACGGACCTTTTTTCTCTTTTTAATAGGTCTTGTGCTGGATATATTGTCAAAGTTCCTACAGGTAGAAAAAGCTGCTAGGTTTGGTCTCACGTCTACACAGCAACCACAGACTCTCTTTCAGTAATAACTGCAATAACTTATGTTTGAAAAATAGTTACAATATTTAAAACTTTCACAGCATTCCTATTTGAATTTGATTTTACTTTTCAAACAATGGCACTTTGCATGCCTTTTTCTTCTATGTAAACAACAGTTCTGTTCTACACACAAAATTATTTATTTGGTGTAAGCAAGCTTCTGTCTTCATAAAATTAATTCCATAAAAGTATTGACAGACAGTCAGCAAAGATGCAAGCTCACATTTCTTACCATTTTTTTTCTTGCTTTCAAATCTATTCCTGGGGATGGGGCAAATTTCTAAAGTAGACAAGACTGTGGACAAAGAAACCATAAAGTTTTGCTTAGACCACAGTAACAAATTGTTTTAACTACATAATCTTTAAGTACACTGAATACATATAATGCAACTAAATAAATTGTGGGACAAATCTGCAGAAATTGCAATATTTGGGTTTTACTGGATGTTGCCATGTAAACAGGATGTAATGTTTACTTACTATAAAACCCATGTTAAGGACATTGTAAAACAACATTTTTCAAATTGCAATTAAAGACCACGGAAAAGGCAAGTAGCACACCAGCTTCTTAGAGGTGCAAAACCAGGACTATTGAATTCATGCAGTGAAAAAATATTCCCACAACTGTAAAACCTGGTTCAGCCTGTGAATTAGGGCACAAGGGAGAGATAGGAGACCTTCTGTTACTTGGCACCAGTTCTTGGAAGGTTCAAAGGCACAACAGAGCTTTACCATCTCCGGTGAGGCACTTGTTCATAGTTACATACATTTCTATGAACCTAAACTTTTGTCACAAGGCAAAGAATCCTAGTCTTATCTTGAAAGCCCTTGAAACCTGCTAGTTCACCTCTTAAGCCTGAATGAGCTTCCCATTACAGGAACCTCCCTTTCTGCCTCATGTGTGGGCTGAAGCACAACCCCTCCATCAAGAGCTTGGGCAAAGGCAGCTGAAGACAAGAGCATTTGGCAGTGGCCAGGATATGCTCCTCAGCATGCCCCAGTGGCACAGCAATTAGGAAACTCCCCTGGAATGTGGCCATTCCCCACTAACTTGCTTGGGCAGCTTCCTGATCAGAGGTTTCTGTGAAATCCACTCCCACTTCTTCCCCCACACTGTTAAGGAAGCCTCTGAACCCTGAGCTGGGCTGTGACTTCCTCCAGGCAAAGGGCATCCAGAATTAGGCAGTGTGATGCAGAGCAAAGGAACAAATAACCTGTCTCCAGCATTTCAGCCTTAGAGTAGGTGAGGGTGGACGCATTCCTATCATGACCTGCCTATTGACACAACTCAGGAGGAAAGACTAGTTCCCATCCCAATTCATGTTACTTCACATGATAAAAAAAAAACAAACAACCAAACCAAAACCAAAAAGGATATCAATTCCTTACCTTTCATGCCTCTGCTAACTTATTCCTCTAGTCTTCATCTGCAAGGTAAAGCCTTCAAGGGCTACTCCATCTGTGACAAAACATGGTGCTGGTGGTTGCTGTAAGGATCTACAACTGCTCACCATTGCTTAGGGCCATGTGCTCTTTTGTCATTTTCCCCTACCTGCTAACAGCCTGCTAAGGAAGACACGGGATTGGGCATTAGACAAACAACCCAACTGAGATGAAGGACAGAGACAGAAAGCAGCAGAGTGTTTGGAGAAAACAACATGGAATAAGCCAAATAGCTTAGAAGTTCAGGGTCATTTTCCCCTTTCCTGTATATGTTGATTCATAAGACTTATCTTTGCTCTGTGTCTTTTATCTAACGTGTGTTTGCAGCTTCAACCCAATCTTTCCAAGTTTCTCTCTATTCCTGATAAGGGGCATAGTGGTA
This sequence comes from Climacteris rufus, assembly GCA_013398175.1. Taxonomy (NCBI): domain Eukaryota; kingdom Metazoa; phylum Chordata; class Aves; order Passeriformes; family Climacteridae; genus Climacteris; species Climacteris rufus. The sequence goes on along the minus strand of VZRZ01004779.1, from coordinate 171,797 downwards.
AGAGGTCCAGAACAAGAAGATGAGGCAGTTCCTCCATTCACACGCCAGTAAACAAATTCACAGACAGAACTTAGCATGCATTATATAATGACATTCAGTCAGGATTTGTAGTCAGTATGAATTTGGTACAACACTTGGAAAATTTTTTAGAATCTGTCAGCCAACTTAATTTAAAAGTTCTGGAGATATTTAAAAAGCAAGCTTGCTAAAGTGTAAATATGGCTCTCATTAGAGCCATTTTTTAGTAAGGACATCAAGGAACTTATTACATTTAAATGCCGAATGCACTGACTCACGTATCGACCATGACCACTTCATGTACAGTAGAGTCCCCATACGCAGCTGGCAGTGCAAAGCTGGTAACTTACAGCTTACTCAGTAAGGCTGAGAGAGTTGTTGACCCAATTGCAAATGCAATGCAAACTGCTCTGCAAACTTCTTTAAGTGCTTCAATTCACTCTCAAACAAGTGAGGAGAAATATCTAGGGAATGTGAGGGTGGGATCCATCTCATCCACCTTGACATACCTACATCAATGAAGTTTAGGGAGTGATTCATCTGACTAAAAGTAGATGCCTGCTTTAAAATGAGTTGACTCATTTTATGGATAATATTGACTGTTTTGACTAGATCCCCATTGACCATGACTCCAGGCCGATCAGCTGCCTCTACCCTCTCTAAAACAGGAGAGGAATTCAATGAATTTGACTGAAGGCTAGGGATATTCCAATACATCACCAAGTAAACTAGTAGCTAATACAGACTGTCTTCCAGTTCTCATTTTAGAGGAACTATTGACAATTCTACAGAGACATCACCACAGCAGAAATGATACTGAAATAATATATATATTCATTAAATAGGCATTAATTTAATTTATTTTAAAAGAGGTAGAAAGGAATGAGTTATGTTTTAAAATCTTCCATCAGTATAAAGCTATTTTTTTTACTATGTTGTTTTACACTGTGTATATACATACCAACCTTATATACACATTCATGAATATTCACTAAGAACCAACAAAGTATTTTTATGTAATCAAAGTCCTGGCACATTAGGAAGATTGTATGTTTGATAGTTTTCAGACTATATCATTATGTCATGTGTAAAAAGATTCGGATCTTGAAATTTCAAAGCTATTCAAATAGAAATTATTTTCTTAACTATGGGGAAAGAGATTTATACGTTACAATTTTTTTATAGAAGCATATTCTTGTGAGCAGCATGTGAGCAATGCTTTTATTATATGCACTGAATATAGCAAGGTTTTTGGATCACTGAACCTCTTCTAAAACAAACCTGAGGAGCTACATAGTTTTTCTTACAGAGCACAATATAATTTAATCCAAGGGCTGAAAGATGATAAATACTTTTTTCTTTCCCCATTTCAATCCCACGTCCCCTTCCTCATAATTCTAATAAAATATGAGCCAGAGTGTGGATTTGTTAACATACCACTGAGGAAAGGGTCTATATTCTAATTGTTTTATCATAGAGAGGCATTATCACACTAATGATGAAATGCTGTATTTAAGACAAAATACAAGAAACATTTTCAGGTTATCGAAAGTTAAAAATAAGCTGCATGTTTTTCTTAAAGATAAGGATTGTGATTATTCACTCCATTGCATTTATCCTGTTACCTGTATCTGTGGAAGCTGCTAAAAAACTGTGAATGATTATATCACAAGAAATAAAAATCATATATTCCATTAAAATATGTATCATGTTCATTAATTTTTAGTGAGACATAAATTTCATGCTGTTTCTTATAGAATATATAGAATTTGATCAGTCCTGAAGAGATAGATTACTTTTTTCCAAGCACTATGTCTAGAATGTGCATACTTTTTAACACAAATACTAACATATATTAGTTTTTCATTTTATATAATTATTCCTGTAATGCATAGCTCCACTTCCAGCCCTGCGCAACAAAGAGTGCAGCAACATCACATTCTTGTACAGTTTTGCTAATGCTGAAGTTAAGTGGAGTGTTTGGAAATGGGAAGACAACTCCAAAAAGGTGCCAAGTGCAATCATGTACTCTAGCTATATACAGACAGGTATGTATTAACTATTAGCAGATAAGAAACTCACAAAGGAAAACAACAATATCCAGTCCTGAAAACAACAGGGCCACTCCAAAACATCTGCCACTTCCTACTGCCTCCAATCTCAGGACAACAGGAAGGAAAATGTCCCTCAAAGCAATCCTGATCAATCGTCCTCTTAGGTTTTCTCTTTCAGAACAGAAGCCTGCACTCTTTGAAAACAGATCCATGCTTTAAAAAGGTCATCATTAAGAGCCGGATTCAAAAAGGTATTCAGACCTTAGGGTTCTTCATCAAAACTTGCAGTCCTTAAATAAAAACTCAGCTGTCAATTTTCAGTGTTGAAATGTGTAGGTGCCTCACCTTTGGCACTAGAGCTCTCTGAGAACAATAAGGGTTCGAGTAGGTCTATAGTGGTAAATTATTGCTATTTGCTGGTCTTTGCCTCTCTTCCGTGATGGACAGGTTGGAAGTGATCCCTGGAGGTCTGCTAGTTCAAATTCTCATTCAAAGCATCTCCAACTAAAGCATGCTGCTCAGTCGGTTTTGAGTATCTTCAAGGATTGAGATTCCACAATATTGATTGAAAGTCCATTCCAGCATTATCCTAACAGTGATATCCAGATTATCCTAACAGCGAAAATGTTTTTCCTTACATGCAGAATTTCCTGTATTGTAACTTGTGTCCATTAGCTCTTCCCCTATCACCATACAACTCCAAGAAGAGTCTGGATCTCTCCTATATTTGCCCCATCACACTCTGCTCATACACATGTACTCCAGCTTGTGTAATCCTAGTGACACTGCTGCATTCAAAACCATGCATCAATCTCTTGTGCTGGGCAGAAAAACAGTACTCCAGAAGCAGTCTCACAAATGCCACATAGAGGGAACAATTACTTCCTTGGATCTGCTGGTTACAGCTTGCTAATATAATCCAGGATCAGGTTGAGCTTGTTTGCCGCGGCTGCCAACTCGTGCTCATTGTGTCCACCAGTACTCCAGGTCCCTTTCTACAAAGCTACTCTTCAGTCAGTTCACCTCCAGCATGTGCAAGACTTCTCACTTGTCTTTGCTGAGCTTGGTGAGACTCCTGGCAATGCATTCCTCCAGCCGGTCTTGGTCCCTCTGAGCCACAGCCCTGCCCTCTGGCATATAAACTGCTTCCCTGTAGACTGGTACCATCCATGAATCTGCTGATAGTGCACATTCTCCCATGGAATCAGATCCTTAGCAGAGAAGACACCAAACTGCATTTGCCCCAGGATCTGCCCCTGAGGGGGACTGCCACTAGCAACCAGCTGTGGGATGGACTTTGTACTGCCAACCCATTTGGCCTGGCATTTCAACCAGTTTTCCATGTGCCTTATCATCTGCTTATCCTGTCCGTATCTCAGTGTTTTGACTGGTAGGATACTATGAAAGACCTTCAGAAAAGCTCTGCTAAAGTCAAGGTAAACAATATTCGCTACACTTCCCTTGTCCACAGAACCAGTCTATCTTAGAATGATCAACCAATCAGGCTGATCAAGGGCAAATTGCCCATGGTAAATTCATGCCGCCTATTTCTAATCACCTTCTTGCACTTCATGAGCTCAGAAATGGTTTCCAGCAGGAAGAATCTTCCAGGAAACTGACGTTAGACTGCCTACCTTGTAGTTCCCTGGATCCTCTTTCTCAGCCTTCCTGAAGATGGGTATGACATTTGCCTCTTTCTTCTGTCCATCAGGGACCTCACCAAGCACCACACGGAAGTTGATGAGCAGCACACTCACAGTGTGCTAGATTGGCTAGATTTTGTATTTGCAGTCAGCTTAGAGTGTCCTGCTCATCCTTACTGGCCTTGTACCACATTTGCTTATCTTGCTGTGACTTGGAATGGACCAATTCTGTGTTTTGAGAAAGTTTTTCCTGAAAGTCAACTAGCTGTGCCAGGATAACCGTCCCTCTTGTCATCCTGCCCAGCATATTCCCAAATAAGTTGAAATTTGCCCTCTGGAAGTCAAGACTGGCAATTTTAGTATTTGTTGTTCTTGTTTATCTCAGCGTTTTAAACTATACAAACTGAAAGTTGCAGCCAAAGCTGCCTTCAACCTCTACACCTCCAGACAGTTTGTTCACGAGCAATAAGTCCAGCCAGAGCATCTCCTCTAGTTGCCTCACCAATCACCTGTGTCATTGGATCTTCTACATTTAATCCATGTTTCAAGTGCTGACATGTTTGGAACCTGGTGTTCCATAGAACAAGGAGTTGCACTTTCACTGTTTTGACAGCTGAAACCTCACTTTGCCTTCAAAATATGAATATGCTTATCACCTGCCACAGGGAATTTTGGGAATAAGGCTCCTTTAGCACAGCTGTAGTGATGAGGAATATTCTAGTTCTGATGCAAAGGGCTAATAACATATCCTGAGGGTAAATGTGGTAAGGAGGTTATAAATGTGGTGCCAAGGCCTCTTGTGACAGGTGCTACCTACATCACCTCTACCGAGGCAGGAGTGGACAAGGAGACTAAGAGGACATTTTCAGTTTGTTGGTGCTAGCTATGGAGATGTGCAGAGCAGCCCCATCCATGTAGAGTCCTATCCACTCACCAGTGCCTGAGGAATACACAGCACACCAAAACTCATCAATGCCAAGGGTAGCACGTTTGCAGCCACTTCACGCAGGCTTTCACCAGGTGCAACAGTGCTGGAGATGACTCCCTGTTGCCATATTTTGCTTGCCAATGAGTTTCCTTAGCAATGGCATGTGCCCAAGAAATCTCAATATAGTGAGGATTAGAGCTGCTTCCTTGAGGAAAGACTTCGTAGGAGAATGGACCCATATTCATTCAGTAATGAAGGGTTTTGACAGTTCACAGATCCTGCTTATTTAAAGTGGCCATAGAATTCTGTATTTAATGATGTCTTCATAACTTTCTGAGTCTGTAATTCTGGTGTTCAAGCTCCTGAACCCTTCTTGTTCTAAAATAATGATGAATTGAATATTTGTCAGAAATACATGACCTTCTGAGGCAGTTAAGGCTCCTGGTTTTGACCAGGGAGATGACACGATCCAGACTTCCTAAGTCATGTTGAGTGAGAAGTTGCCTCTGGAGAAGACTACTGTGTGGAGCACTCTTTGAAATGCCCTTTAAAAAAGGGGAAAATTTTTCTGAGCTTGAATAATGTGGAACTGCCATTATTCTTCCATTCTTCCTGCCATTTCTGCCAGGAAGCATTTACATTCTTAAGCCAAGCTCTTTCAGTTACTTCCATGTACAACTTTACACATGAATAATCCCATGTTACTGCAGACTTCACAAATATACAGTTAAGATGTGGTTTTAGATTAAAGGAAAGTTCACTTGAAATAGGAAAACACTGTGTGAGAGTTTGGTGTCAGTTCAAGAGCCATGTTTAGTATCTCCATATTTAATAATTACCTGTTTCAGATTTTTTTTCCCTACAATTTAAAACAGATAAAACTTCAACAAGCTATTTGCAGAAACAATGAAAAGGATTTAAAGGATTTTCAGCATCTTAACTGAAATTAAAGACTTTCATGGATGTCAACTGTATGTGAGGCACCAATGGTTACAGTTAAAAGAAAAAGCATGATGCTGCACCCCCAGTTCAGTCTTGGCAATCCTGCAGCACCTGTCTCGTTTTATTTTACATGAAATGTTGAACTAGGGCCCAGTTTAAAAAGAAACTGCAGTAAAGCAAGAGAGAAATTCTACCATAACAGCAAGTGCTTTATATAGTGTTTCTCAGTTGCATGTGAAGCACAACAGCTGGGCTAGAAGACTATGGGCTTCTAGCTAAAATATGACATTTTCGCTTTTAAAAAGAGAAGAAAACTAAGTTATCCTGTTTTTTCATTTCCATTCCTGACTTTCCATATCCTTTACTTTACTCACATAATAAATGCAGATTCTTTTTCTATAATGTCTTATCGTAAAAAAGGATTTTTTGCTGCAAAACATGAATTTACTTAACCACTCCGAGCTTGTCCCAAGATCTAAACTGCACAACACTTCTTCCTTGTTCATATTCAGAGGCATTTGACTTGTCCTTCTGGAGCTTTCCAAGGCTGTACTGGGACTGTTACACAGGACCAGCCATTGGGTTATTCTGCAGATATCAAGCCATTCGCTGTTGAAGACAGAAGAGATGTGAGGGCGATGATGCTGCACTATTCTGGGCTCCAGACTAACCCTTTTCCATCACTGGAATGGTGACATTTCCACTGTGAGCTGTTAGAAGAGCTACCTCTCCCCATTCCTCTAAAGCATAGCATAGATTTGATGTAATTGCATGGGGAAGGGGAGGACTTCTAATAGAAAAATCAACACTAAAAGGCTGTACTTCTTTTTCAGTTGCTTAACTTTACTGTTTGTAACATAAAATTATAATCTGGGATTAACTGCAGTTTCATTCTCCCCTCCATACTTATGAGGCCATCATGAATCTCCAGACAAATATGCTGTAGCCCCAGTGCCAAAGTGCAGCTGAGAGGAGGCTGAGGAAGCGGAAGATGGAAAGAAGTCTAAAATGGATGAAATTTACCAGAAGTTAAAACCAATGGGTCTATGGGAGAGCAGAAGTAGACAAGGCAGTGTTTTGGAACTTCAGGTTTAATGTTGACTGAAGACATTGATCATACCAAAATCCGGCCCTTGATATATGTCCTCTGTCTCTCTCACCTGCATGAAAACCTGTAGGAAGTGTAGTCACTCCAATAATATTCTATATTTGCAATACTTTGGATGTGGAATTTATTTCATATATGCATTTACTTTAAAACTTGTCCACATAAAAATAAAGGGGGAAAAATATATAGGTATAGAAAATCTAAATATAGAGATGTACCATGGCCTAAAAGGTCCTAGGTTAGATTCTTCATGAGTGAAGGACAAAAATTTTTTTCCAAATCTCAGTCTTGAAAATATCCTGAAGGCCCTCTTTATGCGTATCTAGGCTCAACTCCCCTCCATCTCCAAGGCCTGCAGACTCAAAATTTTAGGTCTTTGGATGTGGTCCAAAGTTTTGGGGCACACAGGATGAAAGCTGGCAACAGAAGGAAAATATAACATGGTTGTTATCAGCCAAAAAGCCTTTTCTAACTAATTTTTGTATCACCTGTGTCCCTCCCACGTGGACATGCTGCATGTAAAATGAAAGTTAGTTTTCTATTTCTGTTTTCTTAAAAACACCACAATATGACAGTTGTACCCCACCTGCCCTGAAAAAGAAATAAAGAGCACAGTTAACTATTCAGCCAGGTGCACCCCTTTCAAAATGCCTGTGGCAACTGGGCTAAGCAAACTAGAGGAAATATTTATCAAAAGAGCCATGACTGTATCATCATCCTAAAGAGGAACAAGGAAGTGGTAGCAGCACCTAATTGCTTTGACTTCAAGTTTCTTCTACTCCCTCACCAGTGATAACAAGAGGGACAATGTTCTGTCCTGCTGTTGGTATCTGCATAGTGTGGATGTTGGAGCCTTTGAAGGTGGAATAGTGGAAGACAGAGTCCTGCCTTTCTCTGATTCTTATTTCTACATTCTCTTGTACTAATGCTGCCCTTCACATAGTGGTAGTAAGTCCCTTTAAAAGGCACCTTTTTTGTCCTGTAAATTTTCAGCTGAATTAATCTTCATCTATGTTGCAGTACAGGCGTGTGAAATGCTAATGCCAAGAGGAAGGAGACAAGGAGGGAGGGAAGGAGGGAGGGACAGAAGGGCTTTTTTTTGGAAGCAGCACCAGTTTAGGCTATCTTAAACCGTGGAAAAACCTGCTGTTACCTAAGCACTAGGAGTGGTTCCAGAACTTGCCATCAGTTTTGAGTATTCAGTGCGTATCTGTAGAAAGTCACTCTGCTGGAGGGCAAAGCTATCACTGACATTCAGAAGCTAGCTAATCAGACTACAAGTGATACATTCATGAGCTACTAGCTTGGCAAGTCAACTACTGCATTAGGTCAGTGACATTATTATGTAAATTATCTACCTGCAGGTTTTCAACATCAGGAATTTACCCAAAATATCTGTTGTCCCTACAATGAAACAGCACCATAAGAGACCCAGGTTGGTCAAGAGGAGATCCAGATACTGTGCATGCACCTGTTTATGCCTCAGAAGTGATCCCATGAAACACCTGCCTCTTTATATTATATTCCATATTTTGAGGAGATGTGAGATTTTACATCAAAACTTGCCCAATGGAAGAGCTAAGAGTTGTCTGTTAAGACTTTTACACTCTTCTTAGAGAACATGGAATATTTGCCCCCAAATAATTTTATGTAAGCAGAGTCTTAAGTTAATACATAATCTGGTGCCCAATTTAAGACATACTTCCTGTAGTAGCTAGTTTGTGGTAATGACATGTCATTTCTGTAGATTGTGTAAACTGCTGGCTCTGTTTTTACACTTCAATAAAATCTGTTTGTATAGCTTGTACTTCTTTCATTACAATTAGGCAGAAGTTCAAACAACAAAACTTTATTGTTCATGTCTGTAAGTTAAATAACCACTGCAAACTATAAAATGTTTTTAAACTAATATAACAAGGTCCAAAACACTGCTAAGTTCTACTGAAATTACAATGTATTTTAAGAAGTGACTGATGTGCAAAGGAGTAACATGAGTATCATCTGCTTGCAATTCTCCCATGTCTTCTCCACACACCCTTATTTCTTGCCTAAGTGGTACATCATGAAGTATGAGAAAGAGCTTAGTATGGCTGAACTCTGGGCTCAAGCACTATAAATGTATATACATTCAAACTATACCTTGTATCTTATATTCAGACAAAAAAAAAAATTGTGTTTTCATGTTAAGAATCAAGTTGTCTCTTCCACCTTTACAAAAATGCTGAAAAGTCATTTTTTAGAGATCAAGATATATATGAAGTACTTTAACGCTGTAAACCCTCACTAAAATTTAATTGGCAACACTGCTGCAGAATATTAACTCGTGAGTTTCTTTGCAAGTATCTTTACTTACCATCTTTGAGCAGTGAATTGGCAGCAGTTTTGTCCAATTAATTTTGACATGAGTGAAGGATGATAAAGCGAACTGTTTATCAGTACTTAAATCCTGACTACTTTTAACATCCATGAGACATTGCACAATACCAGTACTGCAGTTTTAAGAAATGATCCAACATTTTCTGGGAAACGACGCTCAACTCCTGGACTCCAATTCCAACAGACATACATACAGATACAAACTCCTTTTAGGTAGCTGAGTTCAGCTTCTGGAAGAAGTGCTGTGAGCTGTGACTTGAAGAGGTCCTGTTCTCTGACAGATAGGTGGGGGCACCAGCACAAAGAACGGCACACAAGCAAGGCTGGTACAGTGCTACATTTGATAGTTTGCTCTCCAAACGTGCCACCCGAGATAGCTGCCCTGCAGTGGCCTCTCCTCCTGCCACACCCAGGCTCCTGCACATGCCTATTTACTACTTCCTTTCCAAATGTCAAACTTCCCATAACTTTATTTGCATTTACAAAGCTGTGTGTTTTAATATTTACAGCTACTCCATATTTAAGATCAGCAAGCTTTACTCAGGCAATAACAAATTAACCCAAAATACGTTTGGTGATCAGTGGCTTTGCTTTAGTTAATTTTAAAATTTGTTCCCAACATCCAGTGCGCAGTAGTCTCGTGTGGCATTGCACAGAACTCCAAAAGACAGGACACCTATTTTCAAGACACCTAGAGAGCTGTGGTGTTTCTATGTGCCTGACAGCTTTTTAAAAGACTGGTGACTGCACAGCATATGTTTTGTGGTGGAGTTTTGTCATCTACTAAGGCAGGGGGAGATGTGTTGAGCTACCTAAAAGGCCATATAGAATTCTGTCTGCCAACTTTTCCTTTGAAAATTTGCAAACATCACATCCCCCCACTTTCCATGAAAAGATGTTGAAGAATATTGAAGCTGCTTCAATGATTTGTTTGAGAAGTGCCTGTTTCTCTCCAGCTAGCATTGAACCAAGTTGCAGATATAAAAGAGTTAGCTTCACCAATCTCTACACTCAGGAATCACAATTGGCCATCAAAACCACCGAGAACAAACAGAAAGCAAGTCTTCCTTTCTCCACGTTCCTGGAACCAGAAGAGCACAGAATTTTAGTGGCTCTTCATTACAACCAATGTTCAGTATATCATCCAAATACCCAGTGGAGTATTTAATGAAGATTTTTTTAATAGAACAGTATTATTAAATTCACACCATAAATCTCTCCATTCTACAGTAATTGTGCTTATCAATATCATATACAAGAATTGGAAACTCTTCCCTCTCCCCAACTATAGAGCTTTTAAATTATATTTTTCTTTGGAGTGCTTTTGTTTTCCCCTACCCTCCTTAAGTAAGAGGCATGTGACCATGGAAAAGCCCCTGTGTACTAACTACAAGACATGTTCCAAACATTTTGTGACAATTAGATGAGGAGGAGGTAAGGAGAAATAAAACAAACAGCTGTGTAAAGCTCTTCTACCATTCTCACACCTAACTGAAGCCAGTAGTACTGCAAGAAAAAAAAAAACGTTAACATTACAATCACTAGCCATTCATTAGTCAGTCCTTTCTTAAAACTTAAACAAATAAATTAAAATGTAACAGGCAGACAGCAGCTACTAGGCTAAGCCTTTTTAAATGAAGTCACCAGAACCTTCTGAGCAGAGAGTAGCAAACCAAGTAATCTTTTGAGAATTCTCCCTGGCCATTCACCTAGTTAACAAAACTGTTCCATTCCTTGACTGTGATCCTGTAACAAGTTAGGACTGAATATGGTGATCATAGCTCTGCATAGCAAAGGGATACAGTTTGGATCCTGCTGAACAGTCAGTTTTGTACCTAACATAACTGCTTCAGCTACCCAGAGCCCTAAACCCACGTGAGGAAGCCAGAATCAAGAATCACCAGTGTAAGAAGTATTTTTTACTACTTAGATTAGAAGTACTACCTTCCTCTCAAATAATGTCTCTGTATTGGACAGTGTTATTCTGAGGAATTAGCATTATACTGAAGTGAGCTGAGCATATTGAAGGACAGCTGACTTTCTGTATTCAAGCCCAATGTACAGATATTTCACAATCAAATTGCATATGATGACTCTAAATGTAAATGGAGCCAAACAGCTACTAGGATACATTTTCAGCGTGAAATTCAATAGAGCTTCAGGTTCTAAGACACCTTATAAGAAGAAACAATTGAAGATATGCTGTTTTTTCTGACCATAAAAACACGTGAGTTTAAGTTTTCCAGGCCCTGTGTCTGCCTCAAGCTGATATTTTCAACAGAACTTTTTTACAAAAATGTGTGAAACTGAGGAAGGAAAAAACTCCCATTTTTACTCAAGTACAGAAAAAACCCTCTTAATGTACTTGAAAAGGCCTTTACTTTGAAGAGAGGATTTGAAATTTAGTGGGAGAGTGGTCTTTGAATCAGGGATGCCTTTTGGGCAGTTTTCCTATTGAACAATGTGAGAAAGCTATAAGCTTTTGAATCTCTGCACATGCACAGAAAAAAAAAGTAGCAATGAAAAATATATTTAGTACTAGAAGCTGGGTTTTATGAAAAACCTGTTTCATGAAAAACCAATGCTGCAGGTTGGTCCTTGCAGAATTCCTCCTACCTGAGGCAGCAGCAGGGACATTCAGGCTGGGGCTCTGCTGTGCTCCGTGCTCCCTCTTCTGGCACCCAGGCCCTCGCTGAGAGCCAGCAGAAGCCTCGGGGGGAGGGAGGGATGGGAGATGTTGGGAGGCTACCGCAAATGCATCCTGTTGGGTACACCCCACTTCTATTTCTGTCTTTATCAGGGATTTACAGAATAGCAAGTTTCTTGCATCGAACTGGCGGCCTCTAACAAAGTGCTTCTCAGTTTCTGAGTTTCAAATTTGAGCCTCTGGAGACTAAATGCAGAAATACCAAGAAGAATCTATCAAATGCATACAGCCTTCTCAGCACTGCAAACGTTCTGAGGAACAGAGCATCCCAATAATCTTGCACTAGGAAAGCCCCAATACTGCAGACAGGACCACAGCATGTACGACAAGTTCAAGAAAAAGCCTACCACTGAATTTAACACAGCTCTCAAATTATGGCTAGCACTCCTACTGCTGAACGACCTCTACCCTCAAATAACCTGTACATTACATCCACTGAAACTGTGCTTTGATTAAATGAAAACCAACCCAATTTAGCAGCCATTCTTTTATTGAATCTCTCTATGCTGTAGCTCTCTCAGCATCATAGTGATGATAATGCTACTAGCTCAGAATTTTGGGAACTCATTAGTATGAGCATTCAGATATTCTAATGATTACTCTAGGAAAGCCTGTAGGAAAAGCAAAAAAAGAAAAGAAATCTGTATTTAGATTAACACTTAACATCATGCAGATACAGAGACATAACTTTCCCATTTTTTAAATTCAGTGCGCAGTTTCCATCTCAAACTGAAGGATCACGCAATAAGTGATCATATAATTAAGGATTATCATAATACCCATGCATGAGGTCACACAGATGGAAAACTTAAGCAATGAGCACTGAATTCTTCAACCTTAATTTTTATATATGTTAAGGTTTGTGTGTAATTATACGTAACTTCATGTTCAGTTGCAGACAGAAACTATTAGACTTCTATTTAAAGTCAAGAACTCTTTGGCAGATAAAAAATTGATAAACTGAATGTCCTCGTATTTTCTTCTATAAATAAGTAAATTGATCCTGATATGAAATTGGCTGCAGCTAGGTACCCAAACACTAAAAAAAAAAAAACAAAAAAAACAAAAAAGAAAAACAAAACTTTGAAAACTTCATTAGCATATTTTGGCAAAAGGAGATGATTCCTTAGAACAAAAATTAAATGACATGGGGAAATTTGCATTATCAAATACGTACTGTAATTTCTGTATGTTACTGGAAACATGACACAAACACCTGGATTAAGGATATACAACTCCATTTTCCTAAGTTCTAAGCACAATTAATTCCAGTGGAACACCATGGAGGCTCTGTATTAGCTTGGCAACCTCTCAAAGGAAAAACTGTGACATTATTTAATTTTCCTAAAGCAAAGTAAAGAATGAGCCTGGACTTACTAAAATAGAGGTAANGCGGAATGGGAGGACGGCAGAGAAAAGAATGTTTGGGAGATGTTCCTTTGTTTTTGCTCGCTCCTTTTACTCTGTAATAAATTCACTTTATCATTTAAAAGCTCTGACCTTGTCTCAGCCTGATTTTGCTCCTCTACCAGCATTTCTTATCATGGGTTTAGTAACACAGTTCAATTCGGAAAGGGGGAAAAAGCAGTCTTAGTGGGGCCTTAGCCGTTTTGGCCGGGGCTAAACCACTACACAGATGAAACAGTATTTTAAGGGTTTCATAAACAGATAGATTTACTTTCCTTTTATTGTCTTATAAATCTAGCTAAACTTGTAGCATTAAAGAAAAAAATAATCTATTTTGACTTTGCAAAGTATCACTAGAGTAACTTGGTGAAGGACGAAACAAGACAGGAAGAAGTTTCATTCTGAGAGACCATTCTGTAAATTTAGGCCACTCCTATTTATGCTGGGGAATTTGTTACACGCAGTTTGCAGTGCAGCACGTGATTTTAAGCCACTGGGAGGTTTGTGTTCAACAAACTAGAATAAAATACTTAGAACAAAGAAAGTCTAATTTCTTGATTTGTAATCAAGTGTGAATAGCTGCAGTACTAAATATTCCTGAATCAGCAAAAGATGGAAACAAAGTTTATGGTAAATGCACCTAAGATCTCTATCTAAAGTCACCTGTGATACTGCTGAAAGCACATAGAGAAGGGGTTGTCCCAGTCAAAACTGATTTTTCTCACTTCCTTGCTCAAGACCACATTTTCTTTCATCTCCCTTTTTTGTTCTTCAGCAGGATTCTTCCAGCTTCTTGACTGTTTTCCATCACATGCAAAGGAGTCTCATGGAGGGAAGAGACCTTTCCCCAGCGTGCCACTTCTCCACTCTGCACACAAGCAAGATAAGGACAAGGCTAAGCAGCCTGGCTTGCGTAACACATTTGAACACGGTTACTCCAAATATCCACACACTGCACTTCTGCCTCTTAGTACAGGGTTAGGGGACTATGCTCACTCTTCTCTGAACATTATTAAGTGCATCTCAGCTCAGAACCAGACACTGACCCTGCTCTGAGCACTGAGTGCTCTTAAACGTAGCCACCCTGAGAGCCCCAGAAGCCCCAAGAACTGATGGAAGATATAGGAGCATATATACACTCCATTTCTCCTTTTCCCTAATCAGCTCTTGTTGCTTACAAACAGAGTTTGCAACAAGATTCTCGGTTAAGACAGATTTCATGTTAAGGTTCAAAATTCAGCCTAACATTTTTATAATATCTGGAGATTAAGAGTCATAGATTCCCCTAAGAGCTTCAAATGCTATCATGTTTCTGCAAGCAACAGGAACTGATACTTGACTACATTTGATAGCCCTTTATAGTAAACAACTTAAAAAACTGTTTCTCATTAGCTTTTTTTTTCCAGTTATGGTAGACAATACTGTAGTTAAAAGTTTAAGTCCTATGTCTTAAGCGTGTTTTTCAAATTAGGTACACTATCAGCATTTGACCAATGCACTAAGTTTGAGGGGGTTTGTTTTCCAGTTACTCTTAAAATAAAAATACTTCCTTTTATCTGGGCAACACAACAGCATTCAATGCAATGCACCCATCTATCAGGAGTCTGTAAGGCCAAATCCAGATTAAGCAGATCAGCAACAGACACACTGAGAATCATAACTAAACAACAAATTTCCTCCTTTCAAAGTGCATCTGTGGGGATTCATGTGTTTTCACTGCTCTAAGTTCTTGATTTGCTTGGGCAATTTTAATTGATTACTTAGTTTATATGTTATTTGGTCAGTATTTATTTCATTTACTACATAAGTTTCCAGAAGTATTTTTCCAGCACATACTACATGGAGATGCATAAATTGTCACATAGATTGTCTGTCCACACGTTCACAGTTGCACAAACAACTTCCCTTTCCATTTACGCCTATATACAAGTTAGGTAAGGCAACTGCTTACTCAGAGAGATTTCGACATAATTTTAGCTGTTGTTGACTGTCATTTGAATTGGAACAAATATGAAGATGAGACAGTGCTACATGACAAGGAAATATTGCTGGCAAATCTGCAATACTGAGAACTCTCCTACTAGCAGGACTTCAACTCTTTGACTTCTAAAAAAACATCATGAAGTTAGTAGGTTTGGTTTTGCTTTAAGATAACTAGACCTTCCCCATCCATGTGTGACACTGTAATTCTTAATCTAAAAAAACCCTTTGAGCCAAAATTAATATGATCATTTCCGTATTTCTGAGCCTGGTTCCTTTTTAACATTCAGAAGAATTCTCTCAGTTTTGCATCTCAATCAAACTTTCACACATTCAAGCAGAAACATGAATCACACTCGTGCTATTTCAGGGAACGGTGTACAGCTATAGTGGCAGGGAGAGTGTGCCATTCACCAGATCACACTGACACAGAGGTCAACATAAACTAATACGTGAGATTAAAGGCAAAGGTAATTTACTAAGAGCAAATACATTTATTTTCTTTATTAAAAAACATGCACCCATTTGCTGTCAGGACACTCATAACTTCTGTGCTACAGATCAATGCTTGTTAGAACATCAAAACATTTTCTGCCATTGAGGCCCTAATCTGCCTTACAGTTATGATAACTTAAACCAGCAAAATTTTTTTACCTGCAAGAAAATGATACGAATTTGGTAATCTTTCTAAACTTACTGCTAAGTATTGCCAAGCCCGAGTGTTCAGAATACCTAAGTCAGGACCTATAAAAGAATTCAAATTTCAAAAGTACTGAAGTTTTGAAATCAAGTGGGAATGCATTTACATATTTAGTTTTACTTCTCCTTCAGTTGCACTTAGGCTTTTCCTGCTTTGTGTTTCATACTTCACCGCACAACTGAAAAACCATCAACTCCAAAGTGCTTTTAACTTAAAGAGTCTGGATGACCATAAAATTCACTGATTCCAAGAGGTGGACCTTTGTGAAGAACAGCAAGCATTGAAAAATTACAATAATTACAGATAATATTTTTTAAGTGTTTAATTGTTTTACTTGGGTGTTTTCCATAGTGTTTATGTAGCAAAATTTTCCTTCTGTTTTATTTCCTGAGTAGTAATCCCATTAAGGTGAAATGAGAAAGGCGCACAACATGTTGGAAGATTTAGGAGGGTGTCATAAGTCATTTAAATAAACAACATAAGAAGGTGGGTCTTTTCAACATAAAAGCAATTTTTTTTTTAATATTAGCTCAGCCAAGCCTCTTCGGGTAGTTAAGTTACAGTAACTGTACTAAAAACTGTGTACAAATGTGCAGAAATAGCCTGAAATGCTGTACATCCACTTTCCCACTTTTGCTATGCTGTTTAGCATTTAATTTCATGCATAAGACTTTCACTTATGATTTAATAGTGTACCATTGAAGACTAGTCACAGTCTATACTAAGTAGTAGAATCTTCAAAAGAAGCTAGCACACTGAAATGTAATACAGACTTTTACAGTAAGGGATAGGACTTGCTGAGTAAATGCCTCTTGTTCAAGTCTACATTTGCTACAGCAAATTAACCAAACAGTGAAGTCTTTAGCTCAGCATACGCAGTTAACCCCAATGCTTTAACATTTTCTATTAAACATTGTTGAGCTGCATGTTGTTAAAATATGCCAAATGTGCCTTTCTCACCATCTCCTCTACCAGAAGTTCATTCTGTAATTCCTGTGTTTATTTTACATTGTGCCTCTATTCTACGCTGTCTGCAGTCTTAAGAGTCAATTTACTGGAGTCTCCACTCCATCTAATAGGCTGCATTTTCAAAAATCACATACATAGCACATGCACATACACACAAATAAAATTAAATCCAGTTTCTAGGATTTATGGTTTACTGTTAAATATAAGTAGCATACAGCTACTGATACTAGTTACACTAATCAGAATGTAATGTTGCCACAATTCAAGAGCAGCACAAGCAGAAGCGAAAATGGAAATGAGCGAGAATATTTCACCCACCAGAAAGCAAATGCAGAGTTAGTGGCACACTGACAAGAGCAACTGTGGCCTGCTCTCTGTAAAGCAGCAATACTGCAGATTGGTAATAAGCACTAAATTTAGTATTAAAGATCCAAGAAAAAAAATTGAAACAGCAACACAGGATACAGCTGCCAGAACAGAACATTCACTTAACATAGTTATAACTCAAAAAACCCCAACCAACAGACAGACCAAAAACCCATGCAACCAGTACCGAATAATGACAATTCAGTTACTGGACCTGTCCTGTCTGTCTGCAAGAATTGCACAACACGACATTCATACACCAAAATTCACTGTATATGATAACACTTATCAACAGTACAGGCTTTATTCTACAGCTTAAATAAACTCAAATTGCATTGACAAGTACTATACAGAGATCAATAAAAGGACTTTTTTCTAAATAGCAGGATTTTTTCCTTTTTCCCTACTTTTAATCTTTGAATCTTTAATACACAAGATATTTCATAATTGCTTAGTATTAAGGTAATTTTGGTACATTTAAAATTATCACTTCTACCAGAAATAAGTAATTTTCTTTATTTAATACCATTAAAATGCATGCTTATTAAGACAAATCAGAAAAAAAAATCCGTCTTAATGCACAAGCCCTTTCTCTACCTCTAAAAACACAAGAGCCCCCATCAACATGAAACAAACAAAACCGGTGGTGTCATACTAGAATCAGCTTTCCAACCTTATCATAAGGGATCTCCACCTGTTTGAGCTATAAGCCGAATAACCAAGCTATAAGAACCAAGACATCGTTAATGTAAAACAGTAATTATTACCAAGCTAGTATCACAAGATCAGAGTCCAATACAGACATTTTGTACCTTGGTGCTGGATAGTGTTACTTGAAGCATCAGCCTAATAGCCGGTTTATTCATAAGGCACGCACTAAAATGAAACAAACAGTAATTAAGTGCTGACAGTGACCTAGTTAGCTACACAAGGAGCTCGATCGCCCTGTCATTCATTATAGGTTCGCCGGCATCCGACAGAACGGTCCCGTCCGCCCGGGCAGCGCGGGAGCGGAGCGGGGCGCAGCGCCCCCCGCGCGGACAGCCCCGGGCTCCGGCCCGGCGCCGCCGGCAGCTTCCGTAGCC
>VZRZ01004779.1:57820-150577 GCA_013398175.1 Climacteris rufus | reverse complement strand
CACAACAGTAACCCAATTCATTGTGTGATCCAGCAGCACCATGTTGAGTCTCATGTGCAGGCTGGATCGGCGGGGTTTGTGGTGCTGAGAGAGGCAGCAGCCGCGGGAGGAGGAATTACTGAGAGGTGCCCCTCTCCCTCCCTGCCTCTTCGCCCGTGTGTTGTGTGGAGACAGGACTCGCAATTACCACACTCTCGGGGCTCCCTTATTCCTTTTAAACTTTTTTTTAAACAAGCCCCTCTCCATGGCTGATCCCCGGCCGAGCACGGGCACCTGGGTCTCTTAAAGACAAGGAGGAGCCGGGGATTGTTGTTGTTGTTGTCGGCCGTTTTTTTTTTTTTTAATTGGATTTTTTTTTTTACGAGGACCTTTTTTATTACAAAAATGGCAAATTCGACGGGTAAAAACCACGCAGACCAGCGGAGAAAGGGACTTGCTTTCCTGGACGAGCTGCGGCAGTTTCACCACAGCAGAGGGTAAGGAAAATGGGGAGATGGAACGGGAGGGGGGGAGGCTTTTAAAACGACCAGATCCAACTTCCAGCCCCTTCCCTGAAGGACACGGCAGCCCCAGCGAGGGGAGAAAAGGGGGCAGAGCTGACAAGTTGTGGTGTTTTGTGTGTATCTCCTTTGGCAGGTCTCCTTTTAAGAAGATCCCTGTGGTGGGTGGGAAGGAGCTGGATCTTCACGCTCTCTATACCAGAGTCACCACTTTAGGCGGATTTGGGAAGGTGAGTGGAAGTTTTAATTTGGGTTTCCCTCCCACTAACCTCTTCCCAAAAGTCTCCTCTGACCCCCGGGGGTGGCGGGGGGAGCCAGGCTGGCCAGGAACCGTCCTATTTAAAGCCGGTTAGAGAAGGTGGGGGGTGGAAGGAGGAAGCGAGCAGACAGGCAGGTTGGTGGCTCGGCCTTGTCGGCGGAGCGATGGAGGGGGACCCGGGGGTATGGCGCGCACCCCGCTTCTGCCTCCCCCGCCTCCGCCGGACCCCCTCGCCCATGCCTCCCTCCCGCGGGAAGGCGAGGGGGGAGCAGGGAGCTGCGGGCGGCGAGAGGAGGTTTCCTTCGGCTGTGGTGGCAGCTCTATGCGTGTCTCTCTTGCAGAGGAAGAGACAGAGGAGAGAGTCTGAGTGCAGTTTTAGTGCAACTCAAAATTAGCGGGCATGTTTAACATCGATAATCGGCACGGAGCATGGGCTAGGGAACGATCCTCGCAGCCGGGGGGGGGCCGGGCGCTGCCCTCCGAGCCCTTCCTGGGGAAAAATAACAAAAGGGGCACCCAAGACGGTGTGTAATCAAATAGCCATCTTTAGGCTTCAAGGCTGGGGACAGAAATGTAGGCCTCAAAAGAAAGGCCTCTCTGTGTCTGTGGATCTGTGCTGGGGGGACCCCCCGGGCCGGCGCCCCCGCGCCCCGCAGCCCAGGGGGCGCCCCCGCCAGCACTTCCCTACATTATTTTAAACTTCTTTGGGTTTTTAACGGACCGCGTTAGGATTTAAAAGGGGGCGACAGAGGGACTCCCGATTGGTTATTGTCCAGGCAGTAAAAACAAAAATAAACAAACCCCAAAACAATACCAGCACTCCCGGCCGTCCCCCCCGAAAAAAATAATGGGTATATTAAAAAATAAATGCGGTAGAAAACCCCTGAGAAGCGGGATTATTCCCAAAAGGGGAATACTACCGTTTGTCAGTAAAATATATGGTCATAAATCCCACATACATGTATGTTTATTTCTTTTTATATATTTATCTATTTGCTTCATGGCAGCCTCTGTTTTTTTTGTGATGTTCGCTGTCAGCAACACGTTTACGTGTACGTTGTGTATCTCGGCCTGTGTGTTGTTTTTGACAGGTATCAGAGAAGAATCAGTGGGGAGAAATTGTAGAGGAGTTTAACTTTCCCAGAAGTTGTTCTAACGCTGCCTTCGCTTTAAAACAGTATTACTTGCGGTGAGTGCTATCAAGCTGTTGAAGTAGAATTTTTGAGTGCGGAGTTATATTTGGTTTTCAGTGTGTACAATAATAAAAATATCCCTACTCTTTAAAAATGCTGTAAAATAAAGTAGAAAAAAACTTGTAATTCCTTTCTCATCTGGTGCAGTGATCAGTTAAAGGTGATTCTCTTTTGTAGTTATTGTTATTTTACATCTGCAAGCCTTAAACTTTGAAAGGATCCCAAGTACACAAACAATATATGTCAGAGGCCATTTTTTTTTGTTTGTTGTAGAATGATGGTACTAAAGGACTAAGAGATCCTGTTATTGTAGTTATAGAAACTTAGGTTAATTTTTGGAGCACTGAAATGTGTTGATATATGTAAATTTGTTTACTGCTTAGTGAGCTCAGACGTTGAATAAAAATGCATCTGCAGGAAGGTAAACTGCTTTGGACAGATTATTTTGTTATCAGTCACTAGAGGCATACATTTTTTTTTATATATTTTAGAGTGCTAAGAGTGAAATAGTTTTTTTATTATTTGAAAAATAGTAAATTTCTGCAGGTTTTAAAAATAAGATTACATTCCTTGGAAATGTTATTTTTGTAATACAGGCTATTTTTCATTGTAGCATGGAGTTAATATTGAATATTTTAAATTACTGTATGTGATACTATGTAGTGAGTAGATTACTTTTTAAAAAAATTTTAAGTTTGGTTATTATTTTTTGTGGGAAATGTTTTTAAATGATTGTGTGTATAGTTTTAGATGCTATATATGTAGACACATTTAATTTAGAATAAAGTTGCATGTACATTGGTTAAGGAATGTAATTTTCTGTTTGTGAGTTATATATATGATATTTTTTCATTACAATTAATGATAATGTTGATGTTCAATATGTACAAAATGTGTATGGGCTTTTGGATTTCTGTTTCGGTGGGCTGAGTACACACAAGCTTTATCTGTCTGTAGTTGGCCTTCTGAATTAGGAAATGCAGTAATAGTACAGGTGCACTTTCTATTGGTTGTCCTAGATTGACTTCCAGCTTTAAGCTGTAGAGTTCATAGCACAGTGGAGCAGTTATTGGGTTACAATGATGTCTGGAAAACCTTAGTCAGTTATTTGTAGTTACTGAATTTTTCTTTTGTTTTGGTGGTGACATATGATTGCTTTAAGATGCAGATTAAGAAAAAAAACTAGCATTGTTAGTAGCTTTAGCAAAGTTTATGATTGGTGTCAGGCCTAGGAATTAACTGAGAAGCTTGCTTTAGGATATCCTTCCCTGTTGTTTGTTTTTTTTTTTCCTCTTCTCCTACACAGTATTGAGATAGTGTTGTTGAGGATTTGTCAGATCATAGCAGTTTTTTGCTTCTTGAGTTTTTCTGTTGGACTATGTAATTTGTTAGTTTACTGGGTTTTACATAGAATTTGCAAAATGATATTTTTTTTGTTTTTTACCCTTTTGTTTCTATTTCCATATTTTTTAAGTGCTTGAATGGCCTAACTTTTTGCAGTAAAAGATTGTATGCAATTTCTGTTTTCATCTGTATTTTGGGAGCCATTATATGCTGGACAGTTAACACAATTAATGTTAATTTAGTCTTCTAATGACTATTAATTTTTGATAAGGTACTACTTTTTAAATTAGAATCACACATAGATAAATGTTATTTTTATTACTGGCATACTGGTATTGACATTATTATTTTATGTATTGTCGAATACATATATAACTGATTAGATACAACTAATTTAAAGGTTTTTTGTTTATTTGGAATTTAGGAAAAAGTTGATAAACAGTTAAGATGAAGAATCTTTAAAAATATTTTATCATTATCTCCGTGATTTACTTAGGCCAATCTGAAATAAACAATCAAGGTTGTTGGTTTTAGGGTGGACAGGTTTTTAGTGGTAACTTTGTTTTTTGTTTGGTTTTGTTTCTTCTGAATTGCTGCTTTACTCACTGTTGCTTTTCACATAATCAAAGTTGGATGTGAACTGTTTCCCAGCTGAGTTCACCTCCTTTCATGTGCAGTAGTAAGGCTGTATGTACACCTCTCTTTGCTAGGTTAACATTTCTTTAGCTTTAACCTGGAAGGTGTAAGTGGGATGGTATTTGGTTCTAGGGAAAGAAAAAATGTTCTAATGATAAATTTCTTAAAAAGGTCTAGCTTGTTTGTGTTGGAGAACATAATCTGAGGTTTCATATAAGGCTAGATTTTCATGAACTGCTGAGCAATTACCCTTGGAAAAAAAAAGTGTGTCTTGTGAACCTCAAGTATGACTATAATCTTGGCTTCACTACTGTAATGACTTTATAAATAAAGCCAAACAAATTGAGGCCTATCAGCTTTTCTTTCAGTTTTTGTCCAATCATATGTCACGTGTACTGTGAAGTGAGGAATCTGCATGGCAGATGGAGACCCTGTGGAATTCAGAGGGATTCAGTGTTGTGCACCTACATGAATATATTTGCAGATTTGGATTTGAGATGGTTTGTGATGAAAGTTACTTCTTTCTATGAAACACCTGGCATAACGTGTTGGCTGAGATAAGGTTTCAAGGTGCATGGACCACTTGCTCATTTTGTTGTATTACCTTTAATAATGCTGCTACTTTTACTTAAAATTACTATGTAAACAATTTAGAAAGTTAATTTATTTGTGTGAGGTCAGTAGTCCTGTTGGCTTGATCAAACTGAAAATTTTGCAAAACAGTCATTGAGTTAAGGTTTTTCTGGGCAGTTCTTGAGGTGTGTATTTTTGGTTAAATAACTTTTTCATTTAACTGCTCTGGAATTTGCTGTGTGTCTTTGGGAATGTATGTTAGGCTTCATTAAAGAAGTGTTTAAATTTCTGATACAATTCTGATAGGTTTTATGATAGGTGATAGTTGAATACATGATAGCCAATCCTATCTAACCCTTCTGCCTTGCACTGCCCTCCCTTTTCTCTCATTGTAAAAAGTTATTTATAATAGGGAAAGTCTGAACCAGGCAAACTTAGTGCTTGTGTTGCTTTGAGCTGTCTGACAGGTGAAGTAATTTATGCACTGTGGTTCTTAGTGAGCACTCAAAAGCCATGGTGCCGATAACCATTGATAGACTGTACTTGTTAATGTAGTTCTGTAAGTCTTTACAGCAACAGAGTGTAATTCCCTTGGATGTAGTGCAAATTGGATGTTTCATCTCAATTGAGGTAAATTAGTAAAGCATTTTCTAAATGCTTCTCTAAAAATTATTTTATAATGTTGATAAAATGTTTTAGTTTGGGGTAATACATGTAAACATCAGTAAAGTGGACATACTTTTACATTTTTATTGGTAAACATACAGTAGGTAAAAAGAAAGCTAACATGGAATATAGCCTGTTTTTTATCTTAATGGTTGATTAGGTTACAGTCCTACAAAGAATTGGGCTGCTGTGACCCCATGTGTTAGTATAAGGTTCTGTTGGTTCCCAAGCAAATCTAAGCGATACATTGATTTCTGTTGTGGATCTTCATCTATTTTGGGGGAGTGAGAGACCTTGTAAACTCTGTGAATGAAGTATGCCTAACTAAACTAAAAATCAGTTTGCTTTTCTAAGGTATTTATGTATATTAAGATAAATTATGTGAAAGAACTAGCTGTAAGGTAAAATAGGTTTATCTTAGTTCTGCAGAGAATTTGTGAAAGGTGGGCAGCACATGCATATTGTAAGCTTTTGGCAAAGGCAGTAGTTGTTAGTTAATCATAGTTTAAGGTGAGTAAGAATTTGCTGTTGTAAATGTTGGGGAGGTAAGGGGAAGTCGAGTAGAGAGCAAAGAGGTCAGTTCATAAATGAGAAGTTGCATAAGTTATTAACAAGACAAGCCATTATGCTGAATTTCCTGAAATTCCATATATAGTAGGATGAAAAACAGTGACCAGTTAAAAATCAGAACCATATGAAGTAGTTATTGATGACAAATAGAGGGGGTTCTTGAAAGATCTGAAGATACTTAGAAGTCATTTGATCTTCAAGATGCCACTAAGAAATTAAACAATAGTACTGATTTCTTAAAAAAATTAAATAAAGGGGGGAAAAAAAGTAATGTGCTTAAGAACTAGCTAAAAGGGTTTTCTGTTCTTAATAAAATAATGGCAGAAATAATCAGGGAAACAGTAATAAGATGCCTGGAATTTTCTTAGCAAAAATTACTTTAAGAGACTTTTCTTTGTTATTCTTGCTCAGTGTTTAAAATTAGGTTCTGATACTGCAACAGCATCTGCACACAGATCAGTGAGTGCGGAGAAGTACAGCATTGACTTGTTTGCCAGATCTGATTGCAGATGTAAGGCCCCAGTAAATGAAGAGAAAGTTGTAGCTATAGTAATATTTTACGTAATTTCTAAAATACAAATACATTTCAAAATCTCTTGTTAAGAAGTTTAGTATGTATACGGATAGTCATCTGAATGAAAAATGGGATGAAGGACCATAAACAAAAATAGAATGGAGTATAAAGAATAGATTTGGTGAGTCACAGCAGTTTTAGGTGCTAAGAGTGTCATCAGTGCTTACATATGCACGTAGTAATATAAGTTTAGCCATTTTAGCTATATTTAGTGTCTACATTGCTGAACTTTATGAGAAGTTGAATAGCACACTTGCAGCATTAGCAGGCACTGATAGTGAGAAGAGTTAAACGCAAGTCAGGGCAGAAAAGAAAAGGTTATCTAAAGAAATTAGGCACATTGTTGGAAAATACAAACGAGATTTAGTTTGAAAAATGCAAGCTAAAACAGTCGAGGGACCGTAATCCAAAACAGGTATTCATTGTGAGGGAATAACCTGGAAAGCAGTATTGCTGAAAAAGGGATGGGAGTGATAATATGGGCCTGATAATCCTGTCAGTTGTGTGCACCCAACTCCCTTTCATATGAAAGGGATTTGTGCATGCTTCTGACAGGAAGAACAGGCCCCAATTTGCAATATGATATATAGACTTTGTAAAATTCATCATGAGTTTAGGTTGCATCCACAGTGGCATTGTGCAGGCATTGGACAAGTGTTTTTGTACAAAATTATGGAACTGTGTTTGGAGTACTGTTTTGCTTCAGAGCCTTTGCAACAGGTGGGGCAACTTAACAGAAAGTTAGAGAAGAGCAACAAAATGTTAAGGCTGAAGGGACTAAATGATTAAAAACCCCCAGTATTTATAAATAAATACGTTTTGCTTGGCTCAATTAACATTTTGTGTCAGAAGGGGAAATTATATCTTCCTAGCATTTTGAAGGATCTAAATAGTTAAAAGGGCGATAATTTTAAATTAAATAAGAGCCGTTGTTAATGTGTAAGCTGAGATAAAACTGAAGGAGAAAATTCAGAGCAGACAGCAGCACAAAACCCCCCAAGATATACCTGAATACCTTCTATATGAGTAGTATGCAAAGCAGAGTGGTGGGAACCCCACGCCATGGGCCATGCAGCGCTAACACACCAATACATGTGCAACAGGTAATGAGCCAGCAATGGCAGAGAATTAGACCAGCTGACCTTACAGGTTTTGTCCATCCTTGAATATGCCGTAATGAAGCCTTTCATCTTGCATAGCTATGGACTTGACTTGTGGAATCTGTTGCGCTTAATTTTGTCCCAAGCCTGCAGTCACTGGCAAGACAGGATACAAATACATGGATAGCATTTTTATGATTTCTTCTTAAAATTTTCTTCCCCCCCCACAAAAATTGTAATGTGTGTTTCAGTTAGATGTCTAAGGCCTTTCTTTTCAAGTTTGAAGTAAGTATTTTACATAGTTGAAGGGGGAATTTTTTTTTAGTTGTACTGAATCATACAGCCAACATGCAATCAGGACTAGTTACTGTTCATGCAATAAAGCTTTATTTACAGAAATTAAATATGTTGGATGTTAAAATGTCTTTCACTAGAAGTTATTTATTTGGATGGATGTTACCTTGTCAGGGTTGTTGGGAATCTGCTCAAAGGAAAACAGAACTTTTATAATGCAACATTTGTGTTAGGCCTCATCTCAAGCAAGCAAGGGAGCAAGCAGCAGGTGAAAGCAAACATAGCTACCTTAAAATTGGATTTTGTTACAGTTTCATTGTGATACAAGCTTACTATGCAGATGAGTTTGGTCCCTGTCAAAGTTTGTCAGTTTTTCCTTCAGAGGGTAAACTCCTCTTTATTGCTGAAAAATGTAGTGAAAAATTAATGCAATGAACATTAACTTATTTTCCTGATTGTTCTCTGGAAGCATTAGTCAAAATTACCTACGTTTCTGCTGTTATGCTGAAATACGTTGGTTTATTTGGGGAGGGGTGAATGTTGTTCTTCAGTTTTAATACAGAATTCTGATTGTTTAATTTGAAAGCTTATCTGGGCAGATGTCAGAACTAATAACCTACAAAGAGCAAATTTCTGGCAACGCTAATAACTGTGGTGACTTTTAGGACCTACTGAATCTTCTAAGAATTGGTGGAAACTTTTATTTATGACCATTTTCTATTCTTTAACCGGAACTGTATTTAAATGAATTTATGCCTTGAAATTAATAGTATTTGTGGTAATGTGTTAGGTTTGAAAAAATGCTAAATATATTACAACAAGCTCAAGAATGCATATTGAATGCGAGGATATTACTTATTTCCTTGTGAAATGGAATAAGCCTGGGCTAAGAAAAGTTGTTTAGTTTGGTTTTGCTTGTTTTTTGGTTGTTTAATTTCATTCTGGAGCTAGTAGTCTTTAATTACCTTGCTTATTTGCATTTAAACCTCGATATCTAAGACTTTCATACTCTTCTTTTTTTCTTTCTTAATGCTTTCCCCAGTTTTTCCAGTAGTGAAATACAGAAATATAATTTGTTAGTTTTTACAGATGAGGTACTAGAGGTACACAAAGGTTCAGACTTCTACTTTGAGAGTGCATGTCAAATAAGAATGAAATCTAAATACAGTAAAGCTGATTGTGTGTTTTTGTAATAATGCTGGAATCCAGTTCTGGCAGGCAAATGTCTTCATTTTGAGCCTTAATTAAACTATCCATAAAAGGAGGCTACTATTACTGTATTTTAAAATTTCTCTTTAATCAACAGCTGAGAAATCCTGCTTTATTTTTTAGACAGTGCTAATGTTATGTTCTGTGAATTGGAGAACTGAAAACTAGATATCTAAGATCATGAGAATGAGTTGTCTGTGTTTTGTTTTGCTGTGTTTTGTTTTAAAATGCTTGTTCAGAGTGTTGGGATGGGGTTTTACATCCTAAATGGGACTGCTTGGAGTAACTGTAGTACCAGTCCCCATTATTACAGCACAACACAGTTCATAGAGGGGATTGGGTATAGGCTGGAGATCCCATCACATGATCATGTTCCTGGTTACCAGTCTGATACATATTTATTCTGTGGCCTCAGTTAAATCTTTTGCCATCTTTTTATTCATATTTATAAAGTGGCTATACTGATGTTTGTTTACCTATCTCAAAGAGAAGTGTGTGATTGTAAGCTCTTTAATGCAGGTTTGTGTCTCTTCATGCTTCTATGTCATATCTTAAATATTTGAAAATGAATATAAATTAGGAATATATGAGGAAAGTAAAACTATTCATAAGCTTGTTTGCCCTCTACAGTGTTGAGAAGCAGAAAATACAGCATAGATGAGAGGAAAAACAATCTTTATTCCGTAGGGAATAAATAAACTTGGGATACCTAAGCAGAGAAATATTGAAACGGTTGAAAGAAAGAAGCTTATCTTAAGGAAGGATAATAAAACAGCAAGATGGTACCCAGAATAGTGAGCTTAGGCTTTGCCTGAAGTACTAGATTAGTGAGCTAGGTATCACATCTCAAATACAGTCTCCTTGGAGCAACAAGTTCAAGTCTTAAGCAGACCTGAATTGCATTTAAGGCAATAAAGTGGTGAAGCTGAATACTCCACTTTTTGTTTTCCTATGTTTAAACTGAATGTGCATGCATTTATTTGAACTCCAGATAAATTGTAGCAAGTGAGCTATGCTGCAAGAGAGATCACATACTGTTACAATGGAGTGGAGTTCTGTTGCATGATGCACTGGAGCATGTTTGTCTGTAAGAGTGAACTGTCTTCATGCTGTTTTCTGTAGGTGTGCGAGGAGTAACTGTTGAGATTACTAGTCTTTCGGAATAATTTACAGAGTTGCTTGTCAATCCATAGTTGCTTAAGATACATAAAAATCCTGTGAAGTAAGGCAGTCCATTTTTTTCAGAGACCTTTTCTCTCACAGTGTTTGGACTTTTGACGTGATTGGTTGCGGAAGTTTAGATGGGCCCTACTTACGGCTGCGTGCGTTTCTCCATTGTTACGTGCTCTGATGTCTGCTGGTTGGCCTCTGCCTCCCCGTCCAAAGGTTGCTGTACTTCCATGATAAACCATGTGCAGAGATTCTCAGGTCCATAAATCACCAAATCGTATGATGAACTTTGAGTAGCTCCATTAAAGTTCTTTGAAGTGCTGTAACAGTGTATATTACTGGGACATAATGTCTTGGGTAGCTTTCCATTTGGGGTACATTACAGAGGCTTAGTTAAGCTAAGCAAAAATAGTTTACTTTGGGTGTAAATCTAGCATGTTTTGAATATGTTAATAATTATTATGGTGCAGGATAGATACAGAACTATATGTATAATTTGTTTGCTTTTTAAATCTATATAGTAGAAGAAAACTTGTGGAAACAAACTTAGGAACAGTTCTTCTCTTACCTGGTTATTTTGGTCAGGAGTGTCCCTCTTCTATTGACCTTCATGAAATGATGTAGAATCCTGTTCCACTGGCCAGGTAAACAGTGCCATGTTACAGAATTCACAGATGTTCTCTGTAATTTTCGGGTGATAGTATAGCTTTGAAATGCTGCAGATTATGGAGCTGTTTCTTGGATGCTTTTCACTCCCCAATACCATGTATGAATTAAAATTTCTAACAGTACCTGTTTGTATGATGCTACAGTTGCACACCAAATACCTGAAAAAATCAGGAATTGCCTGGTGTAAGTACGAGTGTGCAACTGTAACTGTGTTTCTAGAGAATATTCTTTACAGTAGAGCCTTGTGGTCTCTGTGAGAAACAGGAATAAATTCCATGGCAGTATTAATCTGTTGTATCAATGTACACATAAATCTGACTCATTGTTCAATGTGGTAATTGATTAATCTCAATATTAGTTACTTCTAAAGAGGTTTTGGGTGTGCTTTCTGGGCATCCTTTCTGCACTGTCTTGCCTTCCATGGTGTTTGTTACCCGCGTGGACCAGTTAAGAAATCTTTTCTTTTGCTTATGGAATGAGGGGGATTCTCTGCTTCGATACTGTTTACCCTGGCTGTGTAGCTCACAGGTCTTTCTGTCTCATTCTCTCCTAATCATCATCTTCTAAATCTTTTGAATACAGGCCACAACTGATCTTCTGTTCCTTGTCCCCTTGATGTCTATACTCATTGACTGCACATGGGATTTTTACTGTAATCAAATGAATTCCTAATTGTAAGAAAATTGAAGGGAAAAAAGGTGCATGCAGGTAAAAGGGCAAGAGGACAAAGCACTAAATATCAGGTGCCTAGCAACAGTAAAATACTGAGTTTTACAGCAAAACACCGATAGATTCTGTGGTACCTGAAAAACAAATTCTGCAGCTGTGGGCATGCACCATTCACAGGATCCATATGAATATATAAAGGGTATTCCACACACCTGAAATGTTGTTTTCAGGTACTCTGCAAGAGTACCTAATCAGACATTGCAGCATTGGTGTACATTTTGCTTGTTCTTCCGAGGTTATTTTTGTAACTATAAGGTACCAAAATACAGTTTTTTATTTGAATTTTTTTTTCTTGGTGAAAATACTGTTTCTGAGCATAGGTATGTGCAAAGCCTGACCCCTATAGTGAAATAATGTGTTTAGTTGGATTTGAAGAATATACAGGGCCCTAACTACCGTACAGCTTGGAATACTTTTAGTAAGTGGGGTTTTCTGGTATTTTTTTTCCCCCAAATGCTTCAAATTACTGTATTTTCTTTGAACTTTGCTGAATTTGTTATCCTGTTCAATGCCATGTGCCTCTCTGTTTATGTAACATGAAATTATTTATTAGAAAGGTGTTATGTTAGTCAATGCATATGGTATCATAGTAAAAATGTAAAAGGCTAGAAAATCAAAATACAATACTTGGTGCCAATGATGCCATCATGTTTAGTGTTGTTTCGCTAATATGTGCTATAGTCAATATGCTGTTATTAGTGAAATATAGTTACATTCCTAGAAAAATAGTTTTGTTGTAGATGAATACAATGGTTTTTCCTACTTAGATTTTTATATTACCACTACACAAATCCCTAGCTTTCATTCTCCTAATAAGCAGTTTAATTGTATTGTAAACAGGATTAGTCCAGCTGTTGAGGAAAGTGCTTCTTAAGATCAAAGAAAAAGGTGACTTAAAAATCATCTACTGTTCTGCATGTAACTGTAAACAAACACACAGCTTTCCTAAGCATACTGATACTTTCCTGTATGGCTATTTATGTGCCATAAATGTATGTGCCTGTTAGAAAGCAAAAATATTTTGTTAGTTTTATAGTCATTTGGTGCTTCTGTAGCTCTCCTGTAAGAGCTGTGTTTGTAGACTCTTGCCCATGTGGAATTGCTTCTAGATTTGCGTAGGTAGAATTAATGCCTCTTTGGAGCTGGGCTGAAATGGGTGGCATCCTGTGTCAGTCCTGCAGTGCGCTTGTAAAGGTCAGGTGGGTGACATCTGGACCATGTGTATTAACACACAATGTGCCTGCCTTAGCCAGGAAAGAAATTAAACCAGTGAAGTCAATAAAGATATATTCAAAACTTAAGATACTGAGATTGATGTAAAGTGTGTTCATTAGTTGTTTTCAGGAGGTCTTTCCATGTAAGCAAAAGTTGCAGACTCAACTTGGGCAGTTGTTACCTTTATGAAAACAACACATTTCATTTTCTATACGAATAAATTAATTGAAGATTGCTTGTCTTGGTGGGGGAAGTGAGCTGCATTAGTAAAAATCAGTA
This sequence comes from Climacteris rufus, assembly GCA_013398175.1. Lineage (NCBI taxonomy): Eukaryota > Metazoa > Chordata > Aves > Passeriformes > Climacteridae > Climacteris > Climacteris rufus. Next base: position 137,597 of record VZRZ01004779.1, on the reverse strand, counting down.
AGAAAAACAAAAAGGTCTTACCATTTTTTATTGTTTTCAGAAACTTGTCAAAGAATTTACTTATTTGTATTCCATTTTCACTGGTACAGTGTGATCCGTAGTATTGCTGATTCCTGGTATCCACAATATCAAAATAAATACGACTAAAACTTTTTTTTACATTGTGGAAATAATGATGGAAGGTTACGGTGAAATGGACAACATAAATATCAGTGTTTACATATCAGATAACATACATCAACAATACAAATGTGTAGAATTGTTGACCTGACTGCCTTACTGGATGAGTCTTTAAAAGGTGCCCAGTGCAGGATTCTACCGTAGGAGGGCTCCGGGGGAAGTGATGCTCAGGGCCTTGTCTTTTTCCTCAAGGCTTTTTTGGTTCAGATGGTGTGTTTGCTATGGTTTATGCCTTCAGAGACTTCATGTATTTCTTGACTTGGCAGCTGCCTTTTGGGAAGACGCACATCTCCTGACCAGGCAGCAGCTGATGCAGATGTGCAGCTTGGAGGATCTGTGGTGCACAGATACTGCCAGGTTGCTGGCCTGGCAGGAGGCACTTGCCCTCTGAGTAGTCAGGTCCCCAGCTGGAGGCACGTGCTAACCCTGCTGCCAGCTGGGCCAGATAGAACACTGCTGCTTCTCAGTCACCTGTAGGCCAAGAGAGAAGGAAGACAGGCTGCTTGGAGGTATTCAATGAGAGCAGGGTGCATAGGTAGTGGAATTGCAAAGGGAAGAAATATGAATGTTGAGTGAGCTGGATGCATTCATGCACTGGGTCACAAGACAGGAATGTGGGAATGTTGGAGAGAACACTGGAAGGGTGGATGGAGTAGATACTGTAGAAGGAAAAGGAGGGGTTGCATAATCAAATGCTGATAAATTAGTCTTTAATAGCCAACTCCCTCATTTAAATTGTTCAATGGATATTAATTGACTTGTTGCCCAGGTGCTGGGTTGCTGCTGAGTGAAGACTGTGAGGTGCTGAGTTGTACCATCTACTTTTCTGCAGTGAGGTTCTGATCTACTGGTACAAACCTTAGAGTGGTTCTTCTGCATCTTTGCTTGCACTACCAGTACTGCATGTACAGAGTTAATTTCTGTTCTGTTAGTTTATATTTTTCATTAACACTGAATTTACCATTTTCATTTTGGTTTAAAAAAAATCTACCGTAATCACAATTACCGTTAGTTTTATCCTTATATTAAAATATCATAAAGGCATAAAATTGCATATAATCAAATAAAGGATTTTATCTGGTCCTTAAATAGAATGCAGGGAGAAAGGTCTTGGAAAGTATTTCTTCATAGGCATTGCTACGCTTAAAAAAGCCGAGAAGGTTACTGTTATGGAACAGTAAGAATTTCTTCAAATGCTATTGTCACTTTGAGAAAATGGCTAATGTCTATGTATACTTCATTTTGTATGTTGATTATATAAGTGCATACATTTTGTTATGTACATAGAGAGAGCATATACAAGTCTGGATGTCAGCTTGAGTTTGGGATAGATTACATAGATTTCCTGTCCCACTTCTCATGTTATGTATGTGTTAAGAATGAATATTCAACAAGAGAAAAAGATTTAATGGAGCAAACATTCAAAAATTCTAATAATATTTTTTTATGTACCAACACAAAGATTTAGAGACCAAGTTTGGATCTCACGGGTGGAAGTAGGTGCGAAGTACTGTTTCTTTATGACATTTTTTGATCATGTGTGATACAAAACTGTTGCATGTCTTGGGCCTTACGCTTATGCAGTTTGGTAGGACAGTTTTTAAATTCAACTTGCTCTAAGCAAAATGTATTAAATGGCTGTTGTTTAAAACTATGCCAAGTTACGGAATGCAAGTTGTTCTGATCAAAACAATTGGTGAGTAGAGGGCAGATGAATTAGTCAAAGATATAGACAAACTATATTTTTCATACAACTCTGCAATTTCTGTTATATTAGACAAGTATTACCATCCAGCTACATAGATTTAGAGTCTGCTATGATTGGAATTTTTTTTTGCTATTTATTGCTATTTTTTGCTAAGGATGATGTAAATTCATGTTTAACAATGGTGCTTATTGCCACTCTCTTTTGAGCTGTCAGCCACACTGAAATTTCCAGAGAATAAAACCAACACATTATTTAAAAGAGGTACATGATCTCCTGTCTCAATCCCTTGTCCTACCTCGGTGCATAGGGGAGGGTGAAAAGAGCATAGGTCATCATTCTTGCTTGCTTATGTACATCAGAAATTACTGCTGTTGTCTTAAATAGCAGCTTGTGGTATCCCTTTTCAAGCAGACAGTCCTGCTGTCGCTTGAGTGGCTGCTGTGCTGCTGGCATTGCCCCCCAGTAGTGAGATGCCTATGGCTGCTGATAAAAGCTCTGCTTTTAGGGTTGTGGTAGTGGTGAGGTCTTCTGTTGTTTTTAGTTGTAGAGATCTGCTTTCAGAGAGACCTGCATCAGGGTTCCTTTGCTGCAGAGCAACCAGCTAGCAGATTCTAGTCTTGAATTGCTTATTACTGCTGTTGTTTATTTATTTGTTTACTTTTAATCAAGTTTTGTAAGTTATTGATATGGCCTTGTGGTTGATCTTCTGTAAAGAGAGAGGTTTTTTGTTTGCCCACCTTTTAAATTTCTGGAGGTTGCCACTCTTACGTAGGGAAGTCCCATTATAGACTAAGCAGGAAGAATAACAGAGAATATAGGGAAAATGACTCCACACATTTAGACATATATTTATTATATATATTCTTTACCCCTTTTAAACTAGCTTTTACTATAGTAGATCAGGTCTTGTCACTTAAGTAACTTTCAGGGCTTAACAGTTGTGTTGTCTCCTTGGAAGTTTTTTCCAGATGGAGATAAATAGGGGTTTGGGCATTAGTGTAATGAGAATGATTAAATTAGTAAAAACTTCAGAAAGCATCAGAGTGATATGTATGTGGGTGCTAAATGAGAAAGAGAGAAAGATCAGAGGATCTTGGTTTTAAAATGGAGGTACATGATGATGAAAGAGGTTGTTATTTCTCTGGTACTTCCAAGAAAGCTGAGTAGGAACATTTTGTTGGGAGTGGTCCTAGACCGTGAGAGGTTTTGTAGTCACAGGTTGTCATGTAGAATGTTGTGTGTATATATATTTTATATGCAAAAAGCATTGTAATTGAGAGAATATTGCATACTGGTGATTGAGGAGATGACGATAGATTATAGTATGGAAAGTGAAATAGTAGAGTTCATCAAAGAAAGGGTGATGCCAAAAGTTGCAACTGTGGAGATGGGTAGATCTATGGAGTAGAGGAAAAGCAGAAGAGACTGAATTATGCTTGAAAACATTTCCCTTGACCATGAGAAATTCATGTGTAATCAAGGCATAATCAAAGAAAATTATGATAGTAGCATGGGGGTATTTGGTGAAAAAAGTGCAAATAGCATGGAGCTAATAATAATTGTACCAGAGATGTATTGGTGATTATGAGCAACATAAAAATAAAAGAGTTGAGATTGAAAATACAGTGTAAGAAATCAAGTGTAAAATGTGGCATTGTTAGGAAATTTTGTAATGTACCATCAGTAAGGGAACAAGAGAATCCTTAGTACAGTTTTGGACCTTTTGTCAGAGAGGGAATAGAAAGGCATTTGAATACTAATACTGTTAAATTAGATGCTGCCAAGGCTCAAGTCCTTGATAGGTTGATCTGTTTTACTGTGGGAACTGAAATGACAAAAAAAGAAAGATTATAAATTCCAGGAGCCATCTAGCAGGACATTTGAAGCATTATTTATGTAGTGTTTTGTATTTATTTCCTTATAACCAAGTTAGTTAGGTTTTTGGGATTTGTTTGGTTGGGTTGTTTTGTGTGTTGTGGGTTTTTTAAGCAGTTCAAATGGTATTCAAAAGAAAAAGTCTGTCAGAGAATGTATCAGTGTATCAGAGTTCCTGTTCATTCTTTTCACTTTTTAAGTGTAATGTGTTGCTCTTGTGGACTTCTCCTAAGTGCTGATCAGTTCAGAGACCACAACTCTAGTGCTTGGCAATAACCCAGCTCCTGCTATACAAGGTAAGGACGTCTTCCCTTGGAGGAAGGAGATCCCATGGAAGTATGTTTGCTGCAGGATCATGCCAATGAAGAACAGTACTTGCTGGATGTGACTGACATTGTGGCTTTACCTTGTTTGCCTCTGTATCTCAATTGTCATGTGTTTTTCTCATGTTCAGGTGTTAGTGTGGATGTTAACTGAGGAATCAAAAAATATACAGGCTCCAACATAAACAAACTAAAGAGAGAGAAATACGTGTGAGAAATAAGATCCAAGTGTGACATGAGATCATCTGTAGGACTGATTTTTCCCTCTACACCTTTGTCTAAAATAAATAGGTGTGCTTTATATCAATAACTCTAAAGTTACTGAGCAAGTGGCATCTTTCTGAGCAAGTGGTTGATCTTCCACCTCTTTTTCTTGTATTATATTAGTTGTTTATAATTTTAAGACTGGTTCTCAGCTGTCAGCTGTCTCTTGGGATATTCTCTCCAGCACCCACCTTTTCTTTAATAATCAGCATTTAAGTGCAGTCCACATGTGGAGTCACATGTTCCTTTTCCAGTTGGATGTATTGTGACATATAAGTGGCAAGTTATTGATGGAGAAACATAGTCCTGAGTCTGAACTTCAACACTTACCTGAACAAACGTATATTAATCTTAGATTATATTGCATATTCATATTCAGTAATGCAATGCAGTAGGTGAAATTGACCTTCCCTATCTTTGGCGATATTTTTTGGCAAGAACACCTTACAAAAATTGTTTGGTTGAAAGGGTGTTTATTTTCCTGTAGTATAGTTCTCACCCTGAAGGTTGCATGCTTGTTTTCACTTTAATAAAATGTTACTTACAATAAATGTTTGCTGACTCCAAACAGATTGTTAAGAGTTGTATTCTGCAGTTGTATAGAAAGTGTGGTATTTCATACCTAAGAAATTTGATTTGGCTGAAGTTTTTTTTGAAAGTTCTGAAAAGGATATTATGGCAGTGGAAGACTACTTTGTCAATTGAAGAACTTCATTATGGTCTAGCTGGCACTAGGTGTTTTGTGCCTGAGAGCCTCTATCTTAGAATTGTGTATCCAAGAAACTTTCCTCACAAAGGAGCATTTTCTCAGCTGGGAATATTTCTCAGCTCTAATATTTCTCAGCATATTTCTCAGCTCTAATATCTCCTGTCTCATTATGTTGCAGTGTTTTGGAAGTTTAGATTATAATTAGGAACTTCCTTTCTTCATAGTAATAGTTGTGTCTTTGTATAGATAAAACTGAAATGCCAGTGTCCTGGTTATCAGGGATATAGTTACCACCAAGTTTTGGTAGGCAGTTTTTCTCTAACCTTTCACAAGCTTGTCCTCAGTCTCTTCCTTGTGCATTTTAATGTATGTTTTAGCCAGATGGATTATGTAGGGTTTTTTCACGTTAGTAAGCTTTCCCTAGAGCTACTGGTTTTCACATATTTAGTCCCTTAGTTCAGTGCTGGAGTAAGCAGTGCTCTCATAATTTCCTTTACTTTTCTAAAAATGAGTGATTTACTGCAACATTAAGGACAGTAACTTTTAGGCTTTACCTTACATAGTGACCTCAAAAATAACTAAGTTACTTCTCCTGTAGTTAGAGTGGCTTACTGTTGGACTGATTTTAATATTCTGTTTTGCTCATGAACATGAAGGAATCAGTTGTCTTCTTTCAGAAATAGTAAAGATATCTTAGTACTTAATCAGACATTATAAGGACAGTAGAAGTATCAAATTTAATAGCCAGTATAAAGCCAATGATATCTGCATAGAACTTTTATGGAAGAACAGGGAGGAATTACAATTAAGCTTCTATGTAGTGATGTTTTACCTGTCATTTAAAGACCGGTAATGTGTGTGTTTGCCTGTTGTCTGAAATAGGTGAATAATGTTGCTTCTCATAGATTTTAAAATTGGGATGTTCTCTGAGTGGCACAATGAATGGTGCCAGGGCTTCCTAGTTTCATGAGAAGTTTTAGTGTATTAAGTTTTATGTAAGGTGTGTAGTCTAGTAAATTTACATAATAGTAATTTGATTAGTACAAAATGTGCTTATATTGCTATTGTACATTTGAAAACTACCCTACATACCAAATGTACATTGTATTGTATAAGACAGGTTTAATTCTGGTGAACAAATAGTTCTGAATATGGGTTTACTACAAATCATTAAATATGTACTAAGATTTTACAACATGTACTTTTTAGTTCTTTAGTACTTTCTATTAGTAGTAGTAGAAAGTTCAAATATTTTAAAGATATGCATAGTGTTGTGATAAAAACATCTATGAAGTGAATTATATTATTTGCATTATTATTATTTGCAGATTATGGCTAGCATAACAAAATTTTGTGGTAGTATAGTTTTGGTAAGAGTAGCTCTTACTGTGATGTTCTTTGTAAAAGATCAGGGGGAAAATAGTCTCACTGGCATTTAAACACTTTAACTCTGGAAAATTTTGGAACAATTCAAAACAATTCCTTTATACTTAAAATAATCTGTTTTAATCAAGAATATTTTTTCTTTGTTCCAGAAATATCAGAAGCACTTATTTGAGGGACAGTTTTTATAATTATGCAAAATTTAAAGGATAAGGATTCTTGTTCTGGTTTTTTGCTTTAACTGTTTGTGTTCGTTGACAGACGTAAGTTACACCTAATTTCCACCTAAATCTAGTAGAAAAGCTGCTAGAAGTTTCTTAGTTACCTTTTCCACTATGGTATTTTCAGACTTTTTTTTATTTCCAGAACTACTGCTGGCTGTAGCAGACTACTACAATTTGGCAAGGTCAAGGCCCTGTAGTTAGAGAAGTGCCTCCTGTTCATCCCATTGTTACATTATGGTTTGTCTGTATTTTAGGTAGTTAAAATGTCTTTCCATTTCCTTCTCCTTTATTTGCATTCTTCATTTTAATTTGACAGCATGTCAGAATGATAACTAAATATGAATGACACCTATGCCACTGAAAAGAGCAAGGAGTAACATATGCAATAGCCAGGATGGTAAGTTCTGTTTGAGTCTCAGTAGTAATGCGGGAAAGGAACAATTTGGGTTTTCTGAAGGCCTTCCTGTTCTGAAATTTTTGCAGTTGTGCCAGTTTCCCCTTCTCCTTTTTAAACACAGGAAACTGAGCAAGTACAGTGGAAGTTTCCTGTCTTTTGACGAGGGAGAGGAGGAAGTTGGCTTCTGTCTTCCCTAACTCATCGTGGGTTGTTAAGAGCTCATAACACTTTTCTGGGATAATGACCCTCTACCTCTTAGGCTCTAGTACTGTTGGGCTGTTGGAAAAAATACTAATGAATTGCTTTGTAATTTCCTTATTTCTTTTTTAGGAAATGAGGTTTAATAGGAGTTTTTGTTTCATACAAAAAAAATTGACTGTGATGACCCCCAAACCTGCAGTATTTAGGAGATGTCAGAATTATTTGGCTGATTTGACATACAGATGTTTTCTTAAAATGAGTCCTCATGGTTCCTGGACATGTTCTGCATTGATGGAAGATACATAAGGGCATAGAAGTAGGGGACCATTCATCTAATTGTTTAGGATCTTCTATGAGCAACTAAGAGCAGTTGGTTTTGCAGCATAATTTTACATAGAATATTTTTACCACCTTTTTCACATGAAACAAAAATGTAAAATGCTTAATGAGAAAATCTGGAAGGTAAAAAATGGGAGAAGTTTATCTACCTTTTATAACCTGTTCAGTGGTGTATTTTCCAAGAACCATATTTACGTGCACGGATAAAAGATGAAGTTTTATATAAAGACAGTACAAAAGACAAGTAATCTCTCTTCTTTTTTGTCATGTTTTAAAAAAACAAGAATAAACCCACAGTACCTACTGACACTTGGGCTTTTCTTGAAGCAGCATTTTAAGTACTGTGAAATGGAAGAATACATAATACTTTCTGGAGAAGTTTGGTGAGGAAAAAAAAGTGGGTAGAATATACTTTCTAAAATGTGTTTTATAATGAGGAATATAAAATAATAAAATCCTTGCTAGGATTAGTCTGTTGCTTTCTTCTTATTTAATACTGCAATCCCTGGTGATAGAATCACAAATGGTTCCTGTGCAGAGTATTACAATATGGTGATTTGGGATTACGTTTTCATATGAAAGTAGGAAAGAAAGCAGTGTGTAATATATTTTCAGTAAACATTAGTATTGTGAGTTGATAACTTACAGTTTAGAAACAATGCCAAATTGTAGCCAGTTAGGGTGATTAACTAGGTTAGTCTCAGAAATCAGAACACTAATTATTACTTCTTCATAATGCACTTCATTGAAAAAATATAAATAGACTCTTAGAGGGAAGTGCAGCAGCATCTGGTTTTCTGTGTAGTGGTTTCTTACATATGACACTTTTGAAATATAAAAGTTTCAATATCTTGGGAAATACTGTGTAGTATATACACTAGTAAATAATTTTTTCTTATTCTATTTCAATAAGACAATGAGAATTATTTGTTTTAAGGCTTCATAATGAAATGTACGTATGTAAATAGTTAATCAGGATGCAGTAAATTAAGTAGTTTAATTATGATTTAAAGTATTTGTTTTTTCCACACTAATGGAAAATGGCAAGGCAGCAGTGGAAATATATGACAGAGGAAATAAATGCAACTAATGTTTTTTATCTTTGAAGATCCACGAGTCTGTTCCTGTGTATTTTAGAAAGAATTGGTTCCATCACATTTGCCTCTGATTGAACCAAATAGGCTATGTCTGATTGTGTTGGTGTCAGACTGTAGATAGCATGACAAATGCTGCTTGAACATGGTTTTTATGATTCTCTGGTAGAGAGACCACACCTTTAAGTCAGAGCATCCTTTAAACTTGAAACACCTGTAGAACTAGTTGTTCAATTATATTCAGTTTCCAACACTGAATGAAGTGTGGTTTTTTAATTGCTTCCATTTCTCATTAGGTTCTGATGTGGTTTGGAATTCTGCAGGTGAGGGAAAAATAAGGAAGTTTTGCACTTGTTTTTTTTTTTTACAATTTATAGTTGCTTCTATGAGATAAAGCTCAAAGATGAATATTGGGGATTCCATTTAAATTGTGGACATTATTGAAAGGGGAAAAAGTAATCTGTAGAAGAGTGAAACTTTAATCTAGTAAATGTTACAGTATTGCTGCAGCATCTGCAACTTAGTCTTTTTCAGTGAAATTTGTATTATGCTGTATGTCAGTTTTAATGGAAGTTATGGTTAGTTACAATTACGATTAAACAGAGAATATTTTCTAACCACTTTTTAATTCTGATTCATTAGAGTATCTTAATTCAAAATATTTAATAGGCAAAGATCACTTATTGAAGTGCCAGTTGCAAAAAATGGAGTGTTGTATTAATAATAAAGTGACTGCAGCATTGCTATTGTAGCCATTTACCAATGATCACTTTAAGCATTCAAGAAAAAAAAATGTGGTGCCTCTGAAAAGTTAACATTTTTTTCCTGATGGTTAAAATGAAAAATTTGTCTCCCTAGTGTTGTATATGTAAACATTAATGATTTTATTTTCTTTCTCCAAAGTGCAAGTCAGATTCAAAAAAGACACTTTAGAGCATATGGCAGATAAAGCATTCAGACTGTGAAAATAATGCTTTGGGGTTTGTTCTCTACATAGATATTTTGCCTGTTCTCTAATCTGACAGATAAGGGGTAGACTGGTTCAAGTTTATACAGGTAAAGTGTTAGACCATTTAGATGCTGTAAAGAATACTGCTTGCAAACTAAGTGGCATTATTATTTCTGGAGTTTCCATTTATATTTCAGACAGTGGAGTTATGCTTGTATCCATTATTTAAGGTTAGTTTACCTCATTTAATGTTGCATTTTCATAGAGCTAAAATAATGTCTACATAAAAATTGTTTGTACTTTCAGTATCAACCAAACTAATAACTATTATGGTTTATTATTGCATACATACATACATAACTCAGAGTAGCATGGTTCCATCTGCCTAGGTATGTATGAATTGACATATATGCTGAAATAGTCTCTTTTGACCTGTACAGGTTTCTGCTTTAGTAGTCAGCAGAGCTAGTAAGATGTTTCCTAGTGCCTCTTGTCATACATATTGTGATGTCTTCAAACCACTGAGTCCTTTGCAAGAAGGTCAGTAAAGTTCCTGGGTTTTGAGCTGGGAATAGTGGGTGTGCTGGCATTGAAGTAGTGCCCTAGTAGTAAAAACTTTAGCATTTGTCATGTATTTGTAGATACAAAATACAGCTCTCTTTTGGGTATTTCAGCTTGCCCAAACCATAGGATAAAATATTTTGAAAGGATACTATCCAACAAATATTTTTCTTAAAATAAAAAAATTATCAGTTGTATGAAGAAATGACTGACAGACTCATCCTGTGACATTTATAATTTGTAACCATTCAAGCTTTTGCAGCATGTGACTGCCTTTAGTAAATTTTCTGGTTTTAACCAAATATTATTTTAAAAAGATATTTAGTGCTGCATATGAAGTGTATATTCAACTGTGCAATCCCAAAGCATGTTACGTTCGACAGGGAATGGGCTGCATACTGACTTAGATGGGATGTTGTTTTATGAATAAGTCACACTTTTGATTTACTTTTCTTTTTTGAAACTTCTTAAAGTATTACTGGTGAATTCATTATTAATTATGGTGGTTCAGTAATAGGCTATACATGATGAAAGAGTGCTCACTACCTTAATCTTTAAACATTTATAATAACCATTGTTTATTTCTCTTACTAATCCCCACTGCAACTCTTGTGTCCCTTGGGTTCAAGAGACAACGTGTTACCAGATCTGTGGTAGCAGAGTGCTACAGGGCTCTGCTACCTGTGTTTTGTCATGGCTTTCAGTGTTTGTTAGTATATTTGCAGGGGAAGATAGTTACACTGCTTCAGTAAAAATACATGGAAAAGTAGAGGGGATTAGTTATGCTGGAGTAATTTCTAGAAAATGCAAAACCGTTGAAGTAGTTTCAGGTATCTGCCGATAATTGACAACAACAGAGAAAGTATCTGGAAACAAATCAGAAAATCAGAACTTCTGTTATTTGACTCTACATTTATTTCAAGAGAATTAGAAAAGGAAAAACAAATTTTGTTGCAATAAGAGGCAGAAAAAAACTATTGTTTGTGTTTTTCCTAAGTCATTGTAAAAAAATAGACTAATGAATAACTAACATTTTCTTCTATCTTTGGTGCCTTTTATGTATTTTCATTATAGTTATTTGTAACTTTTATGTGCTTGCTTTTGCCTGGAAAATGTGCTCAAACATCAAAATGCTCAATCATTTTCAATGAGTAGTGAAGAATGTTACACTGATGTTTGCTGTTGGCAGTCTTTTTTGAGATTTTTTTGACCATAAGGCTGAAGGTCTTTGTCTTGCATTCTTGGTTCCATAATTTTCCTATGAACTAAAGTCAAAGCCAGTTAAAATAAATTTTACTAAATTTCACAGGAGTTGGATCAGGCTTTCTGAAAAAATAAAGATTTGAAGCCTGATAAGCTGGCAAAGTTCTAACTTTTGGCTCTGAGTATATAATTTGTCTTTCTGAGCAGATACTTAGATACCGCGTGGTTTATCCAATTGTCAGTACACGCTATATTTTTAAAAGTAGCTGTTTATAGTAGAACTACTTGGTTGTAAAGGCAAATGTACAAGACTTTCCTCAGTGTTTGTACATTGAGTCCTTCACCTTGCTCTTCTCTCTGCTTTTATTTCAAGCGGGCAGCAACTGCAAGTGGTTGGAGAGAGCCAGATGTCTCCTGTCGGGTGTAGGAAGCAGACACGTAGTGGAAGTCAGGATCTTCCTTTTCATCCTTAGGTAGCTGGAGAGGAGACTTGAGAGATTTCCCATTGGTTTATTTGTACACACAGACCTGTGTTGTTGCTTCGTAATAATCTTTTAATGTAGAATCTGGTGGTTGTGACTGTGAAACTACAGCCCTCTTCCTGAAAGTACATGATGCTAGAGATACACCTTCCAGTAATGATCATTTTATCACTTGCTTGTAGAGTTCTGAATTAGATCAGGTTCCCATTGTACAGAGGATTATAAAGACAAGCAATAAATTTCTTCTAAAGAAAGAATTATGTAAGCTTGAATTAAATAAACAAAGACAATGAGACTTGAACCAAGCTGCCATACACGGAATCATCCTGGAGGTCATTCCGGGGCTGTCTGTATAGCCCTTGTATTTCATGTCTCTGTTCCAAATGCATAGATATTTGAGATGAGCTTTCCAGTGCACACAATTGATTTAATGTATTAAACTGTTTGCTTTTCAAGTTATGTAAGTTAGTGGTAAGCATAGCCCTCAGACAAATAAAAAATGAGTATTCAGATTGTCAATATGTATTCAAATGTCAATAATTCTTAATACTACAATACTAAAAATAGGCTTGCCTACATTTTCTGTGTGCTCTCATGTACTTCTCTCTCTAGTTGCCCTTTGTACTTCTGTCAAGAAAATAGTGTGTGAATTGTATGTGGCGAAGTTTGGTTTGTTGGGATTTGATTTTTTGTTTTAAACCTAAGTCTCTACCTTCTCAACCAGTTTGGTTTTTTTTCCCCCTAAGAATACATTCATGAAAGCAGAGTCTTGCTTCCAGAAGGACTGTGACTGAGAACTCAGTATTGAAGGAGTCTGGAGTGCAAGAAACACTAAATACCATTTTAGAATATTATAGTAATGGATTTTCTTGATCTGCCTTTTTCCTTACTGTCCAGAAAAACCACAAACAGACAAACCTTCTGGAATGAGGAGGACCAGGAACAGTTTCAGTCCCAAAGCAGGAAGTGATTATTGTTTTAGTAAGTTCTATACTGGAAGATGATGGAAAATGGAAGTGTCATTCTTAGTTATAACTAGGCATTCCTGCAAGTGACAACTCATTTTTCTTGTGAACTTCAGTTTATTTTGTTCTCCTCCTTGGTAACATTGATTTCTAGAGCATAACTGAGCAGTTACGCTACTGTGCCCTTCTCTAGCACCAGCCTACTTAATAGCTGTATGTGCACCTGTTGGTTTGCAAACAAAAGAACAACATATCATGGAGTTCTGCAAGCTGCCATCCTGAACTTTCAATCAAAAAACAGCAAAAAGGAAGAAGAAAATACAGACTGGGAAACATTCTATGTACCAGTAAATAGGTCACTTAAAATTTATATGAAATACTGTAGATGACCAGATGGTTACAGAGTTTTATCTGCATAATTTGTATTTGATATATACATCTGAGTGCATGAAATAGCTGTGAGTTGTGAACACACAATGTTGCTTTCGGGACCCAAAGTAGAATACCCCTATAACAGAGAGCCAGATAGTGGGGGAACTCAGAATTTATTGCTTTCATGAACACCTGTGCATTGGTTTTTGTTTTGCTTTTAATTTGTCTATATCTGAAAGTGATGTAAGCAGCATCTGGTTATTCTTATTTAGTATGCCTGTGCTGCCAAAAAATCAACAGATTCCTACTGTATTGCATTTCTGAACTAATGAGGACATAATTATATCCCTGAGCAGGAAAAAGGAAAAACGCTTTGTTGGGGACTAGACTAGAATAGAAAGAAAGTAAAAGAGCAAAAGATTATTTTGAACCAAGTAAGGGAAGTGATCTGTTCTGTCAAAGATCTGGTATTCTTATTTGTTGGCAGTTGACTGAGAAAATAATGCAGTAGAACTTGCATTTCTTTTGAATATATGAACGGCATAGGTTGAAGTAGAGGTTTTTTCCATTTTAATTTTGCACATTCATTTTGCTGTTCTTCACCTTGTTCTTGACGCTAATGTACTGATTTGTAGATTCTCATGAAGATTATTAAAAATAAGCTGATAAAAGCAGGTTGGGTTCTTTATTGACGTGTTAGTTAGTTTCAAATATATTTTTGATAAACTGAAAACTGTTCAAGTCTTAATGTGCTTGAAAAGCCATCTAATTTCCTGAAAAGTAATTTCATACTTTTTTTGTAGCAGGTATGTGTTTTTCAAATCCATAGTGGTAGAAACATACAATTACCTATTTTTATTTCAGTACTGGTGCTTGGAGCGAGTGAGGAAGGCTGAGAAACCTCTGTCCTTGGAGACTGAAAAAACTTGACTGTGCAGAGACTGCTGAAGTTAACTGTGCTTTGAGCAGGCAGTGGATGAGGTCACCTTCAGGGGTTTCTTCAAAACCTGTTGTTCTGTGCTTAGAAGATTATGCCTGGTATCATATAGAAATATTTGCCAGGTTTGTGTCATCATCATGGTAGTCAGCAGTCATGAGGCTTTTTGTGTTTTTCTTCTTCTTTTGAAATTATGGTAGATTGATCATAAGGAGATCACGGAGGTAGTTGCTGATAAATGTTTAAAACTCACAGTGGGCCAGCTACTATGATGCAGATCAGTTTAGCTGCCTTCTAAAAATATGGTTCCATTCTGACTTGAAAAGTGTAGTTGTGTTCCTCTGCTAATGGATTCCTGTAACTTCCCTGTCTTATCACTGGTCATCAGCTAGTCAAGTTGGGTTGCTGATGGAACTGAAAGATATGTAGATAAAAAGTAGTTTTCAGTGCACTCAAGTCTACTTAGAGGTGGAAGATGGTAGGATAGATTGTTTAGGGTCATTTTTCACTTAAATCAGTAAAAACTGATAGTACAGTTTTATCTTCAGGATGGAAACAGCCGCTGTGAGAAGGCGTCAAATGGCCTCTGTGTGTCATTTTGAAATTCTTGAATAGGATATGTTGAGCGAAATGAGAGGAATAAATAGTGGCTTCAGGATATAGTATTTCTATTATTATTAATTTTTTTTCAGTAAACGTTCTTTTGAATCCTCAGTGACCATAAATAAGAGAATTTTGTGCTAATTTTCATTTGTTTGTTAAGGTACATCTTCACAATGTAGTAACTTAGAGGCAAATCAGAGCGTTTGCTCACCCTTCAGTGATAATACATAATGATGGTGGTCTAAGTTAATTACAGTTACTTTGGGGTGCTTTTTGTGTGTTTCACTTTTGCATACTAAATGCAAGATTGGTTAGAAGATTAGATTAGTCTACTCCTAAGTTTTCAGCTTTAAATTTTGAAGCCGAAGGGTTTTTTCTGAGCTTTAACTTACTCTCTTTTAGAACAAATGACAACATCAGAGGCACATCCTGCGGCCAATTGCCTTGAAACAGCATTCACATATTTTACACAAACTTTTTGCTGTATTTTAAGGAAGAAATCCTTAAAATGACTGTGTAAATGAGCTAATACAAATAAAATGTGATACACAAAAATGGAAAATAAATGTGTGTTTCTCAGATATTTCTAAATTGATCATGTTGGAGAACTGAGAATCAGCTCTTGAATTAAATTAAAGACCATCCTGGATCTTATTTATGGTAATTTTTGAGATAATGTATGCTAAAATTGCAAACAAAACATTTGGAAAAATAACAGGTTTTCTACAGTTGTTTGTGGCAACCGGGATTTGAGGGCAGGGGATGTAGAGGGTGGGTGTCAAGATAAACTCTGAAAACCAAACATAAAACATGGAGGCATAAGAAATAAAATAAGAAGTACATAATCTCAGTTGCTGGGTGTTACACTCTGTAAAATTAGGCTCACTGGAGGAATTTTTAATACGATTTGTATATGTTGGGGGGACATAGCTTGGTATAGATAAAACTAAAAGTTTGATGGTCTAAATTCATAACCTAGGTGGGAAAGTATCGTCTCAGTTTGGGAAAGTTCAAGCAGCTCTTTGCCATTTTCAAAAATCACTTTTACAAATGACATGCACAAAATTATTATATTCTGCATTGTGCTAGATGCTGTTCTGTTGTGGTCAACCTATAAACTCAAGGTGGGAGTGTTCTTTTAGTCCAAAGAATGTTGGACACACTTGTGGCACTGTACAAGTTAATATTTTAATTTTAAATTTAAACTGACTGTGGGTCACTGTATTTGTAGGAAGATACTGTTTAGCAATGTGAGGTGGCCTGTTGTTAGGCTAATGATTTGCACAATAGTGGTCAATAAACAGTGGTAAATAAAAGTCTGGTAAAATGTGTAAGGCAGAGGGAGCAGAGAAGAGCAGCCAGGTCGTCACCAGGTTGTAGGACCTGTGCTAGTCAGGTCGGAAGAGGATTCACAGCTTTGCCTGGCAGGCCTGCAGCCAGAAGAAGTTAAGCACTAAAGGAATCTAGGTGAGGGATTTAAGGGTAACCTGTAAAGAGGGAAAATGCAGCATGAGACTTGTATGTGGGTTTAAAAACACAGAAATACTACCCCCTGCTGTTTCTGATACAGTATTGGAATACCTGATGTTTTAAAAACCCACAGTTTATGTATCTTTTTTAAAATGCCTTATTTTCTTTTTAGCATAACATAAAAAGTGAAACCCTTAAGTATAACCAGCCTCGTAAGGAGCTGCCCTTGATTATGACTCAGTAGCACAAGTTCTGTTTAGTTTTGCACTGAAAGCAGGATTTCTGCATTTGTTTTGAGTGGTGAATGCAGCTCATCGTCTGCAGAATACAGTACTTTCTGAGTATATAATGAAACTGCTGAGATTTTTTGTAAGTGAACTCGTTAATTAATTGGAACTGAAATGAATGAAGAGTTGGATGGAGAAATGTTGTCTTCTGGTTCAGTATCTTTCTAACCTGAATTAATTTAGTAATGGAAGAGATAAATTATTCAAACTTTAGATACAGCCAAAACACATTGAAATCTTTTGTACAGTACCTTGAAAAATTTAACTTGCGGTTATCCTGAACTGCTTGCTACTGTACATAATACTAAAAAATATGTAGCAAAGATTGTGTTGACTGTGACATCCTGTGACATCAGAAGTAATTTTACGTGTTGCTTTTGCAGTTATCTTGTGTTATTCCAGTGATTGTAGGAGGTCTATCAGTTCTCCTTCAGAGATGAAGTCATATTTGCTGTTCATCTTTAGATTTGGTACTTGAATGCTATCTCAGCAGGTGAAATAGCATGACTGCTGTGATTCTTCTGAACACTGGTGCGTGGTAGGGCTGTTGTCCAGTAAAAGCAGATACATGGGTTTACGAAATAAAAATACTCCTTTTATGCTACAGGAGAAAAGAGAGAAAAATCTTTTTAAAGCATAGATTGGTCTATAAATACTAAAAACCATGCATCAGAATGTTCATCTTTTGTGACGTTTAATAGAGCTCAGTAGGGCAGAGTTAAAGTTCTCTTAATATTTAGTGTCTCAGTTTCTGTGTCTTAAAATGTATGGAGTTCTTTTGAGACAGTTCCTGTTATTTAGAGTATCTCCAACATGCCTGAACAAACCCCTTGATTTTATTCGTTTATGTCTAACTTTTTGAACAGAGCTTAGCTTCTTTTCATATGATACGTGAAACAGAATAATATAAAAAAAATACTGCTCTCAGATTCCAAATGTTTTCTGAAGCATAAATAAAATTTCACCATAACGATTTAGTTGACTATTCTATCCGATTTTGTAGGTAGGGAAATATATCTGCTTCTTTGTATCTATTACTTTTGTAAACATGATGTGTAATGTCAATATACTACTTGAAGCAAAAGGGACATTAAGTGATTTCCTAAAGCATTTGAGGGAATCTGTATGTAAACTGGGATTAGATGTTATTCTTAGTGATTTTTTTTCCTCATCTCACTTACTTTGTCAGCGTGGCCTTGAATACAGAGGGACCTGCTGCAAGAGTGCAGCAAGAAGGATCAGGAGAAGTGAAATTCATGCTAACTTTGGACATTAAAAAAAATAAAATCTGAATTTAACTGTTGTCGTGCTGTTTCTTGAGATCTTGTACCCTTGTTCTCATTAATAGTATGAAATCTTGTATAATCATTTACCAGAAGACTGTGGTCTCAAAGGGGTTTTGAGAGTTTTCTATAAAACAGGAGGAAGAAAAGAGAATGCCTTTTTTTAGCCTGTCTTGCTTCCTTAACAGTATAGTAACATGAAATGTGTGTATTGATACCAGTGCATCTTGATACCAATATTATTTCATTGCCTTTTTTTTTTTTTCTCATAATCCTTATCTCAATCTTTAGAAAGCTGATGTTTGGTTTAGTGGCAAGTTTTGTTTGTCTGTTTCATTGGTTTAGTTTGGTTAGTCCTCCCCCAGTGCAAATGTTGTTAAGGTGTTTCTTACGTGTTTTTGAATGGTGGAAGTATTTTTCCTTTCTTTACCTTGTGTGTCTCACCTGCACACATTTACTGTTAAGTTATCAGAAGGCTTGAAAGTGTAATTTGAGGAAAGTCTGGAAGAAAAATGTTTTATTTGGTCTACAGAAGAGAAGACAAAGAGATGCGATAAGAATTTTTTAGTATGTGAAAGGACCAACTGTAACACTAAAACTTCGTGTCTGTTGAAGGTTGGACAAGCAGCAGTGGAGAGGGGTTGTTGGAGTGAGTGAGATTTAGATTGAAAGTTTTTTAACATAAACAGTGGGCAGTTGTATCCCTGTACAGAATTGGTGGCATCTCCATCAATGGTGGTTCTGAAACAGTTTAGAGTAACCTAGAGTAACCTAGAGGGAAGGGATCGATTCAGATCAGTACCTGCAGGCAGTACTGAGATGATGGACAAGACAGCCTTTTGAAAGTTATTTCTAGCCCTGTTTTCTAGATTTTTTTTTTTTTTTTTGCTCACTTCTCAGCTTTTCTAAAACTCTGTGGGTATTGAAGATTAAATAGTGTTGTGAATTCACTGGAAGCCAACTACTTTCAGGAGGTACTAAAAGCTCCCACCCCCCCTCTGTCTCTGGAATGTTTGCATATTTCATGGAAAATCATTAGGAGATACTTCAACCTCTCTAGTATATATGTTGATTTCTATTTTTTGTTGTCAGAATATTCCATGATTTCTCAATCAAGATAATTATGTAAGTAATAAATATTCTTGCATGATAGCACTATCTGATTAAATTATAGTGCTTGCTTTATAGTGAAAGGTATGACACTGTTAACTTATTCATAATATGGTATATTCCATGATTGATTGTTTAGTTCATAGGTGTTATGTCCTCAGAATATTGAGGGGGGAAAAAAGGATTATTCATTATATTGAACTCAGATCAGTATTGAGAGAACTGTTAATGTGTTAATTGAGCTTGCAGTATGAATATAAAGTAGAAGGCTGGCTGCATGGGAGACCCTGAGCTGATGCAAGAGATGACTACTTCTTGCTGTCTTCTTTGTGTTTGAATACCAAATGGCTGTTTATACTTGAAACTTACCCAGAGAGATGCTTCAAATGTTAGAGTTGCCATTCCAGTAAAGGTCTGGGAGTAAATATGGTGTGTATCTGCATTAGCATGCAGTGGTATTAACCACTTTTAATTCCATTTTGCTACCATTAATGCAAGTCCTTCATGATGCTAGATTTCATATGTCTTGTTTGATGTGTCAGCAGCATTTTTAAGTGATCTCACAAGTAAGACCAGTGATACCTGAATTAAATGGGAGTTTTTGCTGTTGCTGTCACACGTAATGATCCATGACTGCATTAGTAAATCAGGTGCAAGAATAGACAAGACTAAGAAAAACTTTTCATAATTCGTAAGCAAGAAGCTGGAAGTGCAAACTTGCTCTGTGTGGGAATACTAATTGGAAATGTAGTTCCTTTTTTAAAGTTCATTTTAAATTTATGAATGCTTATACCTTGAATTCAGGGAGAATTTTTTTTTTAATTGCCAAACATGGTTGCAAGACGAATGGTAAGTGTACCACTGCTCTTTGAGTGTGCTATTGTGCATGTGAAAATAGGGCTGTTAAACTGAAACAGTATCTTGCACATGATGATCTCATTCTACTCTTCCTATTATTGCCTCTTGTCAGTGCAGATTATGGAGTGGTATATGTATAAAATTGTTATCTTGAAAAGGGAGTTTATTTTAGTTTAGGGCAGCCTGAATTCTAGCCTGCTGCTCTATAAATGTTGTCTTCTGCCACTCTGTGTCGTGGTAGCTCGTGTGTGTTCAGCCCAGATTCAGAATTGGTCATGCCAGTTGTCTGTTCCATCAGTCATAAATGTATTTCACAAACTCTACATACAGGACCAATAAACTACCAGGTCAAGCAGATATTGCAAGTATTTGCCTGTTTTCATATGTAATGTGTGGATATGGGTATCTTACTGTTAATTCCTAGGTATTTTTGGTAGAATTATATTAGTTTTATGAAGAATGTTTTCATGTGATTTTACTGTATGTCTGTCTTATCTGAGAGCTTTGGAACCTGTTCACCAAGTTCAGCCATGTTTGATAGAAAGAAATAGCTTCTTGCTAAATTTCCAGTAACTGATGTGAAAGTTAGATACATAAAGAGACATCAGAAATAATGGCAGTGAGGGAGGTTTAGGGACAAGTATGCATTCCAGTTGGAATGGCTTTCAGCAGCCCACACATAGCGGCTTGCACATTTTTGTGAACCACTTGTAGCATGTGCTGCTCCTTGCCTGGTTAGTTGGAGAGATGGGTCTGTGGGAGCTGTGAATGCTCTGAACATTTGTAGTGGGCATAGAAGGGACAGAGCAGTGACTGGTAAGTGGGGAAATGAGACTCGAGAAGAACTTAGGGTTTGTTGAACTCTTGAGATAAAAAGATTTTTGCTTGGGCCAAAGGGAGAAGTTGACATGTTAAGGGAATATGAGAAATATAAAGCACAAATCCATGATCCATTTTGAGATTTTGAGAGCATGTTTTCTGTTGTGTCTCCCATTGGTATGCTACTTGTTTCTTTTTTTTTTTTTTTTGATTGTTTGGGTTTTTTTGGTTGTTTATTTGTTTTGTTTGTTTGGGAGTTTTGGTGTTTACTAACCTGATAGGGCTAAGAAACAGAATTACAGATAATTATCCCTCCTACTCATTGTGTCACAGGATGTGGATATGGAAATGTGTATAGTTATACAAAACTATTTCTAAATGTTTGGTTTAGTATTTTGAAATGTCATGAGTAATTGGCACCAAAGACCTCAAGTAACAGATGCTTGAGGGGCTTTTCATTTTGTGTAGCAACTACTTTCTTACTACAAAACTAACATTTTAAATAAAAACTTAAACCCCACAGCTTTACCAAGTAGCTATTGCAGCAAGTTAACAAGTCTTCCACCAGGGTGCAGTCTTTTCTAAGGATTTCTAACACCTTCAGCTAAGTATCTGCATTTTGTGTGTAAATATTATTTTTCTGCTGCAGCTATTACAGGAACACAATTAACTTTATTTTTCAATGTGTTTAATTCTGTTTATTTTTCAGTGTGTTTAATTGTCTGTTTAATTGTGTTACCTCATTGTGTTTGACACCTGAGACAAAATTGGATATGGTCTGTTTAATGCTAAAGTAATGTACAGTCATCAGATTCCAACTAGAAAAGTATGTGGGTCTTTCTCACTTTTCTTTTAAATTCTCTAGAATGAAATACCTTCCCCCTCCTTTTTTTTTTTCATTCTTTGAATAAATTCACTGTTGCCTTGTGTCAATAACTAGATTCAGGGAACAGTACTGTAGGATTGAACGTTTTCCATATGAGTTAATAGGGTGTTAACATCAAAGCTTAATTGCGAGTGTTTAAATGCTTTACACATCTGAAGGATGAGCCAAAATACAGCTGCCCAGCTGACAGCATACTTTTAATTGTATGAGTTGCAAGTCATAGGATGAAACCTGATCCATTTGCCATGTCTGCAGTGAAAATACTTTAAGCTGTTATGTTTGTCTTGCTTGCAGTGAAAATGCTTTAAGCTGTTATGGTTGTCTTGTTTAGATATATATTAGGCAATTGTCACTTTATTTTTGTCATCCTAATTCTGTTTCCTGGGAGCTGTAGTCATGCTGCGTACTATTCAATGTAGTAGGAAAATTATCATAATTTGACTTGCCTATAGAGATGGTTGGCAACAACTGCTATAACCAAAGACCATTTGATCAATGGATTAGATATTTCATTAGGTATTTGGTGTAAAGATAGTTCTACTGTTATGAGTTAAGATACTTGCGCACAAGTCAGACTTATATCCCAGGCCACTTCAGTTTTCTTGTGGGACAAACACAGTGAATTGTCAAGGGTGTTTCTTTGTTTAGTGTCACATCTGCTATTTTAAATGTGTCATGCTTTTGGCTACTGGATATTACTGTTCATATAAAGAAGTGCTGTAATTTCTAGCTTTGACTGTACAGTGCTATTTTCAGCACTTAAAATGGGGTCTTTGAAATAATGCTTGTACCCAGCATATCATAAAACTAAGGATTTTCAATACTGCTTGAAAACCAGTAACAAGGTTCCTATCGTCAACATTGGGGTAATAAGAGGGAACAGTAGAATTTTCTGCATACATCATCTTTCATGCTGAATTTGAAGATTTTTTTTTAGATAATTGAAAGTAAAATAACATTCTTATTTAGGAAAGAGTTGCACAAATCAGCTCAAGTAATCTTATGGATTGCTGGTAGTGAAAGAATGAGCTCCAGCTTCTTTCTGTCCATAGCTGTGAACTCCCACCACTTGTTTTTTCACCAGCCTTGGCATTTTTTTACACCACCCCACCGCCTGCTCTCCCAAGATTTGATCAAGTTCATTAATGTGGGGCAAAAAACTAGTCCAAGGGAAGGAAAGGCAGAGTATTGCTAGAGTTTTCAGTGAGTGGGGTTGATTGGGAAATAGTTACCATGTGAGAGCCTTTACAAAGTAATGTACCAGTGGTAGGTTGGTATAGCACAGCTCGGCGTGAGGGTGAAAGATGGCAATGGTTTTGCTGGCAAATGTAACTGACTGTAACATGAGCTGCTCTTCTGGGGCAGCATAACGTGATGTAACTTCTGGCTCTTTACAGTCACATCCTCCTCGATGCCAGTTTCAGTGCCCTTCTGACCCCAAACTCAGCTGCTTCAGTCACTATACTGGGAAGAAATCCCTCTGTAAGCACATTCACATGCAATTCTGCTCATGTATACACACCTATGCACTTTTTAAAAAAATTGTTTTCTGCCACCTTGGTGTGTGGAGAGAGCTTGGCACAGGGTCAGAAGGACACCAGAGGGAGCGGTACTGCTGTGCCGGGGGACAGTGTCAGTATAGCAGCTGCAGTTAGATCTGCTTCCTTTGCTATCAGCCACATTCCTCGGTCTTAGCAAGTTTAAAAAAAAAAAAAAGTGAGGGGAAAAGAAAGTCAGACTTCCATAGGAATTTCTGAACACGGGGTTTTTATTTATGCTTGAGCCCCAAGGATGAGCAAGACTTTTTTAACACTGAACAGCTAATTAAGGAAATGTTTACTTATTGATTGTTTAATCAAATAACTTGGCCAGATTTGTAATGGTATTTGTAATATTTGTAATGAATTCTTTGTTTGAAACTCTGGTTGTGAGCGTTTTGGATTTTTTTAAGTGTAGTACATGACAAGCTTTTACAACTACTGATGTCTGACATACCTTTCCATTAGGGAGAGTACATGCTGTTGCTGGATTTCTGGCTATCAGTAATAAATGAACCAAGGTAACACTATATTGAAGATAACACAGTGGGTTTATTTGGCTTTTTTAAAGACTAGGTAGTAAGTTGAGTTACAGCTTTATTTTAACTATCTGCTAATTTGTGTGATTGATATAGTTTCCTAGTCTTTTTAAGGGTTTTTGTTTTGGTTTGGTTTTAATTAATGAAGCCAAGCTATATATGGGATGTGTCTTAAAATAGTGAGACATTAGAAAACCTGATTAAAGGTTTCCATGTCATTAAAGGAAAGCCTAAGGTCTAATCCTTTACTTGAATCCAAATAAAGTATTTTTAGAGTGGTTTAAAGATGAGATGTAACTAAACTGACTTCTATTCAAATAATATTTAAGTTTCTGCCATTTTTCAGTTTTGTGTTTGCTAGTTGTATTGTAATGAAACAGTTAAAGTGATCCTTATAAGGCCCCATGAAGTAAGAGTCAATGGGAATAAATACATGGTTATAATTTCTTTTTTTTTAAGTAGCCTCCATTCAGTGAATCTATTATCGTGGCTGTGGCAATTAAAAATAAAAACAAAGTAGTTAAAACCAAAGCAAGTCTGCATCCCTCACTAACAACAAAATCTGGCATAAGCACGTGTCACCTAATATTCTTTGACGAAGTTATGGGTTAAATCTAGATTGGAACCTAATCGTGCTTATTATAAGCTGGATGGCTTGTCTTCCTACTCCTCCCTCTCTTGCCAGTGCCATAGTCCAGGGTGAATTACTCTGTAGGTTGCTGATGCAACTCTTTCTATAGGTTTTGCAGGCACAGTATGGTGGAAAATACAAGCTCCTACCCTGCCCCCTCCTGAATTTGTTGATACAGGAGAGGCCTGTGCTGAATTAGCTCATGCTTTGCCTCCACATCTGTGTAGTTTAATTACTGTGTGGGCAGCCTCTCTGATCGGATGAAGGTGGCGACTCTGCAAAAGGAGTACAGGCATCCTGCAGGGCTGTGGCACCTCCTGTTTGGAAAAACCGCTGGCTCAAGGAAGAATCTTTGTAAGAAAGTACAGCTGTATCTATTGTTTCCTGACTCTGTAGCATAAAACTGTAGTAGAAGTTGTAGGTGATGAAGCTGGAGAAGGCAAGCTGGCTGCACTCTCTGCAGTTGATATTTCTTGAATGAGTTTTATGCTCATTCATGTAACTTTTAAAGTTCTACTAAGTAGTCCACAAGGTCACATAAGAAATGTATAGATCACACGTGTGATCTGCATAAACCCAAACTGTGTTCCTTGCACAGTGTTCGAAAGAGTCCTGGTAGAGCCTGTTCTGAGCCAATAGTGGAGGCTATAGGTTTTGGCAGCCACACGGTAATAGAGAGAAATCATCTGGCTCAAACTGTTACTGTTATGAGGTATTATGTTACATTTGCCCCACTTTCCAAGTGGTGATGTCAGATGTGCATATAAATAAGCTCTTGAGCCGTCTAACTGTTTTCAGGAAAATTGTCTCTGCTTCCTTGAGTACTCAGCTGAGAGCATCAGTGATTCATGAGCTGATTCAGAGGTGCATCAGATGCCTTCATCTGAGAACAGCCGCGTTTGTCAGCAGGGAGGGGCAAGGGTTTGGGTGGTGATGGCTTCAATTGCCTGATTTTTATCTGCAGCTGCAAGTCTGTCAGCACCTTACGTTAGTTTGCTCAGTCTAAGGATAAAACTCGGGTCAGTATCTGACAAATGTACTTTTGGGTGTTTAAGTGCAACGTGCCTAACGCTGTAGCAAACCTTGATGCCTCCTAAACATTGCAGTTTAAAACCCTGTGTAAGAAAGGCCAATATGGATATAGTGTAGAGAAATCTGAAATTGTTGGATTTCTAAGACAGAAATGTTGCAGTTATGGTACAGATAGATCTTCCTATTTTTTCCATGAATATCTAGGGATAGTGACTTGGTAGTAAAAAGACATTGGGTGCTTTGGAGAACTATGGGGGATACTGGAATTATATCTTCAGTTGATCCTAATGGTGGGGACTGAATTCTGTGGCATGCTTGTAATTAAAACTTTTTACCGAATGCAAGTTGTTCTTTATCTTTTTGTTCGTGAAAAGGCTAATTAGCTAGCCATAGTCCCTTGTTACTAGATTAGCCACAGGCTATTAGTCACAGACTTTTTTTTATCCTACCCAGTGCGAGGTCAAACAAATTTGAAGCACTCTTGCAAATGCATTTAACTGTATGTTATAATAGCATACCATATTTTACATTTTTTTTTCATTTCTAGTCAAAAGTATAGTTATTCTTTGTGCTTCCTTTTAACATGATTTTTCCTTGCAAAATTAAAGTTGTTTCACTGATGTCCTCATAAAATAGTAACTGAAATTTGCCTTTCTGATATTCACTGGGGTTTTTTAATGGATATCAGTCCTTCATAATATTACATCATTTTGATGTATACATAGCTAAAAATAAAACAACTGCAATTTTAGGCCTCTTCATGTACCGTTTCAGACTGCTCATGCTCATCCCACAGGCAGCAAGAGTACAGGGATTATTTTATCACTTCTGTAACAGAGGTTTTTGTTGCATCATGAAATTACTGAAGTTGACTTTAATCACTTCCTAATTTTGGTCAGCAGTTGCAAACCTGAAATGATATTATATCTTTTCATTGTCTTTACACTTCAGACTTCACAGTTATTTTACTTAAAAAACATCTCAAGGATAATACAAGCTTGAGATCAGACAGGAAGCTGAAGAAAGGTTTCCAGAAATCCTTTTGCCCCTCTCCCCCCTTTCTGGGACAGGAGGAAGTATAGAGGGAATCTCCTGGTAGATGTTCTGTTGCTCCCTAGTAATTGTTTTGAACCACTAAGACATTTCTTAGCTTGATCACGTTCACTGTGTAAATTCTTGATGCCATGTGGCAGAAGATTGTGCTGGGGGAATGCAGGACTGGGCAGAAATCCTGGGAAAGATGAGCAACTGTTTACAATAATACTGGTGCTGAAAAGGTGCTTGTAAAGCTATGTACCTTTGATACCACAAAATTTGATAGTCTAGAAGGGCATGAGATTTGATAAAAGCTACTTGGAATCATTGTAAGCTTCAGTTTTTGCCATCAGTCTGTTTAGTAGCTCTGCAAACCTGAAAAGATTTGGCAGTTCATTTGATGAGGCCTTTTTATCACGTGGGTTTATTTCTAATAAGCTACTCCAGCTGAACAGTATGTAGCTCTTTTAGGTCCTATGTACATCACTTTATATCATTGTCCTCTTTTTACAGACATCACTTAAAAGCAGAATCACCTATACAAACTCAGCTGGCCCATGGCAAAGCATACTTTTAATATTACTGCTGGTTTAGTCTTTATTTTTTCTTTTCCCTCTCTTCACAGTTTTTATAGTGAAGTGGATCTAGCTCTTAATATTCAGAGAACAGTTGTTAGCAGGGCTGGCGAAGGAAGCCAGGAATGTGGTGCTCACCATTATCTGACCATTCTGTTACACCATTGTAGTAACTTTAAGGAGCTGAGAGGGAAATTAGCAGACCTTTTCTCCAGCCTCCTTTCAATCATCTGTTACAATTTATAATCTTCCCTTGTTTCCCATGAAAGTGTATGTCATTTCACTTTCTCCTTCATCTCCTCTTAATCTGCACCATGCAAAAGTTCTGGGTGTGCTTTCTGACGAGGTCAGCTGCTGCAGGCACACTGCAGCTGAGCCGTACAGGAGCAATGACAGCCGGTGCGGCCTCCCTTCCCTGCCACTGTACACGCTGTCAGCACCTTCTTCCTGAGGCCTTCCTTGTCCTCTGCTCTTTGGCTGGCATGTGCTTTATCCTCATGCACGAACTGATTTGCTATAATTTTTAAATTTATTTTCTGACTTTAGAAGATTTAATTTTGATTTTTCTTGAGGTTCTTTCCCCCTTGTTATAAGCCCAGTGCACTAAGGAGAGAGTATAGTTCTCCCAGTCTCTGCTTTACCTCCTAAATCAGTGTCCTCCTTCCACAATATCTCACTTTACAATCTTAAATCCCTTCTTTCAATTTCTTTTTCCTCTTCTCAGATTTATTTTGTGTCTTCTTAATAGCCTGACAAAATACTTGTGAGATTATGTTGATAAGATGTAACTTGATACACACAAGTCTAAAGGTACTTTTATTTTCTTTTTTAAAACAATCTCTTCCCAGTATGTTGCTTTTAAATCATCCATGTGTTGTGAAAACTAGCTGCCCAGAAATAGGCAGTTGCTTGTCCATCTTGCATAAGTTTGTTGTAATTCATTTGGTATGTCCTTGGTCCCAGGAGCTAAAAAAGTTTAAAAATATTGAATAATGCTTTCCATATCTTTCCCAAAGGAAGCTACCCAAAAGAAATGTTCAGATTATTTAGGGCATAAATTAGAGCCTCTGGTCCTTTAAAAAAAAACCAAACAAACAAAATACCCACACCCCCCAACCCCCCCAAACTACCAAACAAACTCAGTTGCATATTTGGTGATGAAGACAGAGGGCAATTTGCACAAGTGATGTGAAAAAGGGATCTGGGCTCTATTCCATGTTTATATTGGTCAAGCTCAATGCAGCACAGCTTGTGTAAGACATGGATTTGAGACTGTTAAGGAAAATGACTGTTAAACTACTTTGGGATCTGACATCAGCAGTTCAGTGTGTCCTGAATCACCATTGTCCCTCATCAGCTGGCGGGTACTGCTCCCTCTACAGCCTGTTAACTTGAGGAATCTTGTAAATACGTTGTTGATGACAGTACAACATCAGCTGGTTTATTTGAAGTGTTAGATAACTTCATAAAACAATAGGTAACAATTGAAAACTTAACTACTCTCTGATCATCTTAAGGTAGTTCTTAAAGAAAGCATTGTATGTGGTTTGTTCCTTCTGTCATGGTCTTTCAAGGGGATTGGATGTTATCACTGGCTTAATGCTTTTTATGCTACTTAAGGATTTACTCTTTTCCCCATCTGTTGCAAAGCATGGCTGTTACATGTGAGCAGAAACTACTGAAGATTTATTTTTAATTTCTTGTTTGAAATTTATTTCTGAGAAGGTTTCCTCTTTTGTGGAAATGAGCTCTGCCTCTTGATATAAGATTTCACTGGTCTGAAGAAGAAGCCTCAAACATGTCCAGAGCTTATGTGACACTGAGGTAGCCTGGTTTAAGGATACTGAGTACTTAAAGAAAGGGACCAGCACTATTCCAGTCTTAGCTGGAAACTTAGGTAAAGTGTCTTTATCTGTGTAAGTACACTGTTGTGAATTTATAGCTAGGTTTTCAAAAACCAGATGTTACACACTGTAGAAGTGAAACGGAAGGGTGATGGAAATGTAAGTAGCGAATCCCATCATTATATCTTGTAATAATGCAGACTCTAGAATGCTTTGAGTTTAAAGACTGTATAGTCCATTGCACACACACCCTACACACGTACATGCCCTTGCTACAGTCAGAGACGTCTTTCAGTAGATCAAGTTTCTCAGAGCTAACCTGATGGTAGACTTTAGAACTCTTCAGAATTTATGTACAGTGTAGAAGGCTCTGAGGTAAGAAAGGATCAGATCTTTATGATTATCTGGGAAAATGTTGGTTTACTTGCCTGTAATATTGCTTAATACAGATACTGTGTGACTGTGTTGCTTTCCATAATGAACTTTCTTCCGTAAGTCCGTACTCCATGTCTCTTATAAAGGTACACAGTATGTTAATTGCAGAGTACTTATCTTCCCACAAATTATTTCCATTCAAAATTCTAGAAATACAATAAGCCTTACTGGGTTTAGGCAGGATTTGAAAAGGCTGGTCAATCCACAGTGGAGGATCAGGTTTTATCTCCTCTAAACCCTAGACCACCAGCAGGGACTGTATATACTCCAGGCATTTTCTGATGCTTAATACCTGAATACTGTTGATACTGAGGTGGTTTTCTTAGCCTTCCTATAAAAGAATATTTTTTCTTCCAGTGTGCTCAACACATTTTTAGTATCTGTATCTCAGTTTTATATAAGATTAGAATTTGAGTGGTTTTACTACATATTTCACAACAGCATTCTCACTGAGGAGTGTGTTAGATTTGTAATTTGTTAAAAGTAGAGCTGTTAGTTTATTGTTTTCATTCTAATACTTCAAAATTCTCTTCCTTGCGCCTTTAAAGCAATTTGCAGTTGTTATCTTCAGTGACTGAGATGGATATTTTCCAACAGGAAATCTGATCTTTGGGCTTTATCTGTTTTCATGATGCCCATTTGTTGTCTTTCTTTTAACTTTGTATATGTTCTAATGGCTTTACATTACAGTTATAAAAAGCAAAAAAAAATGCTGGTAAATTCTTCATGATTATTATGTTGCTGGTAATTCTAAACTATTTTCTGAAGGAGCAACACTTCATCTGTCGTTTTGCTTTCCTCATGCATTTTCAGAATTAGTGTTAAGCCAGAGGCCATCTGTGTAGCATTCAGTCATTCTCTGGCTATATCTCTATTAGTGAATTAAATGTGCCTGAGGTTAATTGACATAACATGGCTCATGTCCACACTCCTAGCCCCAAAACAGGGAAAATTTTTACCCAAATTTACTTCTGGGAATGGTCCCCTTACTAAGGATGACTACTGAATGGTGCCTTTAAATTGCTTGAAAGAATGTTAATTGGTCTGGACAGAAATTGTTTCGGACACTTCTGTAACAGTTTAGTGGTACAGGCACTTCATTTCCATGCACGGGAATGCTCACAGCACTGTTGATTTTACTGGTATAGATGTGTAGCCTGTACAACTCCAGACAGCTAAATCGATACATTACTTTTATTATCATTTCTAAATTTGTACTTGGCTGCATTCTCAGAATGCACTGGGATACTTTAAACCATATAACTGCATATTGATGGGTGATCAAAAATTGTAAAATTTGTCATTATTATTTTACTTTCAGTCTGGGTAGGTTTGTATTTATCCAAAGCATACAGATATTTCTAGATTGAGTGTTTTTATGAAGGTCTAATTGCTTTAGACCATGATGGTCTAATCTCTTTTTACAAACTGATTTCTGGTAAGATTTTGAGATAAAGAAAGTACACGCTCCCAAGGCAGCTTTTACATCTCCACTTAGAACTTAAAGAATCCCAGCAGGATCCTCCTAATCAGATTTTTTTTTATTCCATTCTTACTTTTTTCATGAATATTTGATCCATCTGGTAGGATGCTCAAGAATTAATTTGTGTTCATGTTTTTGTTTGATTTACTACATAAGTAAGGACATGTATACTAGTACATTTACTTTGATTATGTGGTCAGAGTGTGCAGTATAGTTTAGCAGATAAATTGTAAATAAATTTAATTGCAAGGAAAGACTGATTTCTAAGATGAAGGTGGAAAAGTTGAACTGTTGAAGTGCTGAATCTGTGCAAGAAGTAGTGATGAAATTACAGATACTTACATGAGGTGAAAAAATGGCATGGCAATAAGTTTTTATTAAATACTTGTAGTTCGATAAATTTAAGAAACAGACTACAAGCATTGGAAGAAGTCAGTAAATTCTATCTTTTTATTCTGTGTTTTATGGTTTGGGGTTTTTTTTAGTAACTGTTGAACAAGACTGAAAGAAGTACTGTGGAAATGTTTACCATGGTGGCTAAAGCAATTGCCAAAATCTAGAAATGCTATTCTAGGCTGCTGCTTTCATGAGATTAAATCTACAATTATTGTGGTCTTGTGTAATATCCTTCTAATTACCAGGCTTGCTACAGGAACCTATTGCTCTTCTTGTCACAGTACTGCCAGAATGTAGCAGAGAGTATGGATTAATAATAGGGCAGGGAGAAAGGCCTTTTTCCAATAATTAATATAGTACTTTGACTGGGTATAGTCTGGACTTCTACGCCTTGTTCTAGAAACAGCTGACATGTTTTATGTTAGTGGTGTTTGATTAACATCCATAAACAATATTTCTGTTGGCATAGTCATAATGAAATACTCAAATATGAGGTGTTACAGATTTTTAATACTTTTAATTATTTGTAAGTCCCAAGAGTATCTTTGTTTTATTATTGCAGTCTGAAACGTGTAATATTCCTAAAGTTCAGAAATGTGCAAGTTAAATATTTGCAGTTGAAAAGTCGTACGTAAGTCTTTGCAGATGAGAAAGATTCCAGTTAAGCAAAGTGTTTTCAGTTAGTGTATAATTGTAAGTATGTGATGTGTGACCATTCACATGTTGTGGTATTTTGCTAGATTATGCCTTTATAGGATAAATTTATTCTGCATAGCCAAGACAAGGTAAGTGGCTATTACCATCTGTGGTAATGTAGCAAGCTGTGTTATTTATAATGGTTTGAGAGATACTCAAAGAACTGGGAATTCTGGAAGGGTTATAATGGTTTGAGAGATACTCGAAGAACTGGGAATTCTGGAAGGGATAAATTATTTTCAGGGAATTACTGTTGTGCAAATAACATTTGCGTAATGCTTAGCAGGCACAAAATTGAAGAATTTACTCATTGCGTGCAAAACCCTGTAGTCAGGTTTCTCTGAAAACACTAATGAAGTCCCTGAAAGTTTGAAAGTAAACTGTTCTTGTGAAAAAATACTAGCTCTCTCTATTTACATATTTGACAATGGAACTGTGAACTAAAAAACACAAGGAATCACTTAGTTGTATGTACTGCAGGGCCAGCTTGCATCCTGAATTTGGGGAAAAAAACTGAGACTGAATTGCCATAGAAATTTTCTCTTTAGTGAGAACAGTTCTTCAGTCTGTGCTCTGTTGTGTTGCTGTAACAAGCATTTCTTTCTCTACTTTCTTTTGTGCTACCTGAACACACACACACAAACACACACAAAAAGCAAAAGTCTTTCTCCATTTAAAATTTCGTAATAGTTACATAATAAACAAGAGAAGCAATGGGCAAATGAAGGTGTACTTGTTTATAATATGTGTAGTTTTCTTCATAGAGTTAATAAAATATTTGTAGGTTACTTATATAGGCCAATTCAACAGTGTTCACTATTCTGAAAGTTACATAACTTTGTACACTGTATACATTAAACGTGTACCTGTGTATTTGCATTAAAATTTCTTCATATTTGTAGTTGCTTGTCTCAGGAAATACTTTTGGAACACCTGGTTATTAATCTGTGGTGTTCAAAGTCTATAATAGGTTTAATGTGCTTTTGCTTGATTCTAGTCTTGGGAGTAACTAAGAGATTTTTAGCTTTGATATTTGACAAAATACAAACCATTATTTCTTAATGAAAGACTTCAGCTTTAAAACATGCTCCAAGTTATCACTTTGTGTAGGAATGATGAGTTTATGTTCTGATTTTTCCAAGTATGTCTATATTTTATATATATATATTTATGCATATATTTTAAAATATTTTCTTGTTAAATACACTTACTAGATAAATATGTCTGTTGCTGTCAAAACACCACCCAGTCCCAGGATATGTTTGTGAAAGAATGCACATGAATTATTTTTAGTTTAGTATTTACCTTGATACTTGACTCAGTGACCTAAATAGTGTTCACTGAATGCAAGTTTCTGCATTCTGTGCAGACTCGGTTTTACAAGACATGCTGTTTATAACTAATGCTATGTCAGAAGCTGTATTTAGTTGAAAGTTTTATTATTACTGTATCACAGTACATATTACAGTGTAGAGCCATTCATTTGTATTGCTACCAGCTTTACAGTGGATACAGGAATACTTGAAATTGTTGTAGTGGCTTTCATAATGTGTTGGTATTTGAGATTTTGGTGGTAGTCTGAAATAAGGTGTCTGTGTGAGCAACAGTATGTTGTGACTGTGCTATGGACACACTACACAGTGCTTGGTTATAATTCCCTGCAGGGGTTCCTGACTTCTGGTACCATTTGTATGAGTGCATCTTTGCCATTCAGATCCTCCTGTGTTCAGGCACTGTGGGGAAATCTAGGCGGTACTGTAGGTTGCTTCTCAAAATAGAGAAACGTTGGGGTTTTTCGAGAACTTATGAGAATGTTATGGAAATAATAACAAAGCTAGAGGGTTCTGATGTTTTGGTTGAAATGCTAAACTCAGACTGCAGTTATACTGGAGACTTGAAGAGCTGTCATCCTACATGGCAACAGAGTGACTGTAGCATTAGAAAAGGGAATACATCTGGGAATTGCCTTTGTTGAAAAGATAAAGACTAGAGAATTAATACTGTTAGTAATGGTACATCTCAGATATTCCTGGATATGAAGCCCATCAGGTCTGATGAAGCAGTCACTGAAGCAGTAAGAGGCAATGCTGGATTTGAATTGTTTTTGGCAAGTAGTGAGTATGCAGTAAAAGAGTTAGTCAATAAAATAAGTTTGAACCACAGCTGTGGATCACAAGTAGATTCAGTTGAAATAAAATTTAAAAATAAATGAAGGCAAACTTATATAGCAGAATCTGTAGGATCTCTATAGGAGATCCTGGTAGTTCAGTTTCTTCAGAGACTGATGTCATCCTCCATCCACCTCAATCTTTTGAAACTGCACAGCAGCATAAGCACTTTAGTCATGTCTTCTATTATTTCGCTTCTAAGCTGGAGCATTATTAGTATGAAATACTAAATCGTAAAATGTAATACGTAAAATAGTATCTTCATTTCTTTCCTCTTGGTGTTCCTATAGATATTATGAAAGTATTTTCATTAACTTGAATGATTTTTTTTTTCTTGCAAGCATTGAATCTTTCTCTTCTTGTAATGTCTAAGAAAATGAAACTTACAGGGTTGCTGATGCTCATAAATTCTACACTTTTTCTAACAAACATTAACTGACTGTCTTAGAAAAGATTCAGAACTTCATGACGGCATGTATTTGGGTTTCCTCTGTTTGCAAAGGTTTCTTTGTAGGATCAGAATTTTTCAACCAAATTTCAAGCAAACTACAAGTTAGACCATCTATTATGTAGTCTTATATAATCTGTGCTACAAAATTTTAACACATTTAAATTCCAGTTTGCATTATAGTTTGTATGTGGTTGTGTATAAAGGGCTTGTACTGTTTAACCTGCACAGGGCCTTTTGAGTTTGCTCACAATTCTCCTGAAGTGTGACAGAATGTTGTCAGGGTGGAGGGTGGATGGTAGAATCCCTGGTATAGTAGTCTGATGGGCCCACATGGGAACTCATTGCAAGCAGGCCAGCTCAGGCTGGTGGGACAGTATCCTGCTGTGGTGGTTTGAGCTCTGCCTGAAGGCCAAAGCCCTCACGAAAGCTGCTCAACCCCCTCTGCAGATGGACAGGGAAGAGGAATTTTTTAATGATGTATTTTACCAAGCTGAGATAAGGACACGAAGAGATAAAAAAGGTCTAATTGAGCTGCTATTCTAGGCAGGCAAAACAGGCTCAAAACGTAAAAGTGATAAGTGAATTTATTACTTCTTTATAAAGGAGTAAGCAAAACATTCTCTTAAACACTTTCTCTCCTCCCTCCCCCCTCCAAATCCCTCCCTCCTTCCCTCAGAAAGTAAGGAGAACTGGGGTGGGGGTTTCCTGGTCAGTTCATTCCTCAGATGTTTTTCTTCTTGGCAAATATCTGGATAGGAGGCAGTCTTCCTTCTTCCCTTCTTGCAAGCACTGTGGCATTTTTTGCACATTATTTTTTTTTCCTCTTGGCAAGCAGCCTGCCCTGTTACTGCTGCCCACTCTTCCTCCCAAGGCCGGGCTGGTCCAAACTTAGGGTGAGGGTGAAACAAGGCTTTTTTACCACAAATGACTCCCTCAGTCCCCAGGAGCAAAGGCCTCATTATCCACGTCAACCCTCACCAGACAAAAGTCCCTCCTGTAGGAGTCCACCCCTCCTGCTCCAACGTGGGGTGGATCTCGGCTCCTTCCCTGGATCCTCAGGGTGCAGGAGAACACTGCATTAGTACATCCTTACCACAGGCTGCGGAGATGTCTCTTAACTTCAATGTCTGAAGCACCTCCTCCCCCTTCTCCTTCTTCTTCTGACTTTGCCGGTGTCCATGTCTGTTGTTTCTCCTACATGCTGTACTCCTTCCCTGCCTATCTACATCTACTGGTGCGCTCATGTGTACTACTGTGACTCCTTCTTAAATATGTTGTCACAGAGGTGTTACCTTCTTCTCTAATTGGCCCATCTGTGGCTTGCAGCATGTCCATCTTCAGAGCCATCACGGGTAGGCCCTGCCCAGACAGCTGTGGAAGCTTCTGGCAGCTTTTTACAGGAGCCATCTTTCTGGCGCCTACCACGCCCAAAAATCCAGACCCTGTCAAACCACCACACCTGCACACACATCGTGGGACACTCCACCAAGTGTTTGAAAAGCACAGCTGTTGGAGTTTTGGATTCAGCTGGCAGGCTGGACAAGTGCATTAAGAGTCTTGATTTGTCAGCCTGTCCTATTAGGTGGTCACAATAAACCAGAAATCAAACAAATAATGCTGAGAATCATGTATGGAGTGTTTCACTGGAAGCCTTATGTGAGACAGGTCAGTTTCTGAGTTAGACAAGGTGAAGATGGAAAATGCAAATGTTGTTTTTGAAGGATTCAGCTGCAAGCATCAGTTCTGACAATAATTGGATGTAACTGTTGAATTGAAATTCATGGTGCCCTCAGGGCCAGGAAAAAAAACCGAAACAAACAACCTGAAAAGATTGCTGATGACACTGGCAAAACACTCAGACATGAAATCGAGTTTGAGGCAGTTTGTTGGTGTACACTAAAAGTTTGAGCAGAGCCTTGGAGCAGGTTGTTGTGTTTGACATTTCCACAAGCTACTTAGGATAGCACTTGGGACAGGGATTTAGTAAGTGAACATCTATGAGATGAGTAAATGAGTATGAGTTGTACATTACTTGAGGCAGATGCAGCAGCTGCTTTTTTAAGTTCTAAGCAGGAGTTTCACTGCAGTGTATGTCACCAGTCTCCACTGTGTGTGCCAGCAGCAGCAGAGTCAAGCATAAATGCTTTGGCCCTGCTGAGAAACAGCCTTCTATGGGATTAAAATGCTGCCTGCTATTAGGCTTCATAAATAGATTGGATTTTCAAGTAACTGTATCAAGCATAGATTCAAGGTATAGGACTGCAATGGATTTTCTAATAAAGATGGTATCTTTTTAAAAAGGTTGCAGCTTTGGATTGGCACCACAAGTTCATGAGTTAGCTAGAGTCACGTCGAATTAGGGGCAAAAAGAGATCTTATGCAACAATTCTCATTTAAAGTAACACAAACTGGAATATTCAATAGTGTGAAATCCTTATTACAGTAAGGATTTTGTCTCATGATTATCTAGGACGTTGTTGTTAATAGGTTTGCAAAGAGGGAGAGGCAGTACAAAAGAATGAGCAGGAAGAGCATGTCTGTCTTGCATCCTAACGGAAGGTGTTCAGGGAAACAGAACTGGTGCAAGGTCGTGTTGTCAGTCCAGTAATGCTGCCAGAAAGAGTTCCGAGAAAGGTGGAGAGCTGAAGTGGCACCTGCTTGTTCTTCAGCTGAATACAACAATATGGAGGGAACTGATAGCTGGAGTGTGATAGTTCTTGTCTTGTACATTTGTCAGACATTGGTTTAATATATATTTGACAAATTTCCTGTGTCCTGGTATGGGGAGCCAAAATATCCAAATAGGCCTGATGTTTTATACTGTTCTGTGGAATAGTTTCTGGTATACTCTAAGCCCATTCAGGGCTACTGGTTCTAGTAAATTCTACATGCCCGTACATGTGCCTAGTGTAGACTTCATTTTGTTAGCATTTCTTCCCAAATATCTAAAAACAAGCCTGAAAATCACTGGGCTGAATAAAAACATACGTTGTTACTAAATAAGTATTTTTCGTGGACAAAAATATTACTCATCTTCATAGAATTTCTTTTCTCACAGACTTGAGTGGAACAAAGTGACTTACTGAAGTTCTGTCAGAGGGACAGAATGTGTAATATATTAATTTGGTTTTCAAAGAGATACGATCTTTTGATTTTCAAATTGAGAGATCGTGAAAGTAACCAAGTTTTCAGAAAGTGTTGAAATCAGTTGCCCTTCATAAAGTAGCTAGCCTGCACATGTCTGTCTCTGGTTGCCCATATATTTTCCTATTTTTCAGTACTTTGCATATCCTATAGTTCTAGCTATTCCGCCAAGGTGTTTGTGTGTTTTGTTGGTTTTGGGAAGTGGTGGTGGTGGTGGTGTTGTTTTTGGTTGGGTGTGTAACTTTAAAAAAAATTATCTATTGTTCCATTGATTTAATTTATTTAAGTTAAATCTGTTAAAACAGACGAGTGATCCAAGCTGAAAGGCCAGGAGTGGCTGTAAATTGCCACTGGGTTTCATTGCATTTCAGTGTCGTGAATATTTTGGATTGTGTGTGCACTGGGTAACAGCAGTTCAGGTGCCATGCTAACACCTTTCTGCGTGTGTACAGAAGGTGCTTTTCCTCGTTACTCTGTCTTCACCAAGGCTTCAACGTAGCACTTAAGTGAGCTTTTTTTAAGATCTCTTTTAAACTTTTCTATCACATATACATTGTTTCGTTAACACTTTCATTCTGGTCCTTCATTTAGTTAGCTGCTTTAATTCTTTTTTGTACATCGTAGCTGCATCTTTCTGTCGGGCTCTAATTGTTCAGTTGGTATTGAAACTAAAAGAGAAGATTAGGAGATTGAGACCTGTACTGATCATGTATACCACCTGTGACTTCGTGAAATTAAGGAAGCATTTTGAATTCCTGAAAACCTTCTGTGATCAAAGCATACATTTGTAGCCTATAACTACAGATCTGAGTTGTTTTGAAATATGAGATTAACCTTTTGTAACTGATTATAACATATGAGCATTTGCACAACTGTTTTTCAGTAATAGAAGAGCTCCATTTATTATTTTTAAATTTCTTGTATATTTAGAGCAAGATGTGTTTATGCTAAACTGTTCTGCTTTTTGCATAGTAGCTGTATGCCAGACTGGTGAGATTAGAATTTAAGCTCATGTACAAGCTAATTTGCAAAGCTTCTTCTCTATACTGAAATTCCAGGTCATGCATTCTCTCTGCAGGAAACAAAAGAAACGTTTGGAGGATTGAGGTCTGTACAGCTGTCTGTAAACAGTTGGTACTTATGTAGCATAAAGGAATCATACTGAAGAGTCTATTACAGTCTGGTTATGATAGTTGCAATTCAGTGTAACAGTACTGTTAAATGCAGTGGATTGAAAAACAGTGAAATGTCCTCTCTCAATATTATCAGTCTCTTAAAGAGAATAAAGTGTTTGTGTTAGAGATGGGGAAGGTATTTCTGTCGTTTGGTTTGGGGTTTGGGTTTTTCTTCAGATGGGGGAATGTGGGGTTTAGCCTTTGTAACTGATGCTTTGGGATTGTTGAGGGCTTTACTTTGTTTCTTTTGTGACTTCTTTTTCCTTGGCAAACTTGATAGCTTGCGGTGAGATAAGACAGGAGGATTGTTCTTTGAAGAGGTGGAACCTTGGTAAATTGAATAACAACAAAAAGAGGTCAGAATTTAATAAAGTGAAGTGGGTCCTTGCTCTGGCATAGGGAAAAATTAGATCATCACTTAAGGTTAATTTGAATCGTGTTTTCCTGTGAAATGCTTAATAAGACATTTGGGAGAACTTTCTAACAGTTGTCAACACTGAACAAATGATGACTAATTTGGTTTGCAAAGGTCTTTGAATACATACCTAAATTTTTTTCAGAGAGTGAAGAAGGGAGGTGGATTCTTGAACTTTCAGATTTTCTGTGTTTGACAGAACTGCTTTAACACAATTTAATAAAGTAGGTATTAACAAAGGAGCACATCTAGGATATTCGTATTGTTCAACTCGGCTGGGCCATGGCTTTAATAAAAAACATAAGGTTAAGTATTTGCATTTTAAAGTATGTAGCAACATGAATTATTATATATACAGCTTTTTTTCCTTTTTTTTAATGCTTAAATAGCTATTCAGTCTTGATAGAATGGACAAGTCCAGAATAATTTGCAGACTGTATTTTGACTACCATACGTGTTTCTGTATAGGGATTTTTACTTCATCTTATTAAACAATGAAAGTGTTTTATTTTAAGTTCAAGCTTTGACTCGGACCAACAAATATGAGGAAATTACCTTTAGCCCCAGCATTTATAAGAAAAGCTACAGCAGTGTAGCTTCTGCCAGTGTAGAAATGGTACATGTGCCATCCTTGGCTGCATACACCTGCTGTTTCCCCTGCACCAGTTCTAGTATTCATCTGACCCATGTTCAATTTGAAAAATTGCTGGAAAGCTG
This sequence comes from Climacteris rufus, assembly GCA_013398175.1. Lineage (NCBI taxonomy): Eukaryota > Metazoa > Chordata > Aves > Passeriformes > Climacteridae > Climacteris > Climacteris rufus. The sequence continues at coordinate 97,841 of VZRZ01004779.1, read as the reverse complement.
ATGTATAATCCTTCTGCTTCTCTAAATGAGCTCTCTGAAGAGTGATTGATTGGACAGAAGAAGGGAAGGTGAAGCTGTCTCTGAGCTAGTCCTTTAGGTCTTGACCATAAATGCACAGTCTCTGTTAATCAGAATTGATTGGATTACAGATTTGATTTATCTGGGTGTAAGATAGCTAAAGGAAAGAAGTGGGATAAAAGGATAAGGACATGTAGGGGAAGAGAAAAATTAGGATTTAAATTTTAGGACAGCGTTGAGCTATGACTTTAAAACGCTTATAAACAATTTTATAAGGTTTTTACTTGCTTTGGAGATACTCAGTTGGAACTTAACTCACTTAAATGAGGATTTTTTTAGTTTAAAGATGAAAGCAACCATATTTAAATGTAATTTTTAGTCTTTTAAAATCCCTGAAAGCAAATGATTGTGCAGGGAAGAGTTTTGCTGACTTCTTAACTCACTCAAGAGTTTATGTAGTACGGAGGGGTCTATGACAGTGTTCGTGTAGCAATAACATACATAGTACTTTGAATATCCTCAACTCTAGTCAGACATGAATTGTAGTCACATGATACAGTACAGCATGATACATCTTCTTAGCTTTGATATCTTCCCTTTCTTCTGAAATGCACCCTTTTCTTAAGAAAAAATGTATTTGCTAGCATGTTAAAGGTATGGTTATGTCATTGATATCTCACTTCATTAAATAATTACTAATTTAATGAGTGTGAAATATTCCTCAGAGGCCAGCATGGATACTACTTTCTTAAAATCGGATTTAGTGTGAGTTCAGTGTCTACTGACAAAAATTATACCAAAAACTTGGTTTTTCCTCGTATATTAAGTATTTTAGCATATACGAAGAGAAAGATAAATGTTTTAAATTATTTTCTGATTATAAAATATTTTCATTGTTATTTCATTGACTTGGTATTGTAATTTTTTAGTACAGTTAAGTTTGTAAATTTAGACATCTTTGGTCTTGAATTAATTTCCAGAAGGGTCTTGCAACTATGTATCACTGTGAAGTTAAGGCTACAGTGGGCATTTTAACTTGTCTTTAGATGTTGGAGTGTAGAAAGTTCTGAAAGCTACATTTTTACTGCTAAATTAGCTGTTAATTGAGATAATTAATTTACCAAGCTGCTTGACTGTTTACTTTTGGTATATATAACTTCTGTGCTTGAAGTCCATTCTTTGTAGAGTATATCAGCTTTTTTTTTAAGGGCTTCAGAGGGCTCTCCAGTAGTTATTAGCTGTAGCTATGGCTCACAAGTTCTGATCCTGAATTGCTGCCCTTGGTATCCCTGAGTTCTCTTCCTCCTGTGTAATAGTTAGGACTCAGTGTACAGTTTCTCTTTAAACAAGGCAAAAAGAAATCAGTATTTTTCTGGACTTGACCTGAGTATACATATTTGTAAGCTGCACAGAGTAGTTCTTATGATGCTTTGGCCTGCAGGATTACCTTGGGTAACAAAAGCAGATTTGGGAATAATGGACTTAGCTGCAAGTGGGCTCCATAGGTTGCAATGTATGTAAGTATCATTGCTGAAAAATATGATATCTAAATCAGTAATTATGCATCTACATTTTCTCTGTCACCTATTGTCAGTCTAACTCGTGTTTTGTTTTTTACCACTTTGATTATTGTTTCCAGTAAATCTCCATGTGTCTACAGTTTGCTTCCTTTGGCAGTTCAGCTCTTGGAATGAAAGATTTAGCTGCACTTCATATATATTCAAAACACTTTTTTTTATCATTTTATTCCAGTTATCTAGAAAAGTATGAGAAAGTCCATCACTTTGGGGAGGAGGATGATGAGGTACAACCAGGCAATCCAAAGCCACAACTTCCTATTGGTGCAATTCCAACTTCCTATAACTACCAGCAACACAGTGTCTCAGGTAATTTTTTGAGGGTAAAAGTGCTATTTTTTTCACGTGTGTGTATGTATATATATATTCTTTTTTTGACAGGCTACAGAAATAGTATGCAGATAAATGTGGAATATTATTAAAATCATCAAGTCTGTAGGATACTCAAATGATAAGTTTAATACACTCAAAAATGTTTCCACTGTGAACCACAACAAAACAAATATTAAAATCCATAAACTGTTTCTCTTCTTTGCAAATACTATGCTTTCTAATTAGTAGAGCTGTGTAGTTACTTGTCTTGAAAAAAATTACTTGGAAAATTTGCAGTGTATATTTTTCAATCTGTCATTTTTCCACAGAGTCAAATACCTGAGTTGAGCCTACAGTTAGTTAAATCAGAAGCTGCTGGGCTTTGTGGAATTGATGTGTAATTTGTTGGGTAGAAGTTGACTTCAAATTGTAGTACAATTCCATTCTGCTTTAATTAAATCTTGTGTTTTGTAAGCTTTTCTTTGGGAGAATGTGCTGCAGTATTGTGTTCTGGAGGTGGTGAAGGAATGAATATGTAACAGAAAGGTACACAGCAAAGTAGAATGCACTCAACATCTTGGCCAGAAAAAAAATACATTAAATACTGTAAAGACTTGTTAAAAACTGCAGTAATTTATAAATAAACCTTTTTAAAAATTGTACTCACAGTAATACTGCTTAATGTATCATCTCAAGATTAATTAGTTCAGCTGTGAAAATATTGCGGGTTTTTGTTTTTTGTTTGTTTGTTTTTTCTTATTTAGATTATCTTCGTCAAAGCTACGGGCTGTCTATGGACTTAAACTCACCAAATGACTATAATAAGTTGGTGCTTTCACTATTATCTGGACTCCCAAATGAAGTGGACTTTGCAATTAATGTGTGTACTCTTCTTTCAAATGAAAGCAAGCATGTCATGCAACTTGAAAAGGATCCTAAAATCATCACTTTACTGCTTGCAAATGCTGGCGTGTTTGATGACAGTAAGTATATTTTTGCAACAGAAGGAGTCTCCATACCTACTGTAGCATTGTTCACAACCCTTGATAATTAAAATGTTAATAACTTACTTCACAGTAATATATTTAGTTTTTCTCTTTACCTTGTCCACAATTACAGGCTTTATCAGGCATTACAAAGACCTTTTAAGTTAGGTAATTTAAAAATTTATTGAACAGTTTAGTGAAATTTAAGGATTAGTTTTTTGATGACAGAGTTCACTTGTTCAGGATGCTGAATTTACAGCACTGGATTTCCACCTGTGTGTGGTGTATTACTGTTTACTTTTGAATTTGTAGGACCATGCTGACTTTGCATAATTCTTTCCTAACAGCAATTGCAGATTTAAAAATTAAGAAAAGGTTGTCTGAAAACAGTGACTTGCTAACATTTTTATCCTGATATTTCGCTACACATTCAGCTCTAGTGAAATTCAGATTACAGACCCCAAGGGATAAAAATCTTAATCTGATTTTCAGAATTACTTAACGTGTTAACACGTAAATTTTAAAAGAGAGTCGATTCCATCAAAATACTAAAGTATGTGAAATAAAGTCTTCCGATTTTTTTCAGTGTGATCTCCATGCCTTATTATTCCTTGTTAATTGCTTGTCTTTCTGACAGGATAGGAGGAAAATATAAGTTAATCTAAACTATTGTAAAATCATAAGCATGGCTTATTTCTTAGGATGGTGAGGAGGAAATATTTACTGGATTTATATGCTCATATTTTGTGGGGTTTTTGTTTTTGTTTTGGTGGTTGGTTGGGTTTTTTTATAGTGAATTTCAGAAATTACCACCATAAGAAATTGCTCAAAGGAGCCTTTTCAGCTAAGTATAATTAAGTCTGATAGTATAGATGATCATATGTGTCTGAGTATAAATCTACTTTGCATGTGTAAGCATAAACATAGTATGGTATGTCAAAGATTCTGTTTTAAAATTCTGGGGAAGAACCAGTGTTACCCATTGTATATGGGTTGGTTGGTTTTTTAATCATTAACATTTTTACATAGCAATTTGTAGCTTCCCCCTTTTCCCCCCCAATATTGCATTAGTGTCCTCCAGCTTCTCTCTTGCTCTTTCAATTTGTACACGTGTCCTTTTGACATGGTTAGATCTTGGCCATTTAGCATTTGCATCTAGTCCAGTTACAAGAACTTTAAAAGGAAAATATCTGAAAGGAAGCTGAAGGGAAACATAGTCCTGCATGTTAGTGATTCCAGAATGCTTGCTCTCCGGATTTTTGAGGTTACCATCACTCCTCTGTTCTTTTGATGGAACTTTTATGGATGTAGGAATTATCTAATAGTTTAGTTTTATATTGCTATTTAATGATTTTTTTGGGTGTTGCAGAGGTAGACTGTTTTCTGGAGTTCTTAAAGTGAAGAACAGGTTTATTCCATAGCTTGTTTATATTAGTGTTTTTTGAAAAATATTTGAGGTGAAATCAAGAGGAATGATGAGCATGTAATAGACTCACTCTTTTCATTCCCTGGGAAAAAATTCATTTTTATCTTACCTGATTATGTCGTCTTCTGGATAAATCAGGAAAACGTCCTAGCAGCATTAGGAGGACCAATTGGGACAAATGGGGGAAAGAAATGGTAGGGGTATGTTTGCTTACTTTTGAAGCATGAAGCTCAATTTGAAATACATGCTTTTATATTATAAAGAATAAAGGTAAATCTGTCAGGTTTGATGATTAAATGACATCTCTAATTAGTAAATTCAGGCATTATGAAAATACTGTCACGATAATTTCAGGTGTCAATAAAAAATACCTGATTACCTTCATTTAATATAGTTTTTGGCTTTTTCTTGTCTATAATTAAGGTTTTATAATTGTTATTATTTATAATGTAGTGTTTTTAGGTAAAATATGTCATCAGTTTCCCTCCTGTCCCCTCCTAAACTCTGAGATGACAGTTGGATTGCAGGTGATGGGGCAACCCCAGGGCTTTGGGGGCTGTGTGGTATATTCAGTTTGGAGAGCTGCATAAGCCCTGGTTTGCATTCTGTGAATTGAAAGCTGGTGTGGTCTTGGAATTGAGATTTTTTAGCATTTTTTTCTAAACAATAAACATTTTGATTCGTAATATTTTAAGTATAACTTAAGTGTGTCCTTAGTTCATTACAGAACTATTGCAAGACAGTTTATTTTTGGATTGACTCAGCATTTGAATCAGATTAACTGAGTCTGCTGCTTTCAAGGGGTGATGATTACAAAAGTTGTGGTAGTGGCTCCATCAAACACCCAAGAACATCCATTACTCTTCTTGGTTAAATATTGACTTTGAATTGAATGCTGTCAAAATCTTACTGCTGTTAAGATTTTTAGAAAACGTAAGTGGGAACTTGTTTAATTACTACAATAGTGTTTGTGCTTACACAGTGCACATGGAAAACAGCTCTTGATGTGAGGGTGAAAATTGAGCAGTCATCTTGACTCCTGGAAAAGGGCTGTGGAAACGTTTCCCATATGGTGTTTTTACAGGGTTCACAAACCAGCCCATTTCTTATGTACTCCTTACTCTCAATTTAAATTGTAAAACTGCAGTAGCTATTAATTTCAGTTTCAACAGAAATTTCACTTGGTCTATGCAGTATTTTTTAAGATCAAAAGGAAACACTGGAAGAGTCTACAGTGTTCTTGAATCTTTATTTAATTTATGGATTATTAAAATTGTGCATTTTTGTTTTACTAAATTCTGCTTTTTGTGCTTAAAGCTTTAGGATCATTTTCTGCTGTATTTGGAGAAGAGTGGAAGGAGAAAACTGATAGAGATTTTGTTAAGGTAATTTAAAAATTATTAAAATAATTTTGTACTGCATATGGTGGTTATCAAAGCCTTTAAAAAGATGGCATATTTTAAGATACAGTAGCACATGTCTTGAAAATTACTCTCAACTTTATTCTTTTGATCTAAATGTAATAGGACACTGCATCATAGTTGTCTTAAAATGTTTGGATAAGCAGGAAGAAGTGTATTAAGAAAAAATAGTTATAGGGAAATGAACAAAGGTTTCCATGTTTCTTTTTATAAGGAAAGTAATGTGTGAAGAAAAGGAATATTGGAGCAACATATTTAACAAGAGGCAACAATGCTCTTTTGTTTTGTTTTTCTTTAATTGCCATGATCAGTAAAGAAACATTCTGAATTATGAAAATTAAGAACTTAATATAAAAAACATTGGAGAAATACTTTAATAGGTTAGCAGTGTTGTGGGTTTGTTTCAATTAAACTATTTTTGCATGAGGCTTTTTTATCTTTCCACTAGAGGGCATGAGCTACTACTGAACAAGTAGTGAAATGAGGTAAAAATAGAACAAAAGTTTCTTCATACAAATGGTTATGTATTCTAAATGAGCTTTTTTAGGTGAATGAGAGCATGAATTATATCTGAAAGGGATTTAATATTTCCACATACTTATTACACAATACACAATTTCCTTATTTTGAATTACAGATGATTATTTATGTGGTTAAAATACAAGAAAGCTAGGTTAAAATAAATTTTGATACCTTATGCTTTTTATTAAAAAATGTGAAGAGATAATCTTCTGAGCTTCTTACGAGTCCAGGTTTCTGCTCAATTCCATAATTGTTTCATGTACTGAAATATCTCACCAGTATTACAGAGCAATATTTGTTGGGAGCTTTCTCCATTTATCTTTTGTTTTATTTTTGTGTAACTCAGTTTGGGAACAAGCTGGGCCGTAGTAGTTTTAGTTAAATGATAAGTGTTGTTGAAATATCAGTGAATAGATTCCCTAATTGAAATTTCCTAAGTAAACTTAAAACCAAAAAGCTAAGCTCTCACATTTGTCAGTATATGGACTTGAAAATGTGATTCAAATGTGCCAAAATTAAGTGTAAAAATTAATGTTTCATAATTTGTTTCATAATCTTAATTTCCTTCTTCTGTAGAAAAAAAATCTGTCCAGAAGAACTGTAGGCTGTGTTTTGGTTTGTTTGTTTGGGTTTTTTTAAAAGCACTTAGCACTTCTGTGTTGACTTCACCCTAAGCTGGCACAGACTGTTTCTGATCTAAAGCATCAACAAGCACGGTGTCTAGATCTGTAAACATTTAAAATTACACAGTATCCTAATTTATTACATGTTTGTTAATTATATAAACTTAAGTAACTGTGGTAAGAGCAGGTTGTTCTTACAAATGTTTTTAATGAAATTTTGAGTAGAACCACTGTAACTGCAATAAGGTTTACTAATAAAAACCTTGGATGCTCTCCAAGATCTATTTTTGGACATTACAACATGTATAGTACCACTCTGTAGTGAAATACTGCTGAAAGCATGTCAGAAATACACAGAAAGCATGTGAGGAACTAACACCAGATCTAAAAGTATCTCTAATGCCAAGAATCCAGATTTTTCAAAACACCTCACTGCAAGCATTTGTTTGCCCCTACTACTGGAAGTAATTTATTTTGTGTTGCAGCTGTGGCTGTGTCAAAACAGGAATCAGGGGGAAGCATTATGGGAGCCTCATGACGTAGGAGAGAAATATGTGGTTGTCAGCACAGAGGTCATGTATCTGGTTTTGGTGTTTTGTTTTGTTTTCAATGTGCTTTTGCAGTTTTAAGATGAAACAGCTCTTGAATAAGTGTCTCTTCTTTCACCATTCATGTTATCATTTTAAAAAGTAAATATTTTTTTGTTTTTTTCATTTTGCTGCCAGTTATTTGTCTTGATTTTTAAAGTTATCATTCCAGTTTTCACTCTGCTGAAATGGCAGCAAATTAGGAATTTATGTAAAGAGGAAAATGGAAACGAGTTTTTAACTGGGAGAGGAAAAAATGCAGAATTACTAACTGAAGTATAATGCCGGTATGAACACACAAATGTTAGAGGTACATAGAAAGTAGGGTGGGGAAGCAGTTCTTAAGGATGTGAATTTTAAACAAATAGGAATTAAATTAATAGAAATCTTGTTGAGTTTGTAAATGTTGCCTTTAGACCATAGTTTTCATGTGTTGGAATTGCGGGTTTGAGGGGATGGGGTGGCTGAGAAATATTAGAAATCTTGAAGCTGTTCTGAAAATTATTGTCAGGGCTCAATTCAGGATTCATAGAGAAATATTAAACATGCAACTGGATGTCCATTTCAGTGTTGGTATGTCAGTTTTATGCAAAAAAAGTTTTGTAAACCTTTAAAAACAAGTTGACCTCTCAGCATTTTAGCTGAAAATAGCTTCTCAAATGTAGTGAAACAAATACAAATTTTTTGTATTCAGAATATTTGACATTTCATCTATTTAGCTGCTTGTATTTTTTCCAAGCTCCTTCTCCTCCTATTGAATTACATGAACATAAACTCAGAACTTAAGATTTCATAAACCTATTTTTTTGTATTTCACAGACATTGGGCTTAATTTTTGAATTATGTACTTACATGTACTTAAATGCTTTGTGGAAGTTTTTAATGTTTGCTTAGAACAAGCTTGATTTAATTTTTAGTTTCTTAATAGTACTAGCATAGTACTAGCATTTTAAAATTAGCTATGTGTTTTTCTTCACTATTTTTCTCTTAATTCTATATCTTTGCACACTAGAAGTGGTACAGCATCACCATTTGTATTTTTCCCACCCTTAAGTATCCTCTGTATACTATTGGTTGGTTGTTATTCAATCAGCTCTTGAGTTTTATCATAAAGAATTTGTCATTTGGTGTTTCAGCACCAATATTTTGATTTTACATTCTGCTGTTCTCAAATTTTGGCTTATGATCTTTCTACGTTACATTTGGTAATGTCATATTCATGAGCACAGGAGCTTACCTGTTTAGTTGTGTCCTCCAATATCACTGCTGTTCCACTTGAAGGTGATGAAAAAGAAGATGAAAAACAGTGTGTTTCTTCATACTAAACTTCAAGAGAATCAATCACCTTTCTTTTCTTTTTTTTTACCTTCTGCCCAATCCTTACTGCATTATAAAAAACAGAAAAATTTGTAATTTTCATTATCTTACCTGCAGCAGGACATATTTTCTCACTTTTTACAGAGCTTCCTTCGAAACAGAATCAGATGTTTTTACTAGTCAGTGAATCTGTTCCATTAATTGTCCATATTTGAGTATTATTTGAATTGAACCTGCTATTATCTGTTATAGCTATGTTTGTTGCATTCTCTCCTCTTGATTTTTCCTGGTACTGTCAATAAGCTTAAACCTCTAGTTATTTGGAATGACTGCATGTCCTTAGGGATTGGAACAACTGGCATTTAGCCAGTCATTTTGTATCTCTCCTTGTTTGTTTTGTTGTCCCATCCACAAGCTCTGGTAGTATCCTGCTCAGATGTTTTCTCCTCTACTTGGGAAACTTTCAGATTTTAAACTGTTTCACTTAGCTTCCAATTTCCTCATGTTACCAAGGTTCATTTGTGAGTATAGTTGGCTTTCAAGAGTGATTTGTTTATATAGTATGTTTATAATGGGATAGATCTTGCTATTTTTCCAGGTATTTTGTTGCTGTCTCCAACAGCTACTCAGTGTCTGATGTGTAGTGTATGAATAATTGCATTATGTTTCCTCATGCACCATTAATTTCTGTTTACTTCAGTTTAACAATTTGGGTTTCATATTCTTGGACTTCTTGAGACCTCCTCTAGCTGTAGCTCTCCAAAATCCACGCATATGCAATTTTTGATCTTTCCTTCCTTGGTTTTCTTTTTTAATTTTGTGATTTTTTTATTTTATTGCCCAACTCTTTCTTCTTTGTATAAATTCAAAAATACTTTACTGTGCATTTATTTTCTGAATCTTTCTCAGGTAGTGTGGACAGAGAGATCCTTACGCACTTAAATACCTGAAATACTTTCCACACATCACTTTTCTTGTCTCTCAGAGTAATCTGTCAAGCTGACTTGATTCCAATTGCACTTGTATTTTTCTTGGACAATAAGTAGTCATACCATTACTACATTATATTTTGTGGACTCAAATGTCCGTTGTTTTTATGGACAGTAATTTGGTTTATCTGTTTTGCAGTGAATTCTATATAATCCTTTGCATCTTTTTCCAAAGGAACTTGGCTCCTGACAGTAATGAGCCTGTGAATGTGAATGTAGTTCTTTATGTTTATTCATTATCTCTTAGCATCTGGATGTCATGTAGTCAATAGTCAAGCATTATTTGGTTGCTTCCACATTTTATTTTTCTATTAAGAGGGTATTATCATGATCGAAATATATATATAGGAATAACTATTGATAAAGATCTTTACTTTTGCACCCTGTCTTGTTTATTTGTTTTAATATGTAGTCTTAGATTGTAGCTATCCTTCATAATAGGGAATAACTGCTTGTGATGCTAAACTGATTTTTTATATTGCTTTTGTGCTTTGTGTTTTTTAAAGGAATGCCCAGAAAGCTTAACTTAACTAATCTCTTTCCACTTTTGCCTTTCCTTTGGGGGGGAAAAAAAATGTCATGTTTTGCCTATTCCCTTGTAACAGAATTTTGCCTGCATGCCTTGGTCTTCTGTGGCTCTTGGTGATAGCCTCAATATTAATTAGAAAAATCTGTTTGTCAGAAACAGAAGTAAGAAGTTGAGACTTTTTTTCTGGGTGTTCTTGTCTTTGGTAAAATGAGGTAATAATCCTTTCTGTGCAACTAATCCTCTTTACTAAACAGTACTTGGATGCCATTTAGCAACATTGCAGTTGAAAATAAAATTCTTTTCCTTCCAATTTAGGAAATCTGTAGTATTGTATTTTCCAAGAAAATAGTGTTAAGCTTGGTATGAATGCTGTAATTTAGTAATTACATTTGCATAGCAAAATTTCTCCTGCTGTTCAGCTGGTTATACTTCCCATCCTTCCCTTTTTATCCAGATTTATTGGTGGTTTTATTCTGTGATTATAGTCAAAAGAGGAGCTGTATTTCATTAGTGAGTCACAGAAATGTACAAATTTTTATTAGTCAAAAGAAGGTTTATATTTTTGTTCTGATATAAACATTAGAATGCATGTATCATTATATATTTTTATATTATTATACATTACAATATGTATTTTTATTAGATTGCAAACCTTAATTCCATGATTAATTCTTGAATTTCAACAGGACTAGGAACAGAACAACCATTTACAGACCAAGCCATATATTTTTTAAGTAATTTGAATTCCAGTCTGCTGAAGCATTCTGCTTTGATTATATTTATAAAGGATTTTGTGATGGTGGTGGTTGTTTCTCTCTTTTTATTGTTTTATGATGAAGTGGGAAGCATAACAACATCTTTAGAAAGTCTTTCCAAATAGAAACTTCTAGCAAGAGTCTTAAGATCAACTGAAATTGGGAGGAGTCACCTTATTCTGCCTTAGGAAGTCACTGTTTGTAGGAGATGAAGGAGGGTGAATCATACTTTTTTTCCCACTTACAATTGTTACATTTCTAATTGCCTATGGAAAACTGCCTGTAATTTCAGTATGTGCTTCAGCAAAGCACTTCTGTGGTGGTGTTGGTTGATTGTGACCTCATACTTCTGGTGCTTGAAGGGAAGAGTTTCTTAATGTAAAATACCGAATATCTTGCATATCATCACTTCTGGTTACTATCAGATGAATAAAGGTACTAGGAAATTTTAAAAGAATAGTTATTTTAATGTTGTTTCAATATTTTAATGTAATAGAAATAAAAGTAAGTAATATTTAAAGAAATATCCCCAGAAATTAAGTATTTTTAATTCTTTCTTCAGTTTTGGAAGGATATTGTTGAGGATATTGAAGTTCGTGATCTAATTTCTGACAGAAGCAAATCTCAAGGTGAGATATCTTGACTAATCTTAATACATATATTTTGGTATATACAGCAAGGGAAGGACTAAAATGTATTTATTTACTTTGTAGATATTCCATCAGAAGAATGGATTTGGGAATCCTTATTTCATCCACCTCGCAAATTGGGCATTAATGATATTGAAGGGCAGCGGGTACTTCAGATAGCAGTGATTTTACGAAATCTTTCATTTGAGGAGGGAAATGTTAAACTTCTGGCAGCTAATCGTACTTGTCTTCGGTTCCTGCTCCTCTCTGCTCACAGTCACTTTATTTCTCTACGGCAGTTGGGGCTTGACACGCTGGGAAATATTGCAGCAGAGGTAACGTGCTTCCAAACAGAACAATTCTAACATAAATTGATAAAAGCATTACCTTTGTGTTAATTAAGTTATTTTTTTTCCTTTATTGTTGGACACAGAAGGAAATAAATTATTCTCTGAATTTGTAAATAGCAATTTGAAAACAAGTATTCAGAGCCAAAACTAAAATACAACTGTATGTGTCCGTTTGCTAAAATAGAATCACATGAAGAAGACTGATGATATAGGGAGATACAAGATACTGATAGTGCATAATTTTCAGTTTAATTTCCCACAGAAGGGAATTTGTTAAATTCTGTAGTCTGTATGCTAGCTTCTTCAGTTCATAATTACAACCTTTAGTCATAAATTCAAAATAGTATGTATAAGAAGGAGGGTATTAAAGGGTTTTATGTTCTGTGAACTGTACTTTGTGTAAGCTAGTCATATACCACTGGGTATATTGCCAAAATCATGTAAGGCATCTTTCCTTTTTTTTAAGAGGTTTGAATGTTATAAAATATACTATTTCAGTATGTCATATTGTTGTGCAGATAAATTATATGGATTTTGTAGGTAGATATGTTCAGATAATCCTTGTATTTTAAAATATAGCATATAAATTTAAGTAAAATGGGTACTATCAGAGAATGAGATTGGAAGTATTGGTCTGCTGCTGAATATTGAAAAAAAGACAGTATTTTTCATTTACCATATACCCAGCTTCTTTTGAATAAGAAAGAATGTTACTCATGTCTGACAGGTCTAACTGAGAAGCAGAAGTGGATAGAAACAGGATGAACTACTCTGACAACATTTGGGAAGTTGTTGCTCAAGTTCTGGTCTTTGTTGGATATTAAAATACATTTTTGTATACTATTGGCTGCCTGAGAACAAAGTTATTTTCCTTATTCCGAGCATTAGAAAGTGTAAGTTAGATTGCTGCTTCAGAGCAGAAAAGGAGGAGGGGGCTCAAAAATGCCAGCTACAATCAAAAGCTCACAGGATTCTGTTTTTATGAACAGGAGTGTAATTTATGTGTGCTGCATTTAAACACTTCTGAATCTTATATTTTGTTATGCAAATCTAAGGATTTGAGCCATTAGCACTATATACATAGTGTCAGTAATTTTTTTTTTCTTTCTCATCAGCTTCTTTTGGATCCTGTTGATTTCAAAACTACTCATCTAATGTTCCACACTGTTACAAAATGTCTCATGTCAAGGGATAGATTTTTAAAAATGAGAGGTAAGATCTCTAGCTATTCTTCTTGTTGTATTAGAATTGTAATTATTGCTGTTTAAAACTATTTTGTATTTGCTCTTTAGGCATGGAGATCTTGGCAAATCTTTGTAAGGCTGAAGATAATGGTGTCTTAATTTGTGAATATGTGGATCAAGAATCCTATAAAGAGATCATATGTCATCTCACACTACCAGATGTTCTGCTTGTAATCTCAGCACTTGAGGTGCTATACATGCTCACAGAAATGGGAGAAGTGGCCTGCTCAAAGATTGCTAAAGTAGAGAAGAGCATAGGTAAGGGAGAAGCTACCTTTTCCTCCCTTATGTAGGAAAAAAGGCTTAATCACTGGCCATGGCATATTCTTAAAAATGTGGCTTGCTTGTTTGTGTAAGAGTGCACAGCATGGGGATGGGCTTTACTAAATTTATTCGTTGTGTTCTGAAGGAATTGATGATGCTAAAAATTACGACTTTTTTTTTAATGCCACAAAGTGTGTTTAAAAAAAAGAATCTACAGAAGTATGCAGAGACTTTTTTCCCTTCAGCACATGCAATTTTAAAACAAATCAGTATGTCTCAGCAGCATTCATTTGTCTTGTCCTAATGTCATTGTTGGTTTTACATTCAATACTTTAGATACATTAGTATGTCTGGTTTCTATGGACATCCAGATGTTTGGACCTGATGCTCTTACTGCTGTAAAGCTCATTGAACATCAGTGTATTAGTCAGCAAGGAATACTTGATGTCAGACCACAGGTAATGGATCATGGTTCTTCCCAGGCCCATGCAGCAGGTGTCCCAGGTGAGTATCTCTGCGAGAGAACATGCTTTTCTACAAAATTCCCTTTATGACATGTATGATTTTTGTTTTCTCTAGATTTCTGATTAGTTTACATGAGTAAGTGTGGCATTATGCATAAGATACAGTATCTTTTTCAAATACTTGTTCACAAAGCAAATATGCTATATCAGCCAAAACCATTGTGAAACAAGCTTTGAAAGAATTTTAGTATTTCCCAGTTGCTAATCTGAAAATTTCCTGGAAGTTTTGTACATTCCTTATTTTAATTTGTTCAATGGAAAGAAAAAGTATCTGTTCTAGATGGTTCCCACAATTTGCAGAGAATAAGAGATCCGTTTTATGTTGTGTTTTACACTGAATATTATTGGACAGTAACATATAGTATTTGTTGTAGTTGTAGAGATGAGATGAGATGAAAGACCCATTTTTGAAGCTTCTAAACAGTTTCTTGTTATGTGAACCAAATCTGAATTATTCTTAGGAAGTTACTGAGAAAGAACCGCTGCAACAGACACACTTGCATGTCTGAGTGTGCTGTGTCTGTAATAGATGCAGATACCACAACAACAATGGCTGGGAGAGAATGTAACTAAGGGGGCAAGGGGATCAACAAGAGTGAACAGAGAGAACTTATGTGACATTGCCACAAAATCCTTGGCATTATATTTGCATCCACTTAGGAATTGGAAAAATAATTGCTGTATATTTGTGCCTGTTTTGGTGAAGTATTGTTCCACTTTAAAATCAAGCTCAATGCTGTAAAGTACTGACATCATGATCATGAATCTGGAAGCAGCCATTCACTAGGTGCACACCTCATGGTTGCACTTTAGTGGTGACTCTGGCCCTGGCAAGCCCTGCTTCACTTTGGTAAACTGTGATGCAGATCTGTAGTCTGCTTAGGGCACCTTTGTGACTTGCCTTAGCTGGATACATCCTTGTTGACAAACAGAGGAGAAACTGTACCAGTTGTTGTGAATGTGCATCATTCAGAGCAAAAAAAAATCAGCAGGTTTACTTTTGTTCTTTCCTACATTCTCTACAGCCTCTAGGACAGCACCACATGTTGCTCCACCACCAGGAATAGTAGAAATAGACAGCGAGAAATTTGCATGTCAGTGGTAAGTGTATAGTTCTATTCAAATATTTTGATGAAGAAGAAAAGCAAAGAAAAATCCTGTATTTGTGTGTCACAGAATTTTCTAGTTTGCTTCTCTTTATGGTTAGTGTTACTTTTCTGAAAATATGGATAAACCAAAAATATTCTATCATTGCTTTGAAGAAGTGTGAAAGTGGAAACGCAACCAGAATATTCAGTCTTTGCCTGTTGATCTATGAAATTAGTATTGTTTTGTCTCTTAGGACATAATTCAATTTGATTTTTAACCCTGATCTTGATTTAATTTATTTTTTAAATTGTCAAGCAATATGGCCTTTTTCACAGGTATTTTCATCTGGTAATGTGTTGCTATATTGCTGAACCAATTATAAAATAATTATCAAATTATGAAGCTAGAGCCTGCAAAACTTACATGATCATTGTGAACCTCAAGTTAAGGAAGATGAAAGTCTTTTCCATCCAAATTCTCTTGTTTTAAAGTAATATTATTGTCAGATATTTAGAGAGAAACTGTCTCTCCTGGAGTTCTTATGTGGACTGTGGGTGATCTTTCTGAACTATTTATCTTATGTAAATCAACTTGCATTCTAAATATTTGTATTCATCGGTTCCTGATGGGTCCTTTCACGTGTGCTCCTTCACAGCTGTTATGTTCATCCTTTGTCTTACTGAGGAGACAAGCATGTTCAAGATAAAGTGGGTAGAATTTATAAAGCTTAGTGATTTTAGGTTATCATGTAGTTATACTTCCAGCAGAGCTTTGGTTGTATGGGGAAAATGTTGCGGATTCTGGTGGTCAGCTGATGGTTCCGTGGTTCTCTTTGCACACTGCAAAGTATTATTAATCAGAATAATTAACTGCTGAAAGAGTGAGAAATTTTGCGTTTAGGCATTTAAACAGGGATACCTGGAATTGGACTCTCTACGGATCAAATTGGCAATCTGCAAGTTGCTCTCTAGCCAAAGCTAGTTTCCTAGGCTGCCTCTTTAAATAGTGGAGTGGGATTGTCCCCCAGTAGTAAAATGAATTGCCTTCACTTCCCAAGTTTCTGGTGAGGTTATGAATTACTTTCTGGTGCCACCTCACTATTTGATAGAGATAGCACTAGACATTGAGCTTTCAGTAATAAAGTTGTAGGCAAAGTGAAAGCGTACTCTATATACAATGTAAAATAGAAGGTCTGACTGTTTAAATATGGATAGATACCATGCTGGTATCTTGTGGTACCATGAGATGACAGAAGATGCTGAAACAAACCATAGAGCATTATATCAGGAAGGTTTGGGATATCTGCTTTGTTTCTGATCCTATATGCATCTCCAGCTGTCAGTGTTGAATATTACTATTTTGTACTTGATTTTCTGAAAAATCTCCTTAAGTACTGTGTGCCACTCCCCCTGCAAAAAAAAAACCAACAAAAAAAAAAGGCAGAATAGCTCCTCTTTCAAGCATTTTCACCAATGCCAGTGTGGACTGTCTTAGATTCATGTAAATTTTCATGGTATGTTTTAATCATTGCTTCCTATAGAGAGAAGTGGGAAAATGAGTAAATCTCAGCAGTAGAATTTAGTTACTATCTCTTGAAGGAGCAAAAAGACAAGGTATTTAAGCTGACCTCCTGGATGTATTATTAGCCAGCTTAGATTCAGTAGGAGTTGTAAGGTAAGTGCCTGTGACAGTAAAGTACTACTCACAGATCCCATTTCACCCTTGTAAGTCCTGAATATCTCCCCTTTGCTGGTACCAGTGTTAGTGTGTCAGCATAATATGACATATCCTACTGGACAGTCACTTGTCTGATATGCCAAATTTAATTAATACCTAGCGTTTCTGTTAATACAGTGTAATCTCAGTTTTTGTAATAAAAAAATTCTAACTCAACTGCAGGAGAAATGGCACTTATTCTTTATGAGAGAACCCAATTTAAAGAATGTAATCATAGGCTTTTTATCTAGTTACACTGGAGTGTAGGGCTCTACAAAGGAGAATGCAGGTGTAGTTTTCCAAAGTGTTAGCACCATATAATAAATGCTGACAACTAAAATACTTTTTTTATTCTGTCTCAGCCTATATTCTTATGGCAGTATTTGAGCACTGAGTGAGAGTTGTTAATTGCCTCCATTTGCTGCTGGGGGTGAGCAATTCTTGTGTGTCTGGGTTGGAGTAGTGGATCTGAGAGAAGTAAAATTAAACTGATAGAAAATGTTTCCTTTTCTCACAACTTCCTGGTTTGAGGTTAGATAGTCTGTGGACTTATGGAGAATCTGTAGGAGATATTAATACTTTTCACTGCTAAGTGAATATTAGATGTACAAACGTTGATTTAACAATAAAAATTTCTGATGCAATTAGCTAGCTTTCAGCCTGTCTTTTGCTAAAGCAGAATCATTAAGGAATAAGAACAGAGCTGTGGGGAGGAGATGCCACCAAACCATGCATTCTCATTGGTTTTGTTTCTGACTATACAATGAAAAAGACATATGTAGAGACTATTTTGCATAAATAGTATGTATATAAGTATGTAAATAAGATGTTGCTTGTCAAACTGACCACAAGTGTTAGGGCTCCTATGTGTTGATTGATAAGCAGTGAAAAGGAGAAAGTGTGGAACAGACAATTGACAAAACAATATACTGAAATGCTATTTTCCCTGCTCTTGTCAGATCTCAGAAGTCTCTATGATACAGTCAAAAGTGTTTTAACAACCCCTTTAAAAGTACTCTCTCTGTATTTTGCTTCATAGTTTATTTTTTCGTCCTCAGGTTGAATGCCCATTTTGAAGTGAACCTTGATTGCTCAGTCTCTCGAGCAGAAATGTACTCTGAATACCTCTCTACTTGTAGTAAATTAGCTCGAGGTGGAATCCTAACATCAACTGGATTTTATAAATGCCTGCGGTAAGACCAGAATTCATGCAGCAATAAAGGAGCAATTGTATGTTCTCAATACTAACCTGTAGCTTTAGATTTCTTTAACAAAAGATCTATTGAGTTGAAAGTTTTGGAATTTTAATTGAAACAAATGTTTAGAGCTTGTTTAATTTTATTTAGTTCTATTTCAAGATTTTTGAATGGGTTCATTCTCTGCTTATAGTCCTTTTAATTCTTACCAAAGTAGTTTTTTGATATTTTGTATTTTTCACTTGGGTTCTATTACATCTTGGCCATCTAATGGACCTGCTAGTCTTCAGTGATGAATATTCACATGCTGTTGGAAAATCCTGCTGTATTGCAAAGATGCAGGCACTCCTGCTATTACTCTGCTCACAAGAGCAATTGGTAAAACAAAAACATGGTAAGAGAGTTGAGTTACTGTGTTTATTAACATAGATTTATGTTGTATTTGGCAGAACTGTCTTTCCAAATCATACAGTGAAGAGAGTAGAAGATCCCAGTAACAATGGTCAAGCACATATACATGTGGTGGGAGTGAAAAGGAGAGCTATACCACTTCCCATTCAGATGTACTATCAGCAGCCACCAACTTCGTCTACCCCAGTTGTCCGGGTTGATTCAATTCCTGATGTGTCTTCGTCTCCTTTGCCAGCAGGTTTTTAAAATAATTATATATGAAGTGTTTTGCATTGATCCTGAAACCATAATAAAAGCCAAAAGTTTTTGAACATAGTTTGAAAATGTTGGAAGTTGAGGCCACATGTTTTGATTGAGTTTATTCAATAATGTTGGGAATTGCAATATTTCCTTGCATGCCATTCTGCTGTTTGAGGTGTAACCTATAAACTTCCCAGTCAGCAGATAAGCCATTGTTGCTGCATCACTAATTGGGGCTCAGTATTCAATCTGAGGGTAGAAACTGTTTCATACCAAATTGCAATTTCAAATCTTGGATTTTTAAAACTTTGTTACGTTAATGTGTTTAGAAATAATCTCAGCTTCCAAACTTTTACTGTGTTTATTCCAACAGGAATCCCGCATGGGCTACCAAGCGTAGGAAATCACTATCAGAGGACCCCTATTAACCAGTCTTCAACTTTGACAGCAACACAGATGTCTTTTCCAATTCAAGGTGTTCACACTGTGGCACAGACTGTTTCTAGAATTCCACAAAATCCTTCTATTCATACACAGCAAAATGCTCCAATGACTGTTATACAGAATAAAGGTCCAATATCCTGTGAAGTAGTGAAGGCCGCAGTAATACAGAGCTCTGTTCCTCAGTCTGCAGTTCCTGTTCCTATTGCTGTAGGAGGAGCTTCAAATCAAAATCACAGCGCTCCAGGCCAGCAGCCATCTGTTACAGTTGTGAGTTCTCAGATGCTTCACCACCAACCTGTAATTCAACAACAGTCTCCACTGCATGCAGTGGTACCAGGACAGATACCTTCAGGCACTCCTGTTACGGTAATTCAGCAAGCTGTACCTCAGGGTCATATATTTGGCAGAGTACAAAACCTACCAGCATGCAGTTCAGCAGTTTCACAGGGTCAGCAGCTAATCAGCACATCATCACAAACTGGGCAAACGTCATCTCAGCAGTCCTCTGCAGGCAGCCAGCAACAAGATACAGTCATCATAGCACCACAGCAGTACGTCACAACCTCTGCATCTAACATTGTTTCTGCCACCACAGTTCAAAATTTCCAAGTAGCAGCTGGGCAGGTGGTTACAATCGCAGGTGTTCAGAACCCACCAACATCTAGAGTAGGGTTTCAGAATATTGCACCAAAGCCTCTGCCATCTCAGCAAGGTCCATCTGCTGTGGGGCAGCAGTCACAGCAGCAGCCTCCACCACCATCCCAGCAAAGTGTAGTGATTGTAAGCCAGCCAGCTCAGCAAGGTCAGACGTATGCACCAGCCATTCATCAAATTGTGCTTGCTAACCCAGCTTCTATTCCCCCTGGTCAAACTGTCCAGTTGGCTGGACAGCCGAGCATTACTCCATCATCTTCACCATCCCCAGGTCCAGTTACAAATAATCAAGTCCCTACAGTTATGTCATCTTCATCTACCACTCCTCAGTCGCAAGGACCCCCTCCTACTGTTAGCCAGATGCTTTCTGTAAAGAGGCAGCAGCAGCAGCAGCATTCACCAGCATCGTCGCAGCAGCAGGTACAGGTACAACAACCGATGCAAATGCAAGTTCAGTCACAACAAGCTAATACAGGAGTTGGCCAGCCCAACTCTGGTGAGTCTAGCCTGATAAAACAACTGCTTCTTCCAAAAAGAGGCCCCTCAACTCCAGGGGGGAAGCTTATACTCCCAGCTCCACAGATTCCTCCACCTAACAATGCAAGAGCTCCTAGCCCTCAGGTGGTTTATCAGATGGCCAATAACCAGACACCAGGTTTTGGAGTTCAAGGACAGTCTCCAGCTCAGCAGCTGCTAGTTGGACAGCAAAATGTTCAGCTGGTTCCGGGTGCAATCCCGCCCCAAGGGGCAGTGCAAACTGTACCCATTTCTAATTTACAGATATTGCCAGGCCAGTTGATCTCAAACAGCCCAGCAACTATTTTCCAAGGGACTACTGGCAACCAGGTTACGATAACAGTTGTGCCAAATACGAGTTTTGCTACTGCAACTGTGAGTCAGGGAAATGCAACTCAGATCATTGCTCCAGCAGGAATTGCAGTGAGTGGAGCACAAACAGGAGTTGGGCTACAGGTGCAAACACTTCCAGCTACTCAAGCACCTTCAGCTGGACAATCACCGTGTACTGCTGCTCCCCCGTTCAAAGGTGATAAAATAATTTGCCAAAAGGAGGAAGAAGCAAAGGAAGCAACAGGTTTACACATTCATGAACGTAAAATTGAAGTTATGGAGAATCCTTCCTGCCGAAGAGGAGCTGCAAACACCAGCAATGGGGATGCAAAAGAAAATGAAATGCAGGTGGGAAGTCTTTTAAATGGGAGAAAGTATAGTGACTCCAGTCTACCTCCTTCTAACTCAGGGAAAACACAGAATGAGGCCAATCAGTGCTCACAAGTCAGTAATGGGCCATCATTAGAAATGGGTGAGAACGGAGCTCCTGGAAAGCAGAACTTTGAACAAACGGACACACAGGAAATTAAAAGTGATTTGAAGAAGCCCCTAGTTAATGGAATCTGTGATTTTGATAAAGGAGATTGTTCTCATTTGAGCAAAAACATTCCAAATCACAAAACTTCCAATCATGTAGGAAATGGTGAGATATCTTCAGTGGAACAACAAGGGAATTTGGATGCCACGCAGCAAGATACTGCCAAAGGTGATCAAGGGGAAAGAATTTCTAATGGGCCTGTATTAACTTTGAGTAGTTCACCTGTTGTAAGCGGTACACAGGAGGCTGCAAAACTGTTAACCCAGCAACTTAGTGGTACCAACACTGATTTACCTAATGGACCTCTAGCTTCAAGTTTGAATTCAGATGTGCCTCAGCAACGCCCAAGTGTAGTTGTCTCACCACAATCTACAGCCTCTGTTATACAGGGGCATCAGATCATAGCAGTTCCACACTCAGGACCTAGAGTGTCCCAGTCTACCCTGTCCTCCGAAGTTCGGTCTACTAATGGCACAGCAGAATGCAAAACTGCAAAGAGGCCAGCAGAGGATAATGACAGGGAAACTGTTCCAGGAATTCCAAATAAAGTAGGAGTTAGAATTGTTACAATCAGTGACCCCAACAATGCTGGTTGCAGTGCAACTATGGTTGCTGTGCCAGCTGGAGCGGATCCAAGCACTGTAGCGAAAGTAGCAATAGAAAGTGCTGTTCAACAAAAGCAGCAGCATCCAACCACGTATATACAAAGCATGGTCACACAGGTATGTTGCAGTGTTCTTTTTATGTTTATTCTGACTGATTCTTACTAATACTGTGAAATAACATGGCTGAAAATGTGAGCTCGGTCGATATCTCTTGCAGAGTATTTCACGTATTCAGAAAATGATGCTTTCTGTTCTGTCACAGACTGAAGTTTTAACAGTTTACATACTACTTCAGTATTAGTGACAATAGTGGAATTTAAAATTTGTAACTTGATAATATGCAGTGAGGAAAGAACTCCTGCTCACTCTTTTCTTCCTTTAAGGATTAACTGTTCTGAAAACAACAGTTCGTTGGATGGTCTTGTAAAAATATCAGTATTGTTCTGCATTTTATTCTCAGTCACTGTGAAGGGGTGAATATATTTTTTTGTAAAAAAAGCCACTGCATCTGGCTGGCTGAAATGAAGTTCTTGCATTTAAATGTGGTCTTCAAAGTCCTGCTTTGTAGGTTCACTACAGTTGCAAGAAAGTATTGTTTTATAAATTTGTTTAAATATTTAGATTTATTTATTACTAAATATTTACAGTGCTTATTTTGTTAATAAAACAAGCATTGTTTTGAGTTCTTTTTCTGTTTGACAAGCTTTAAGGAGGATTTGTTGGGTTTTTTTGTCCCCTTGATTGACTTTATTTAACCTTTTGAAAGTGGTTACTCCCTAACACTTTACTAGAAATGAGGTATGGACATCATGAGTATTAATAAGTAAAATAATAATGTTTGAGATTATTCTATTCTCTAGTGTTTATTTTGGTTTTGTACGTAGACAAATAGAAAATCCTTCTCAAGAAAAACCCCATTTCTAACCTGAATAGGGGCAAAGAGAATAGAATGGTAGGTCTGGCAGTTACTGACAGACCAGAGAGAGGAAATGAAGTCCTGAGTGTACCTTAGTACATTTTGACCTTGAATTAATAGGTCTTTTATTTCTTATCTTTTCTTTTTTGGTTGGAGTTTTGTTTGCCTTTGACAGAGTAGAAGGTATAGACCTTCTGGACTTACACAGACCTAGAACTCAAAGTATGACAAGTGATGGCTAGTACTATTTCATTTTCTGTGACAAATTAGATTTCTCTTGAAAACTCTTTGGACTTTATTTTTTCTAGTTGTCAAAAATGAGGGTTAACAGTTAACAAGTTACCTTCCTTTGTTTCTTTCTCTACTTTTTGCTTTTAACTGCCACAGCACACAGAGTTAATTCTTAAAATGTCTTTGAACTTACTCCCAAATTTTCACTTAGCTTTTGTTGGAGAGAGATCTGGTTTTTTTGGTTTTGTTGTTGTTGTTGTTGTTGTTTTGGTTTTTTTGTTGTTGTTGTTACTAGAAATAATTTGACCAAAATTAATGGTGTCTGTTGGCAGCATAGGGACAATGTGCTAGATTTTCTATAGCCATGGTATATTAGCTATGCCTTGCTTTTTACACCGAGTGTCTTCAGCTGTTACACAGTTTGAATTTCCATTATAATTTTGCTAAGGATTTGGCTGAAGTACAAAATGGTGTGGTTATGTCTCTGGAATGGAATATGTTTATTTATTCCCTCAATGCGTAGCTGATAAGAATTTGCAATTACTAAATGATTCTATTTTAAGAATTTTGAGAAGGGGGAGTATTACATTTGACTATTTCATGTATCATGATACTAGTGGCGAGGGGGAAGAGGAGAAAAGTTCTGTGCTGATAGTTTCTTTTTTACACTATCTCTTGTATCACTATCATTAATAGTTACTACATTTTTCATTACCTGCACAAACAGCATCTGGGTTTGCCATTTAGTACAGATTTGCAGATCAGAAGAATTTGGTTTAATGTCTTGTTACCTGATAGTTTGCTCACTCTGCTGTCTATAGGATGCCCTTCCTTTCTTCAAAATTACATAAATGTTGGAAAAAGGAGTTAATTAGTTTTGATCTTGGTGAGAGATTTATTCATTAGCTATTTGCCTTAACCAAATGTCTATATATTTATGAGTCGTGCATATCATAATGCAAATACTGACTTAGAGTTGAACTCATGTTAGAGTATTGTCTTCAGATACAGTGAACATCATAGTTTGGCTTAAGATTTGCAGGGATCTTTACCACTTCTTTAAAAGTAGTGTATTGGATTATAAACTGTACCAAAATCACCCTGGCCATCTCTTTCTTTTTCCAAAGCTGCTGAGCAGCTGCAATAGCCATTGTTTTTCTGGAAAAGCGGATGCTAAGAATTTCCAATATTATGTCTGCTTTTAGGAGTATCTTTAAGATACCCAGAAATACTGAAACATAGATGAATTCTCATGAACTTGGTGTGAATTTTAGTGATGACTTTGTTTAAGGTTTAGCCTTGTATAATCTTACATTTTCTCCTTCACATTTTGAGTCTTCCTGATCTGATAAGCAGCTTCCTTGTCTCTGACTTTTTGAAAGGCTGCAGCTGAGGAAGACTTTCTTTCACTTGAGCATCTGCATTGTTTTATTCACTCTGAAGTACCCAAGTATATATTGGCTGTCTTGCAGAAGAAATAGGAGAACATGGTTCTTACTGCAAACAGTGTGAAATTTATTGCAAATACAATCCAGTGGAGAAAAATGGTGAGGGACAGAGAATAAAGGGATATTAGCTATGGCAAAATTACATGGCTGCTGGAGCTTTTAGTCTGTGATTTGCTGTTTGTTTATTAGCTTAAAATTTTATTTTAAACTACAGCTTGTATTTCAGAGAAGTTTGAAAGGGATAGAAGAAAAAAATTTGTAATAAAAGTAAGACAAAACAGAAAGGAAGAGGGAGGAGAGTATTGGTTATGCAACTGCAGTAGGACTAGTTGTCATGATTTGCAGAGAGGAGAAAGGAAAGACGCTTGAAGATAAGGAAGGACAAACAAATAGGGGATGAGTGGAACAGGGATCTGAAAACTAAGGAAAGCAAGAAAGAATGAAATAATCCTTAAGGGAATTTAGAAGTTAAGAAAAATCTGTTTCGTTGTATGAATGGTAGTTTCAAATGGGCTGGTACTATATGCTTGGGAAAAATGTTAATTTAAATGGCTTATTAAAATAATTAAAATTATATACTTGCTGTTTTTGGGACAATCCATGTAAGTGCCATTGAAATCCAATTAGACAAGTTAGAGCTATCTTCTGTGTATAACCTGAGATTATTCCATGTTAATTTCAACAGCAAAGCTTGTTGAAAAATTACTGTATGGATATTGAAATTAAAATTTTTTCTTTTCATATTTTGCATTATGGAAAAAAAGGGATATGAGTATATCAGTTATGTCAGAAGAGGTACATGTGATACACAATGTTGCAATTTCGTTCTTATATCTCCAGCTATAGTTTGTAAGCCCATGAAATGTACTCTGAGAAGAGACACAACTGCCACTGTACTTTCTTGGCTTCCTTTTATTTTGATGTTCTCTATTCCTATTTTATTGCTTTCCTGAAGCACTGTGCTAGACTGGTGGTTGAAAAAGAAATGAGCAATTACCTGTCTGTATGCTTTTCTTTGCCACATTTTCTTACTCCTCTTCAAACGCCTCCAAAACATCTGTTGAACATAACCATGCTGGTTTGTCCCAATTTGTGTGTGTTTTAAAGGAATGCTCTGATATGATGCCAAGTTCTTAGAATGGATCCTATCTGATTTAAGTTGCCTCATCTGGCTTTTGAAGTAATGACTTTCTTGCTCATCACTGTCATCCCCTCACAAACAATGCATGCCCATTTCTCTTAAGGCTGCCCACTTAAAACATGCTTGTGTTGAAATTCAGGTGGCAGAATCTGTGTGGCCTTGACTATTTGCTCCTGCTCTCTGGTGGTTGGAAAGCTGAGAGCTACCATGCACCAGAAAGCAGGTGTGTAGCTCCAGGAGGTGTAATTCATTCCTAGCCACAGAGCAAATGAGTTTCTCAGCTGGAAGCAGGGAAATAGAGAATCTCTCTGCTTTTATTGCCCTTCACTTGTGAAGCACACTGTTGCAAGGAGACATAAACGTCAGTAATCTAACAAGAAAAGAACATTTATTTTGGTGCCTACTCATCCACTTAACCCCTTTCTGACACTCAAATTCTGCTCTATTTGTTTTCAGCTTCTGTGTTACCTTTTTACAGATATGTTCATTATCATGAATAAGCTAAACAAAATTTTGTCATACCAAGCTTTAATCCTATTATACTTTTAAAATACTTTTATTAGCAATTAACTGATTATTTTTGAATTAAATATATTTACAGTGGGTGTGCACACATTAATGGTGGGAAAAAATGCAGGTTAGTACTTTTAAACTGCGTATGGCTCTACATGTCAACAGAATCCCCAACACCCTGGGATACACAGTGTTCTCTTGCTGGTGGCACAGTAGGCCTTTTAAATCAAACAGGCAGGTATCGTGGTAAGATAGATTATCTGTTCATGCAAAGGGGAGTAGCACCATTGGTTCTGTGAAATGTAAGTGGAGGCCACTTCTGGCCCTGGATCATAGGGTTTGTCATTCCTACCTTGCAGAGAGCTCATGTGCCTATATGTAGGAGCTCTTGTGCATAGAATTAAATTAATGTCTTTGTAAGCAGTCCTTTCTAGATGGCAGAAAGCTCTTAATTGTACTCTTAGGTTTCATGACCGGGCTGGACTTCCTCCCCATCTCCAATACCTCAGTCTAAAGTCAACCCAGTCTAGATAAAAAATCACCACTTGCTTATTAAAAGTAGGCTGTAGAATCTGTTCTGTAAGTACAGGCATTAAGGGTTTATATTAGTGTACTTTGGAGTTGAGTGCAAACCATACTGAGATAGGTGATGCTGCTGTAGAGGTACCTTTCAGTCATGAGATCCTGTGAGAAAAGGGCTAAGTGGTGGCAGTTGCAAATTGTATCATGGAGAGGTCCGATTTGATTTTAAAAGGATGTCCTGAAGTGCTTTCAAGTGTACTGGAGTGTTTGTTTTTTTGAGAAACATGGATTCATTAAATATATTTGCTAGGGAAGGAAATTTTCTGAAATCTTTATGCCACAGGGACAGACTTTTCAATGTTACTTTTCCCAGAAAGACTACATTAGGAAAAAGTTAATGTCCGTTGTAGTTCTCTGTGTTAAAGAAGTAAGTGAGTTTACATAATCACTGCATATCAATGCTTTCAACTAGGTAGAGTAGACATAGCAAGTATTTCTAGGTATATTTCTGAGGAAAAATGGAGTTTCATTTCTGAAAACAAAGGCTATACCTAATTTTAGTGATGGTCCTTATGTCATGCATTACTAAATTGATACATGACAATAGAAGAGGGAAAAGGAGCCAAAAAATTAGCAGTCTTTCTGATCTCTGGAATGAAGAGAGGAAAGCTTTGAGATGTTGGAATGTAAAATTTATGTTTCTAAAAGGAAATAAAATCAAAAACACTAGGAGAGCAAATGTAACTTTGCTTTATGTGTTGATTTAAAAATATAATCAGCACAATTGACAGGCAAGTAATGGTTTTGTCTTAAAAATGCATGAAAGTTGCATCCACCAAGTTGGAGTGAAACTACTCTACTTAACAGTACAGAAATAAAAAGTGAATTTTAAACAACATCAACTATTTTACATGTTTCTTTTCAGTTTATCAGCTTTTTTTCTCACTGAGAATGAAAAAAAAAGTTGGGAAAAAATGGGAGGGGAAATTGAATTTTAACTTTTTGTCCTGAAAATTCGTTTCCCTTTCTGAGCTCTTTCATTTTCAGCATGCAACACTTTGTGTTGTATATCTCAGATCTCCTTGTTTAAAATAAACAATTTTTCAATGAGATGGTATTAAAACCTTTGAATACCACTAGGAGAGCTTGCCAGACAAACCCTTGAGAAAATTCGTAATTCTGGATTAATTGCAGGGTTTGCGCTGAATGGAGTAAATAATACATGAACCACACACTGAATGATGAGAATTAAATGAAATACTGAATTTATTCAGTAAGCTCATTTTCTGTTCAGCACATTAAATGAAACAGAAGTTCTACAGGGATAAAAAATGACATAAAGACCATAATGTGTTGATACGGGGATGCCAAGTGGAGGTTGCAAAACAAGCTGTACTGCTGACACTCCATAATTTTACTTGCAGATTTATTTTTAAAAAATGTATTTTTAAGGGGATGTTGGTATTAAAATGCTCCAGTTGTGTTTACCTTTTGTTAAAAGATATCTTGTGATGGGTTCATTGCCCATTCTGTAAAATAGCTTAAAGATCTTTAGGTGAAAATCATTGCTGAGTTCAAAGTAGTTTGTAGTTATGACTGATGGACTCCAGTGCTTTCTTACAGCTTTTCATATATGCAGATGGATCACAGGAATCATAAGTAGTTGTGCTGTCTTCAGGAGTTCTGCAGAGCTTTGCCTTATTTTTATCATGTTTTATGCTTGGATATGAAAGGTGTTCTGCTTTTGACCAGGCTTTTTTGCTGTCCCTTTGGTCATGTTATTGGTAGTGTAATCTGTGATAGTTGTTAACTCACTGCCTTGTGTGGCTGTTGTCCACAAAGCAGCAGGACAAAAATGTAAATCAAGATGCAAATGAAATGTTAGCAGTTGAAATTAGCTATGTGTTACTTTGCAGTGAAAGTGTAAAGCTACTCAGTAACTCAGAGCTGTAAAGGTCTGGAGACTATTTTGTGCACCATTTGAAAGTGTTCCCTTTATAATATTCTTGAACAGACTTGAAAGTAATTTTATTTGGTCTCTTTAGAGTGTGAATTCGTTTTCAAACAGTGGGGAAGAAAAGAATGTTAGGTCTTCATCCCTAAATCATATTCAACAGCTTCATTTTTCTACTGTCATCATCCTTATAAATGTCTGGCTGGCCACAGCCTTCCAGGGAAAAAAAACAAGAGAAACAGTATGCTGACACAGACACTGTTTTGAAATAGGAAGTTCAGCATTCAGTATCTGTTACTCAGAAAAATAAAATTGGTTTGGGTTTATATATTTTTAGGTAATTTTAAAGATCATTTTAGTGCGGTGTTAAAAGAAGTGTCTTTTTGCATCGCAAGGGAGCAAAGGGAACATAATTTTCCTTTTTGAAATATTCTTCTTTCACTGTATACAAGTCATACAGCATCTTCAAGCATTCTAAGCACATGGTGCTCTGTATGAAGGTATGTGTGCTGTCTGGTTTTACAAGACCTCCAAGAATTAATAATTTGCCAAGTTCTATAGAGAAAATGGTATGTCATCATTGGAACATACTGGTCACTGATAGTGTTTCTTCAGCATTGTTCATTCACCTTTTCCTAAGCACTGTGTAGTTCAGGCTGATGAGTTCTAATGTGGGAATTCAGGAATTCCACTGATGCAGTACGTAAAACCATTTCATCAAAGAACATAAAGCAGTTTTATATGTTTTAGTGCTCACTTTGCTGCTTTTAGCAATATTTTATCTTGTACATAGGAAAGCAAAACTATCTCTTACGCTGATGATACTGCAATGCCTTGAGCTTGCATGGTTTTCTTTTCTTAAATAACAACAAAATCTTTGCAAAATGATGTTAACCTCTGCTCCACTAGTGCCCTTGATAAATTTCTTTGCAGTCATAATTCTGTATTTGAATTTTAGCATAAAGTTTACTAATTTGATCATTAGAAACTTCTGCATAAATACTTCAGTGTAAAAGTTGTATGTCCCTTATGTTACTGTGTCTTACTAATGCTTATTCAAAGTATTAAAAATTGAAAACTTGTAGTGGATTAAAGTGTAAAACAAACAGTCTTTCAACAAACAGTAAACTGTATATGAAGTATTGAAATAAGCCCTGTTTAAAATTATGTTTTAACTTTTTCTACAGAGCACACCTGCAACGTCGATACCAACAGTGCAAGTACAGGGCCAGCAGATCAATTTGCAGCCACCTTCATACACTGCAACAAGTCAACATGCAGAGCAAATGAAAAAACCTGGACAGAACTTCATGTGTCTGTGGCAATCCTGTAAAAAGTAAGTGGCTCCTTTATTTACCTTTTACTAATATATAACAGATGCTTGTATATAGAAGGTGATTCTGCAAGTTCTGTCCATTCTATTTCCTTAAGTTGCCTTGTACTTTGTCAGTGGGGAGAAGAAAAAGTGAAAAGTGTTGAGGAAACTGAATGAGATGCGGGAAGGCCAGCCACTTAACTGCTCTCAATTATACTTCAGAGCATAAAATGAGTATAATGTGACTTTCTTGTAGTAAATTGATTCTTCGGTAACAAATAAAGAAGTTGTGTAGTTAAGTTTAAAAAATTCATAGCTCTGAAGCTTGTTCTCTATGTTGCAAATACAAAAATAGTTCCTGTACTGCAGTTACAAATCATGTCTTGACATTTTCTTGTGTTTCCAGTTTTGCAAGAACAGGGAGTTGCAGTTCATTGTTCTGGTTAAAGTCTTATTTAGCTTATGACTAATTTTGGTAATTATACCATTCGTGTGCCAGAGGACACCATTGTCATGAAAGGAAGTAAAAAGAAACTTGGCCTTAAGACTAGACAGCCATGATTTGATTTTTTTTTAATTTGCTGCTGTTGCTCTTAAGAGAGGAGTGAAGTTTTATTTCTTATTTTTAGGAGGGCTTTTGTTTGGTTTTTTTTTGCTGCTGTTGTTCTTACAGAGGAGTGGCGTAGCAGACATGTAGATGTAGGCTTATCAAAACATGCTATGACCCTTGTTATCAGTATGTATATTTTGACATTGATTTTGAAAATAACTTAGATTTGTGAATATGCTTAGTTTCCAGTTAAGGGCAGAGATTCGTGAAACAAAGATAGTTGCCAAAAGAGTGAGAGGCTTCATTGTTGCAGGATGACAAAGGGAGCATAAAGCTGATTTGACAGAAAGCTGGTGGGAAATTTAGAAAGTTGGGATGAAAAGATGGAGAACTTTGAATGTTTGGAACTGATTGTGAAAATGAGGCATTTGAACAGAATTATAGGAATACTGAATGACAATTAGTACATAAACCCCTGAAAGTGGAATTGGTGTTTCTTTCACTCCTTGCAAACATAATTCTAAGAGCATTAAGTCAATGCAAGACATAGAGATCTGGCACTTTTTAAACCATTGCCCTATTTTCAACTTAAAAATTATTTTTCTCTCTTTGATAGGTGACACCTCTCTATGTAAAAAAATACATGCAGGGCTTTACTTAATTTGTAGCTTTGTCCTGTACTATTAATAAATAGAATGGTAGAGCCATACTCTACTGGCTGCACAATAGATGCATTGACTCCTGTGTAGGTACAGGAGTGGTTTGTATTGAGGTTGCAATGGGAGGCTGAGGCAGTTTCACAGCAGAAGCCTTGCCAGCTTGCAACATCTTGAAGAGTTTGTTGAACTACAGTTTTAAAATTGTAAATCACCAACTTTCTACCACGTCTAAAGAAGAGATATGTTGGGGCAGAAGGAGGAGCAATACTATTAAATTACCTTACGTGATCAGTCTTTTGTAGTCTGTCTTAAAATATTACTCCAGGAAGTTTTCCTGAGATTGAAGTTAAGGGCTGCAAAGGCTGTTGATCTCTAGTTAAGGGCTACAAGGCTTTGGTTTCTGTGGTTGTTACGTCCTGTACTGCTTTTTCTTCATGGCTAAATGTCATTCTTCTCAAAAGTTTTCGGAGATTTTTGCATTAATAGATCTAGTTCACGTGGCACATAGCTCTTTGTTTTTATGCTGGCACCTCTGAAATAGTTGTTTCAGTCCCAGCCTATAAACCAGTTTAGATAAACATTACACTCGGTGCTCTCTGTTGTGAAGAGAGAACCAAAATGTTAAGTTAGCATTTTCCTCAAGTATATATTGTTTATTCATATTCCTTGAACAGCCTGATTAAAAACAGGTGTATCAAATCTCCTGTAGGTTTCTTGCTTCTAACAGAAATAAAGAAAAATCTGAAATTGCTGCCCCTTCTTTTTTAATTTATGGTTCTCAATCTTAGCTGGTTTTATTTGAGTTTAAATGGGAAACAAGATTTTTTGATTGGGTCATTAGTCTATGTGAACTTCACATTCACTTCCTGGTCTCGTTCTCAATTGCTTAACAATTTGCCTTTTTCTAGGATTAAGCAGGCAGTTTCATCATAGTAGAATGATAGAGCAGAGGGGGGTTTTTGTGGTGTTTGTAGTTAACTGGAAAAATACGACAGGAGGCACACTGGAAACAGTAATTTTCACCTGTTTCTCTGTGCATGTTCTTTAGTTTAATTCTCAAAAAATATTAGCATTATGTTCCAACGTGTGTTGCAGAAGTCAGTGAAGACCTTAAATATTTTATTGAGAATAAGAATAAATATGAATAAATAAAATAGTATGTTCTTTTCCTTCCCACTAATTTGGCTTCATCCAGACAGCATCGTTCCAGTGCTGTGGCTGGGTGTTTTGGTTTGGTTAGGGTTTTTTTAGAACTGAATTAGGAAATATAAGACCAAGATTTGAAATGCCATAGATTTAGTAGTGTCTAAAGACCCCAGTGAGATGAGGCTGAATTATGCAAATAGTTACAATGATTGGCCTCTGGCAGATGTATTCAGATTTAGTATCTGAACTGGAAGTAAAATTCTGAAAGGTGTCAGTCAGCACATTACTTTGCATTGAGGATGTAACAAAGTAGGTGTTTTCCTTTGAACTTCAGCTGTCTGCAAGTACTGCTAATTGTGTGCAGCTTCATTTAAAAGCTGTTGTTTTGTTTCACAGGTAGGCAGATGTCTGGTCTTGAATTGCTTTGTATTTAAAAAGTAAATTGAAACTGCTGTTGAATCCCCTCTGCCTGTCAAGTCAGCTATTAATGTTCTGTTCAGCAGCTGTACAGAACCATGCATGAATTAAGTGTGGAAGAAAGAATCTACACTGAACTGACCATCCTGTCAGTACTTCAGGCTTATTTTTTACTATAGTTAGGTATTTCTTTAAGGAAAATATTTTTTCTCTGCAAAATGGTAGTAAATTTGAATCTGTTTAGATCAGTGATTGAAGTGTATAACACTGAATATATTAAACAGTGAATGAGCCAACATAGCTGAAATAGTTTTATTTTTCTAAAGCCTTGCCATGTTAAATAAAGTGTCTTGCAGTGTATTTTGGATTTCACTTAGGCCATGAAATTTGTTTCATCTGTGCCAGAAATTATTTGTAAAAAGGTTCGTGCCAGGCTTGAGACTGACTTCCCCTTTATTGTGAAAAGACATCTTTCTGTCCTCTGAAACACCAGCTGTTCAGCCAGTGTAGATGTAAAACATTTTGTTTCCATTTCCTACTAGGGGTTATGTGGACCAACAACAAGAGGCAGGTATTTCTCCTTCTCAGCTTCCCTTCA
Source organism: Climacteris rufus (assembly GCA_013398175.1). Lineage (NCBI taxonomy): Eukaryota > Metazoa > Chordata > Aves > Passeriformes > Climacteridae > Climacteris > Climacteris rufus. Next base: position 64,616 of record VZRZ01004779.1, on the reverse strand, counting down.
CTAAGAGGTGACTGGCATGTAAAAGATGAATGCTTTTAAAGAAAGTAGTATTTATTGCCTGTGCAGAAGGTAATTGCTGTATTACAGGTGATTATTGCAGTTGCATTCAATTTATAACGAAGACTTGTCTGTGGGTGCAATTAGCTCTTTGATACCTTTATAATGTTCAGGTATCTGTGCACTTAGGCCTGGGTATCAGTTGCAAGTACATTTGCTTAATGGACACTGCTGAAACGAGTAGTGGGATGTGGAAGGAGGTGGCTGGATCAAAGCCCTCACTGATCTGGTATTCATATGCTGAGAGTTCTGACTTGAACTTACCCATAAATGACTGTTGTGGATTGTAGATGTTGCTGCAGCCTTGGCTGCTTGCTGTAGGTCTCATAATGTTCAGGTCTCCTCTTGGAGAGAACCATTGGCACTGTTCAGCCCAATGAGTTCAGTCAAACATCTTAACACTAGTACTTCTCTTATAACTGGAACTCAGGTACTGGCATGTGAACCAGAGTGGCTGAGGTGGGTGCATGTGTTTCCTCTTTGGTAAAACTGTGGCACCAGTGGCATCAGTCCCAGCCAGTGTGTGAAGACAATGGGTGGCAATGACTTCCCAAATGCAGCAGCCAGGTTTCTAGACCTCTTCTGTCCAAGCATTAAGTAGGTTTTGATGAGAGAGGTTAGATGTATTGAAGTGAATTGTGAGCAGCTAGATCTTCTGGCCATTTTTTCTCTCTTGGAGCAAGGGACATGTTTTGTAACACCTGAAATACATTTTAAGGTGTGTGTAATAGGCTAAAAAAAAGCCCAACACTTTGGGTCGTTCACTGTTTTCATGTCATATTTTTTGAAATACAGTAATTCTCCTTTACTATCTTATATATGTTAAAATTAACACATCATTTGTCTACACGAGATTGGAGGTAGCCTGGGTTGCACCAGTCAGTCTTGCATTGGTGGAGTTTACAGGCCTGAGAAATACAAGTCAGGTAAAGAGTACAGTCAGGCTCTTAAACTTCAAGAAGGCAGAGTTGCAGCTGTTCGGGGAGATTGTCAGTGGGAACCTTGGGGACAAGGGAGTGGAACAGAGCTGGCAAAACTGGAACTGAACCTGGCAAGATATGCAAAGAACAAGAGGAAGGGGCTTGTACAGGTGCATTAATCAGAAAAGGAAGGTGAAAGGAGGTACCTCTGCTGGTGAACAGGTAACAACAAAGCCAGCATGTCTTCACCAAGAGAAAGGCCTGTCTGACCAACCTAACAGCTTTCTGTGATGGAATAACTACATCAGAGGATAAGGGAAAGGCTACAGATGTCATTTATCTGGACTTCTGTAAAGTCTCTGACACAGTCCCCCACAACATCCTTTCTAAAGCAGAAGGAGATGGATTTGGTAAGTGGACTGTTAGATGGATAAGGAATTGGTTGGACAGTCACATTCAGAGGGTATTGATCAATGCCTCTGAGTCCCAGTGGGCACTAGTGACCCATGGTGTCCCTCAGGGGTCTCTATTGGGACCAGTGTTACTTAGTATCTTCACTAATGACAGAGATGAAGGGAATCCAGTGCACCCTCAGCAGATTTGCAGGTGACACAGAACTGAGTGGTGCAGTTGGCACCCTTGAAGCACAGGATGCCATCCAGAGCCTGGACAGGCTCGAGTAGTGGGCCCGGGGGGAATCTCATGAGGTTTAACAAGACCAAGTGCAAGGTGCTGCACCTGGGTGAGGGCAACTCCTGGTATCAACACAGGCTGGGGATGGACAGATCCAGAGCAGCTTTGCTGAGAAGGACTTGAGGGATGTTGGTGGAAGAGATGCTGGACATGACCCAGAAACGTGTTCTTGCAGCACGGAAAGTCAGTTGTGTCCTAGGCTGCATCAAAAAAGACGTGGTGAGGTGGTCAAGGGAGGTGAATCTGCCCTTCTACTCCAGTGAGACCCCACCTGCAGTGCTGCGTCCAACTCTGGGGTCCCCAGCACAGGAGAGACATTGACTTCTTGGAGCAAGTCCACAGGAAGGCCAGCAAGTTGATCAGATTTAAACAAGATATGACAAGTAAAAAAGGAAAATGGGAAAAGGAATATATGAAATTAATCTGTTTTAGCTGTTTGTAGTTTGTTGCTCTATTTCGCTTTATTGCAGAGAATGGGTCTATTGGATTAACATGCTTTATTTCTTTGGGCAAGTGTAAGTAGAAAATATATAATAGAACCATGATATTTCAATGGGATTTGGAAAAATCATATTGAGATTTATTGGTAGCTCACTGGTAATTTGTACATGTTTTTTCTCTTTAAAATTTTACAACTTTTCATGTATCAGTGCATGTCTCAATTCAGGAAAAAAAAGGTTGACTACTATGAGTTGATGTTTGTCGTATTTGTGCCTCACCATTAACTCAGGAAAAAAAAATTAAATTCCTTCCCCTCTTTTTGTAGGTGGTTTCAGACACCATCACAGGTTTTCTATCATGCAGCAACCGAACATGGAGGAAAAGATGTCTACCCCGGGCAGTGCTTATGGGAGGGATGTGAACCTTTCCAGCGGCAGAGGTTTTCCTTCATTACCCATTTACAGGTGCAGATTTCCTTTTACATATTACTCCAGAAAACAGTAGGAATTTCATGGTAAATTTCCACACACCTTTCTTACTATCTTTCTCTTTTCCTCAAACAGGATAAACACTGTTCCAGAGATGCTTTGCTTGCAGGATTAAAGCAAGATGAACATGGACAAGCAGGAAATCAGAAGCCTTCCAATAAGTAAGAGACTTGAGCCTCATTAGCAATAGATAAAATAAGAAAATAAGAAATTACTGGAAGAATTTGTTTATAACTTGGCTGATCAGGTGAAACTCTGCCTATGTAAGAATTTGTAACAATAATCAAATTTGAGGTCCATTACAGTAAGACAAAATGGACAAAAAAGGGAATAGATTCTGATGTGGTTGCAGTTATCCTAAAAGGAAGAGGTTATTCTTCAAAGTATATGGGTCAAAACTCTATGATGAACATCGTTCTCAACATGTTCTGGTTTTTTTTTCTTCCCCAACTGGACATCATTTTATAACTTTCCTTGTAACAGGAAAGTGCTTGTAAGCCAAATGGAAAGTTATTTATTGTGTACAGTTCTTGTATCACACAGCTGAGCCAGATTGTCTTGTAACTTGCTGTATTCCTTCCAGTTTGTGGTCTAAATTTGGGCTGATTTGATCCTGGGACTGTTGTAATAAACTTTCCTTTAAAGAAGCAGGCAGGATAAAGGATAAAGACTCCTCAGAGTCTTCTGATTTTGTGTTGCTATCTGAAATCAGATCTTTCAGATTTCTCTTTCCCAGAATGATTTCAACCATCTGGAATTAATACTGGGAAGCACAGCCCCACTGGTGTGAGGCTTGGGAGATGGCTATGTTAATATTGGAGTTATTCAGGGTTCAGTTACTTATTCAAGTGTGTTAAGACCAGGCCTTTGTTAGTAACTGACTGGAACCACTTTGTTGCAAGCTGAAGATGTAATTACATGGTCCCAGGCAAATTTTTGCAGTCTGTTCTCTGGCTGGTAAAATTGCTACCAAGCTGCTGGAGGCAGCAGAGAGAGTCAAGTTATGAAAACTGAGAAATTTAGTTTGAGAGTCCTTTTATTTTTTAATATAAAATACCATCTTAACACAGAGTTACAATTGCTTTATGGTGCCTTGTTTCATTAAACTGAACATCACTCAGACCTCAGAAAACCACAAAATGAAGAATTACAGTAATGCAGTCTTAAATGCTTGGTAAGTGGGAAGTGAAGGGCTGACACCATCTACTAGCATGATGTGGTCTTAACTCTGCCTTTTCATAATGTTCCATCACACAGATAACACATTCCAGTAGCTATGTGTCCTCACAAGCTTCTTTTAAATTGGCACAGGTACTCATAGGAGAAAAACAGTTCGTACATCCCCTCTTCTGAGGCAAAATTCCCTAATTAGGTCAGATTCAGAAAGCAGGAATTTACATGCATAACCAGTTCTTGCTGAAATACTGAGACTGCAATATCACAAGGTGCTAAGGATGTGATTTCAGAGTACAAGTTGAAATAAGGACATTCCTTTATTCAAAAATAGGATGTTTTATGTCTTTAAAAGATGTGCATATGTGGTGCTCAGGGACATGGTTTAGTGGTGGATGTGGCAGTGGTTAATGGTCAGACTTGGTGATCTTAGGAGTGTTTTCCAGCCTAAATGATTGTATGATTCTACGTTTTGACTCTCTGTGACATCCCTTGTTGCTTCTCATGGCTGTGCATTGCTTACAGTGAGAGAACTAGCTTTAGTTTGTGTTAAAAATAAATGCTCATCAATCAAAAGAGTGGGCTTGCCGCATGAGTGGAATATGTTTGCCTTAGTTGAACACCAGTACAGGAGGTGGGGTGGAACAAAAGGGGGTGGACACCTTTCTCTGTCAGCACTCACAGCAGTTAATACACTTCCCTCTCTTGTGAAATCCTAGAGGTTCCCTTACCATTACTTCTACTCTCTTGCCTTAACAGACAAATACTTTAGTTAAGTGTAGTGTGTCCCCCACATTGTCTTACAGCACTGCCTTGGAGTGCTGTTCACACAACTGAAAAGATCATTTGATCATTTGATCAGCTATGTGAGGGAGACAAGACTTGATAATTTGCTTTCCAGAATCAATGACTTGTCAAACGAAACCCTAAGCTCCCTCCAACAGCTCACCCCAAGCTGTCTTACAAGTTCATGTTTCAAAGCTTTCTTAGAAGGTTTTGGCTTAATTTTTTTTGCTGAGTCCTGGAAGTTTGTTGGACATGTCAGCACACAAGTAATAGTCCACATCATTGAACTCTTGTATGGAGCTCTGAAACAGCTTGAAAAAAAAACAGAGACAAAGCATGCTGAAGTTATCAACTTTTAGGCATTTATTAGGTGAATTTTCTTCACTTAATCCTTCCCTGTTTAGTAGAATTTACACGTGCCTCAGAGAGTGCAGATAGTGAGTGTTACTGGTGCTGGAAGTAAAACAATGAACACAGTGTAACAAACTAGGGCCTGTTCTCTAATTATCCCTTCTATCTAGCCTAACACCATACGCACTTGAAAAAATCAGGTAGCCAACGTAAAGCTTCACTACAGAGTTGGTTTTATACCTTAATTCTGTATTTCTTTGCTTTTAAAGTTTTATTATTTTAACTCTTCTGGTTTTCAGAGGTAGCTGAGTATTGCATTCTGGAAGGTCAGGTAGCACTAGCAATTAACTCTATGTTGACTGTAGCTTTATGCATTGGAATCCTTTTGGATACATGGTAATTTTTTTTTTCCTTGTTGCCACTGAAGCAAAGGTGAATATTCTTCGTGCACTGTGGGAGTGAGGCAGGAGAACTTCAAATCACAACATGAATGGTATGGTTTGAAGTTAAGTTGATAATATAATTAAAGAAATTCAAGAAATATAGGTGTTTGAGAGAGAGATGCTTGCCCACGGACACAAGTCACTCCACTTGATATCTCTGTAACTTTTTATCAATTTCTTTTTTTTCCAAACTTTAAAAGAGAAGATCATTTTTTAATATCTTCCTAATTTATTGCAGTTGTCCTTTTTTCAATATTTCTAGAATGGAGGCAGTAGTACTTCATCTTTCTAAAATATGGTATGATAACTGCTGAACAGATTCATCCATAACAGCCTTCATTGATGAATCCTTGTGCTTCTCCATAGAAGAAAAACAAAAATGTTCCAGAAATTAAAATGAAGATGATAATTCTTTTATTGTGGTACGCAGTCTTCTATAAACATGTAATTGCCCAACAGTTTCTTAATTCAGCCCCTGCCCTTTTACATCATAAAGCTTTTTTGTTTATTTCATACATTATATATATTTTTTTATTTCCTTTCAGAGAGGATGACAGAGTGATTATGAGTTAAGGGTTTGCGGGTGGTCTGTCTGTTATTAAATCTTAGTTTTTAGCTGGGCTTCATTGATGTTAGAACTTCAGGTTATGAAGAAATTCTTTCTGAATAGAGAATTCAAGTTTTATTCTTAGAATATGCACTTTCAGTATAAGATACTTAAATAATACTCTTACAGGCTAGCTTTCATTTCATAAAATAGAACATTTACATTTGATTTATTTGATTTACAAGTAAGCACTACTTGTACTTCTTAACCAGGTTCTACTGGATTATTAAAAGACTTCGTAATAAGTATTGAAATGTGGTGATATTTTTCACCACTGATACTACAAATTATTTTTAGGATGACATTATGGGTCTGAGCAAGTGAAGTTGCATATTTATACATTCTGAACTCTGATGGTATGAGTAATTTCAAAGTTTTTACATGAACTAGAGCTTTGACTTCAGTGTTAATACTGAAAATGGAGAATTGCTTCTGCCATGTTTGTTGTACCTTGCCTAACTTATTAATCTCAGCATAAAAGCTGCAGTAACAGGTAAATGGTTTTACACATGTTTGATCTGATTTAACAATTATGTTTTATGTCTTAGAGCCTAACTTCAATTATGTTATTTTATATTACTCCTCACTAATCACAGTTAATACATATTTTATATTGTCTTAGTGTCTAATGGTCCCAATAGTAGCTATACTTTAAGGACATTCTCTGGCCAGATCTCAGATGGCATTTGCATAGCTGCTATCACAGTTCTGTTAAAGCCTGTCTGATAAAACATTGATTTTAAATTGGTACACTTCAGGAAGTGGCTGTGTTATCAGTAAAATATATTACTTTTCTATCACAAATGTCATGGGTGATGAGCAGTACTTCTTCAAGAG
>VZRZ01004779.1:320-52820 GCA_013398175.1 Climacteris rufus | reverse complement strand
GTGTTGCAGTTGCTGTTACCTAGTGGATTTGTGGACTGAATAGTAATTTTCCATGATGACTGAGAGGACAAAATATTTACTAGATTGCAAAATGTGATCTTACAGATACAGAAAAGAATTGATTCCAATAGTTTAGGAAATACAGCATGGAATAATGGAATTAAAAGGGAGAAATGAGGTAGAGAGTACTCTTTGGAAGGAAGCTGTGGAAATCCCTTTAACCTGGGATTGCTGTCTTAGCAGGCAGAGCTCTCCATGTGACCAGTGTGACGTTTCAGGGCTGTGGGGTGCAGAGCAGTGGTTGGGCCTTTCCTCTCCCCCAGTTTGTGTTGCAGGCCCTTACAGAGCTCAGCACAGCTCGCGCTGCAGACGCGCCCTGCTCCCAAGGCTGCCAGGCATTTTCCAAGTGAGTGAATGACTGACAGACTGTGATGGAGAGTTGTGGTGTGCACTGTGGATTTGTGTGCAGTCTTTGCTTTACTGGGAAGTACCTCCTGGCCCCTTGTTCCAGGGGAATGTCCCATTTCAAAACATTGGTGCCAAACAGCAAAAAGCTGCAGGATTGACAGAGGCACTGTGGACAGGTAGCTGCACTTAGTGCAGTGTGAATGCTCAGCTCCATGTCATCCGTGGTTCTGTGCTTGTTAGTTTAGCAGTCATGTGGGGGAGTTTGATGCAGAGCTGTTGTCGTTTAACTCTTCAGAGCTCCAAGTTTGTGACAAATCCGATTTTTGAAAGCTCATTGAGGGGAGAGAGCAACTAGCAACGTGTCTTTCATATAATATGTGATACACGGCTTACAACCCTTGCAGATATTTTTGAAACAGGTAATTGCAAAATTTCTCTTATGTGTATTTTCTTTATTATAGATTACTTCAGTGTTACCACTGCTCATTACAACTGATGGAAAATGTCCCGTGGTCTACAGTGAGCATCATCTTACTGGAGCACAGTCATAAAGAATCTTTGTTGTGGCTTGGCTGTACAGCATCTTCTTGAAGAAGAGCATAAACTTCTTGGGGGAAAGAAAAACAAAGCAAAACTGTATTACACTAATTCCAGGTTAGCTATATTTTTAAAATGAGGAAATCTCTCGTATCTACAGTTACATTTCTTCTTTCAAAGTGTTTTGCAGCACAGGAACGATGCTAAAAGCATCTCTTGCCAACGTAAACATTATTCCTCAGTCCTCAGCCTGAGTTCTCTAGAGGTTGTTGCCAGCACAGTAACACAGCACATTGTGGGCCTGTGGTCTAACTCCACTGACAGCTCTTGCAGCTCTCTTGCCTGGAAGGAGGAAATGTGCTGCAGTTGTTCACCTTTAAATCAGCACTTTTTTCCATTCCTTTATGCTCAGCTTTGCTTGATCCCATTCCCGGTGTTCCCTCCATGGAGCTTGATGGCAGGGCTGAACTGCACAGCCATCAGCAGTGATTACTGCCTGCCTACCTCCACTTTGGGGCAAAGCACAGCCTGCATTCAAAAAATTTTATTACTACTAAAAATATATTGTTTTCATTTTTTTCTTGCTCGTTTCAAGCTTTAAATGGGGGTAACCTTTGAAGACTGGAGGAGGGAGAAGCAAGGTGTGAGTTCAGTGCCCATCACTGCCCAAGATCTCCCTCCTGTTGGTGTGCAACAGCTGGGGACACCTGTAAGCACCTGTAATCATCCCATTGTGTCTCCCCCCCTCCTCTCCCCTGAGAATTCTGCCAGGTAGTTACTGGGCTGTTGGACATTCCTTGCGTGGGTGGCTGCAGAGACATCCGTGGCTGATGGCCCTGGGCTTTCTGGATCAGGGGATGTGTGTGCAGGCTGCAGCGCCTGGCATGAGTTGGGAGTCAGAAGGTTGCTCTGTGTCCTGAATGGCAGAGCTCTGCAGGGGCAGGGCAGCTGCCTGGAGATGAGTGGATCCCTTGAGTGAGGGGGATTTCACACAGAGAGGTTTGAATTCATGAGTCATTTTCAAGTAGCAGAGAATCCAAGACTGATTCTAATGATTAAAGTTATCACTGGTTTGTTTGTGGTGAGATGGCAATATTTTCTCAAACTGCCACAACTTCAAAACCATCTCAGATTGGTTTTAATAGCCTGCTGCTTTTCACCTGGTTGTACCAGAATCGTCATTTGGGTCTTGGCTCCTCCCTGTCCGTGGTAAGATAGCCAGAGCCCAACCTTTGAAAACAAGCTGATTCACTGTAGGTGAATAGAAATGCAGTATTAGAGTAACAAAAATCTCATAAATGTGAACCAGGATAAAGTCTGTCTCATGCTGTAATGTTGCGTGGCTGTTGGACAGCTGTTCTGAGGTGGATTTCCTGCAAACTGCAACCTTGAGTGGATATGCAGGTTTTGTTCTCTGGGGGTTTTAAACCTGCTGTCCTGGCAAACATTAAATTTTAGTTTTACCCCAATGTCTGCTTGTCCTGACCTTTGGGCAGAGTGCTCTGTGTTTTTATTGTTTAGAAAAGAGTGACGTGGTGAATCATAAGGTGTGAAACACGTTTTCTAGGACAGGAGGTTGCACCCTCACTGCAGTTCTGCTGGCTTTGGTGGTAAAGTTTTGGCCAACTGACCTACAACTAAAGTCAGAGTTAACCCACAGCACATCAAAAACTGAATTCCGTCGCCACAACCGTGCTGCCTGAGCTGTGGGGGGGTGTTGCATTTCCCCGGTACCAAGTATTGCTCCATGGTTATTAGAACTCTTTATGTTTAAATAGTCCTCTAGGAAAAGCCCTGGGATTCCAAGCTAGAGCTGAGGGCTTGACACAAGGCCACGTGTAAGTTACACTCCCAGTCCTCAAGAACCCTGAATTTTTGTAAAAAACTCTGGAATTTACAGGTGAGCTCTGACTCACGCATTGAGGAATGCTTGGCTATTTTTGATTGATGTTCCTAATAATAAACTCCGTGAGTTTTAGATTTAGATTTCTGCAGCACTTTAGGACTAATTATATGACAACTTGCTGCCAAAATTTCTTGGATTTGGCTCCTGCAGTACTTTGTGCTGGATGATACTCTGGGTTTGATTGTTTACCATGTGTAATGAGCAGTGCCTGCATTGCTGTCACCCCTTCTATTTGCAGTGTAGGACAGTGAAGATCAGGTTGAGCTTTACTGTTGGCTGTGGGAGTTGTGAGCAATATTGGAAAAATAAGTCAAATTTAAGTCAAATTCCACAGCCCACAGCCTGTACTTTTCCAGAGCTTCATATCCTTTTATGTAGATAGTTCTACGTTGAGTGGTTTTCTTTCTAATTTCTAGGTTAGTAATTTTTTTAAAATTTTCATAGACACTCCATTATTTTGCAGTGTGCTGCATCTAATTAGTACTCTAATTACTGAACTTGATCTACTTCATTATCCTTACTGTTTCTCTATTATTTTTCAAGTATTGATCAATGTGAATATAGTAATGCGTAGTAATAATGAAAAATGGTGCCAGCGTAGTTCCTTAACTGTAACTTTCACACGTGCTGGCCTGATCGTTGGAGGTAACTCATGGAGGTACAGTGGTGTTAACTCCTGGAAGCAAAGTGATGCCTGGAAGACTTAAAACAAATGAGATGTAAAGGAGGGGGTGCCCAGACAACATAGGACAAGATAAATGCATGTGCACACAACTAACAGGAGCTACCTTGCTTTCCAAATTAAACCACTTGAGCCAGAGTCATTTAAGACCAAACACTGCCAGCTTAGAGAAAAGAATTTATTAGAAACTGTTAAGTACTACACAAAACTAGAGTTTAGAGTATTTTTTTCAGTAGACAGCACTCCAGCCTTATGCTACATACACCGTACTGTGGACTTGGACAGCCACCGTGCTCATAAGGTTTATCTTCAGGATGAGACATTGAAGCAGCATGCACAGTGAGACAGGGGAAGGAGTGCGAGGACAACCCTTTTGATTTGCGTTCGTTAGTCCACAGAATGTACACAATTTAGCAGTCGTTTCCCACCAGGCAGTTTGGATTGAAGGAATCACCGCTTCCCTGGAGGCAGCGAGGGGGCTCAGCATCCCCACCCTGCCCTCAGTGCTGGTGCACGTTGGGACGTTCCAGTGAAGTCCAAGGTGTTCAATGCACACAAAGATGCACAATGCAGCTCTGGTGCTGCTGTAACACAGCCCTGCCGCCGCGGCCGCCGCGCTCCCCTCCTCGGGCAGCCGCGCCAGCAGCGACCTCGCTGCTTTGCCGGACAAACAGGAGCAGAGTCTACACATTAAGGCAATGGATTTCTTTAATTCAACATAGAAACTGTAACAAACTGCATATTTTCTGATAAGTTCCCAAGTATCGAATTGTAAAAAATAAAGTTACTGATCATGTGCTACTCTATCTGCTATTCTTCATTAGGTTTTGAAATACAGTGGAGCATCACTATAGTCACTGCCCCAACAACGTGGCAGCCAGTGACAGCTTCTCTTTCACCCAGGAGCTGCAAAACAGGAAACTAATGACCCCTTCCTTCTCCCAGTTCAAATTCTCCCTTGTTTCTTCCCACCCAATTTCCACCTCTCCACCAAAAGGGGAAAAAATCCCAATGAAACTCTTATCTGACTCCTGAAAGGAGCTTTATAGCAAGGCTCAACTGTATAGAGTAAAAAAAAAGATACAAAAAGTGATTAAAATCCAAAAATTCAGAGAAGAAAAATATAATAAAGTACGCATGGCGTGATAAACCAGGATAGACATAGCAATTTGCTACATTTTTTCAAAAAGTGCTAACCAATTTTAGCTTAAAATAGTTCAAGAGATCTTACAAATTGCTACCATAGTGTAAAACTGAGTATTTTGAAAAATCTAAAACCTGACTTGACTGTAGAAAATGTATTATATCTGTTTCTAATTTACATAGCATTTGTATTTAGGCACACAAAAATAAATATAGACAGTCAAATGCTTCATTAAGTCTGCAGAAAGTTATAGGTAAAACCAAGCAATCAACTGTTATGACAAACATAATGTTTTTACAACTCTCTCTCTCGCCCTCTCTCTAAACCACACGTGTATGTACAGGGGTGGATATCCCTTATTTCATCCTCAGGCTTCTGCAAAAGTTACTTACGGGGTGAGACTGTGTTTTCTGCCACAAACAGGTAATTTGGGATCTACTGGCTACAAAGAGATAATTTCTCAGAAAACTCAACTGATACTTCCTGCCAGAATGGTTTCTTCCTGCTTTTGGGGCTGGAGCAGAAGCCAGGCTGAGCCAACACCAAAGGCTGTGATGGCAGGGCAGGACTGGAGGGTGAGTGACAAGAGTTTACTAGCACTGTGCAAGAGTAAGGGAACCAATCTGCCTGCCTTAGAGGAAGGCTCCTTTGAGAAGGATCTCAAACTGTTCTTTCCAAAAGGAGCACACAGTGATCTCAGTGTTCCAGCAACCCTCCCTACTGCTGCCTCAGTAAACTGGTTTTACCTTAGGTGCAAGCATTCCCCAAGTGCATTCACTGACCCCACATCTCTTTTTAAAATGCTTGTGGTACCTCTAATAACCTCTCTCCAGTGCTCAGGGAAGCAGGAAGACACTTGGCTTCCAATGGCACAGGTTCACCAATACCAACCAGTCTGGTGATCCATGCCACAGTCCCTAATTAATGGAGAAAAGCATTATGCAGCTAAGATTGGCACAATTGGCAGTCTCTGGTCAACTGGGAACCTAGCAACCTAACAAGAAATTCCAGCTTTCTTGATTTGATGTGAAGAAGCTTTTCTGTTCCTGAACATCCAGCTCTAGCACACTAATTCCCCACTAGCCTGAGGGCATGACCTGAACTGAGGTTATCAGTGTGGTGATTAAGGGCTTTCAGCACATAAAAATTATTCAAGTTATCCCACTATCTTGAAACAAAGTGAAAAACATCACAAACAATACCAAGCAGCATAATTTTTATTTGGTGTTACAACAGCTGTGCAGTGCCCATGCTTTTGAGCACCACATTTTACTGTTTATGACTTTTCTTTCTGAAACCTAAACATTTGTGTTCAGACAACTCCATGTGCTTTTTTAATATACACATCGTGACCCCTGCCTTCAGCCTGTCCAGTTAACACTAGAAATATTTGTCAAGGCAATTAATTATTTTATCTTTGCTATAATTAGGGAACAATCAAAAGAAAAATTTTACTTTAATCTGACTGATCACATGTACTGTACATACCTGTTCCAAACCCAATGTGCTCAAAAGTTTCTAATTTAATGCACTCTCTTATTCAAGTCAAAATGCTGTACATCTAAGTATCCACACAATCGTACATTCCTAATGATTCTTCTTTACACCTTTATTCCTTTTAGACATCTGTTTTTAAAAAGGAATAAAGTTGCCCTGCAGATCTATATTTCTTTAGAACAAAACATTATATACTACCTTGAAAAATAATTTTATCAAAACCAAATTCAAATCACTGTCATGTACAATTCTCAGTTAACAGTTCACATTGAAATTGCACTTTGCAGATAGAATAAAACTGAAAAATGAAAACATATTCTATTTCCTTTCACAGGAGACTGCCTCTTCAGGATTTTTCTTCCGTGAATGCTTGTATTTGTCTACATAGGCTTTCACTAGATTTGCCACTTTAGCAGAATTAACTTCTCCACTCTTGCTATGACAAACCTACAACCATTGAAAGAACAAAAACATTTGAACATTTCTGTTGATTTGCCACAGTTCCACATTATTTATTTATTTCCCCCACACTCCTGATTTTTCCATCCCAGGCAGAACATATTTTAGAACTCCTAATACTTTCCAATTGTTTCCCAAATACTTCTGAATCCCATTCAACTCTTCCACACAACAATCAAGTTCTGTTCAAGAAGCCAAGGAAAGCTCTTGTGGATGGAGATATTTTTGCTTCTCCCTCTTCCCCCTTTCCAGCAACTTCGAGCTGTTCCCACAAGAAGAAGAAATCCACCCCAAAGCCTGCCCCAGCTGAAATGTGTGCAGCTCAGATTACTGGACCAACTTACTTTATCTACAGCCTTCCGCACAATTTCTTTATATTCTTCCTTAGTGATATCTTTGTTTTGGTAGAAAGGTTTAATAGCCAGTTTGACCTCTTGTGCTGCTTTTTCCTGAATTAACAGCTTCTGAAGAGAAAACAAACTTGAGTGTTATTTCACTGCCTGCACATGTATCTTTATCAATCACAAATTAAAACTTTACAGGAAATAAGTTGCTACAGAAGATTATAAAACCTCATTCCACCCCCCACTTCAGCTCTCATGGGAGCTGCCTGCGGTCTGCTAAGAACAGAACAGAAATCCAAGTAATACTTGTAACAGTGCTGCTTTAAAGAAGTCTGCATTAAAGAGTCAGCTGCTAATCTATGTCCTATGGCTGCCACAAAAATATTGCATACACGATGGTATGGAGTATATTATACCAAAGGGTTACTGTCACAGCTTGCTATTTTTTAGTATATCAAAATGTATTTATACAAAAAAGAACATTTGTATATTTTAATGTAAATATATAAACAGTGTACATATAAATATATGCTAAACTTTGAACTTGCCTGGTCCTTCTTGGAGCTATCTGCACTGGCTTCCACTGTTACACTTGCTTTGTTTTCTCCCAATTTTACAGCTGCATTTGAGATCTTGATGTGACCTGATGACGTTGCATTACCCGAATTTGGTCCCTGAACTGTTCCCACGTTTCCCAGGACTGCTGCTGGAGCAGGCAAGGCTGGAGCACTCATGCTGTTACTTACATGAGCAGCATTTGGAACACCCTGTTTTAAAAAGTTATCAGTAGTTAATAGGTTATTCTTCCATATTACAACATGCCTTTCTAGGAGTCTCAGCTGCTATATAAAGAGCACAAATACTACATGCTTTGGTTCATTACCTAATTTCCACACTGTCCATTGTTATGGAAGGTACATATTAGATCAACTCAAAGTAACAAAAAAAAAAGCTTGAGAAGTAAAGCATCTTTCATGTCACCACAGTGGCTGCCAGATTCTTGCTCTGATTCCAGTAATTAAACAAAGTACCCTGCAAACAGGCACCGGAGGGTGTTAGCACAGGGGGAAGGAAGGTTATGGCTGCAGTATCAGTCTGATATACAAAACAGGGCTGTGATAAATAAACATTTTTTTTTGAAAAATCAGCACCTAAACATACATGCAAAAGGTTCCTAAAGCTATAATTGCAATCCTGCATCCTAATGATGCTGCTTTGAAAACATCTATTTTCATGTTGTTTATCAGCTTGAACTTGCAAATGCGTTTCAAATGTAAATACAACACAGGCTAGAATTGAAATGCTGGCTGATCTGTTTGTCAGGAAAAGCCATTTTCTGGCCATTTCCAGACATCACCGAAAGGCACTGTACATACTCAGGAACTGAGAAATTAAGTAGCTCTCAGACTTCAGACAGCGGCCATTTCTAGCAAACCCCAGAATATCCTTCCAACGTGTCTCTGGCAGGATACATTAAATGCTGCTGTTTTGCAGGTCATCACCATTACTCTTCAGACATCTGCATTTATCCAGATGGAAAATAATGAAACAGGAATTTGAGCTCTTTGGAAAGGACAGAGAAATGGAGCTGTTATAATCAGCATGCTAACAGCTCACCAGTGTGCTCCCTTCATCTTCCTTTCAACAGGAAGGACTGGTGGGGTCCTGCAGTATCCAGTCATTCTATTGTGCTACCACTGAGGACTTGCTGAATGAAAGCTCAAAGCAGCAGCAGCTCCCAAGAGCAGTCAGGTTCACAGATGCCAGGCCACAACAGCAGGTAAGAACAACAAGTGTAACGGGCTTTACAACAAGTAACTCTGTTCAGCAGCAACACACAGTCTTTACAGAAACATATTAATTGCTGCATTAGATACTAATTTCAGAGGTTTGTAACCTGTGTCCTGACTTCTTACATTTTTGGCAGTTAAACCTACTGGATTTCCAGTTGTGAAAATATTTTAATTATAGACACCAGGCATTAATCAAATCAACAAGCAAACTACCAGAATTTTAGTTCCAGCAGTACCTTGCTGGTTTACTTTGCAATGTATTAAGTTATTTCATGTGGCCTGTATCCCCATGCATTATTTCCCACAGCAATCAAATGTCCTTGTTCTAAGTTAATGGATATGAACAGATGACAGCAGTGAAAAGTGAGAATAGTGTATGCCATTTATCAGTTCACTTCAAATCTTTAGAGATGATGCATGAAAACAGAGGGTTAGAAGTCATTTCCTCTAGAACATCACTTTTTCAACCTGGAATGCAGGGGAAAGCATTTTAGGTTAGAACAGGAAGCAGCAAAAGAAAAGCACAAACCCCAGTCAACCCCTGAAGAGCCCTTTACTCATCCCAAATGTAGCATTACATCTTCTTGCAGGGCCATGCGTTCTCCTCCAAGTTGTTCATATTCCATTCCCTGATACAAAAGCTCTTAATATAAACAGCTGGCTACAGGAGGAGCTCATATACACAAGAGTTGGTTTAAGAGATCTTGAGAGTCATAAAGGGATGGTCTGACCTGCCCTAAGTACGGTAGAGTCTTCTTGACACTGGAGAAAAAGTGGGAGTTAGATCTCAAACAGGGCATGCAAAACCAGGAGAATGGGCAAGAAAGGGAAAGTAAAAAACACCAAAGAGGTCTCAGAAATTTTTAAGAAGGCAGCTCAAAAGATTAAACAGAATAAAAAGTGCATGTGTGGGGAAGCCACTGAGATGGTGACGGCTGGAGAATGGAAGCGTGGAACAAACAGGTGCCATGCAGTTCTTGGCAATTTTCCTCTGCTGATAGACCCCATGGGATGAGAACTACAACACAGAAGTTTAGGTCAGTTCCTATGTGCTGCTGAAAGAGCATTCAAGTATCTCCTAAAATGCTTAAAAATCAGGTTCAGAAGGGGAAAATCTAGTTTTGGAAGCAGGCCACTTCTAAGATGAAAAAGGTAAAGGACAACACTGATGAAATATTTCAGTGTTCCATTACCACAGAAAGCCAGTTATGATGTTGTGTGTTATTATTTAAAAGCTACAGTCCCTGAACCACCCATATACTCATGGATGCTTCCACTTCAAATTTGGAGTGGGGTGGAAGAAACAAGCAAGAGAGAAAGAAACTGCAAGTATAAATTTGTCGAGACTATGATATCCAAGATATGAAACCCTGAACTGACATTACTTCACCACTGCTCTTGCCATGGCTTCTGACAAAGCATACCTGCAATTGTTTTCCATCTTGCTGTGAAGCAATGTAGTTGACTTGTTGAGATGGTGGGGGTGGAGGTGGAGGCGGAGGTAATCCCTGAGAAATATTTGTGGGAGCAGCTACCTGTATGAGAGGCACTCCAGTAGGGAGATGCATGGGCATTGGAGGGTGGATGTTGTAAGGATTTCGTTGCATATTCATCAAGGGAGGATGCACACCCACTGGATACGGGAAGATATTCATAGGTTGGTGCTGTGCATTCACTTGTGGCATTACATTCATTTGTTGCTGCATCATATTTATTGGTAACTGAGAACCATCACTTTGCTGGTTGCCTTGATCTTTGAGGTTTGGATCTGCCAAAAGAAAAACCAGACCATGTATCAAGAAGGAATTCTATATTTCATAAAGCAAAGGAGGAGCCAGGTGTCTAACCTCTTAATTAAGGATGGATTATCAAAAAGGTTTTCTATAACCTGAGTATTTTCAAGATATTGCATTATAATATTACACAGCACTCACCATCATACGTATCACTGAGCCAAATGCTAGCTTGCAAGTTTAAAAAGTTCAGGTTACTGTGGAAGCCTGCACTTTGAATTTGTTTTCTCTGCTTGTTCCCATAACACAGCCATGATTATTTCATCATAATGAAACTGCAATTTTTTCACCAAAGAGCAGGAAGACAACATAATTCATCCAGTTCTGCAACTGCAGAAGGATAGTCATACATTACATCAGCAAGTCTCTGCTCCCTTTGCCTGATTCACACACATTCACTGTACAATTCTGGTAACTACAGAAATACTCTGTTGGGATTTTTCACACTGAGCAATAAGTCATCCTCAAACAATTTCAGATATTCATATTCAGAAAGAGTTGTTCAAAAACCCCATAATGGTACAACAGGTAAAACTAGAAGTAAAAATAACCCCTTGGAGTAGCAGGTATCACTTCTTAAATAAATTATTTTGATATCCCACTTTCTCTTCAACAGAAGCCAGAAAGTTAAAATCTAGATACAAGCAGCAAGCCTTCCAGAAGTCAAGAAATTAGTTGGGAGAAATTATTGGAGGCTCTAATTCAGACATCCTTCCTTAGAATCCCTTCCTTGAGGAACCCTGTCATCTAATTTACAGGGATTGTAATTTAAGGCCTTATGCATCAGCCCAAATCCTCATTTTTAAAGATGATGGGATAACAGAATCACTGAAGTTGGAAGGGACCTATTGAGACTGTCTGGTCCAACCTCCCTGGTCAAGCAGGGTCAGCAAAAGGTTGTCCTGAAGGACCACGTCATGATGCCAGCCTAGCCTGTTTTATCCAATTATGAAAGATTGTTGTACTATTCTCAGCTGAATTCAGGTTCCAAAAGTGAGTAATAGCATGATTGTTCCTGAACTATAGGAAAAAGTCTTTAAATAACAAAATGCTTTCAATTACAGGTTTGAAAAGTTTTCCCTGCAGAAGACTGGTTGACAATTTTGCCTCAAAACCAGGAAGCCACTGATGCAGTTGTCTCTGAGAAGAGGGAGAAAACTGCTAGCATATGGAATGAAAATGGATAAAAATGAAAAGCAAAACAAGGAGACAGTGCCAGAGTGCAAGCATGGTTGTCTTCAGAAATGGATTTCATAGTTTTTTAATTCAATTCACATCTATCTTAAAAGATTATTAACATATCAGGGCATTAATAATCTGTGGATTACTTCTTAGCTATTCAGAACCAATCTCATCTACAGTTAACTCACTTTTTCTACCAAAAAGTTAATTTCTGTCAGGACAGATAAAAGACCACCAAAAACTCATTTAGACTTCTATTGATGTTTTAGAGGAATTTAAATACTGAAATACAGTAAAAGCACTTTGTTTTGTATTTACAAATTTCCCTAGATTTTTTTTTTAAGTATTTAAAGAGGACACGTTTATTTAGGAGCAAGATAAACATCAATATAGTGCTTTGTCATCTCCAAAATCTGCCATGTAAGTCTGCACAGGCAAATTCATGCCCTTTTGAAAATAATTAGCCTTTTTAATATTGTGCAGATGCCAAAATAACCACGAAGAAGATACGCTTTCTCTTCAGCTGAATCAATTTACTTGAGCAGCGCTCTTCAGATGCTTAGTCCTTAAACTCAAACTTGGACTTTAAGCAAAACCAAAAAGCATCAAAACACAAGAAATCTTGAAACTCCACACCTTTACCCCTCCATATTGCAAAACCACTATGGATTCAACCCAAATTATTTTAAAGAACCAATCAGATCGAGCCAGGACAATAGATTTTAGACAATAGGATTTTGCTCTGCTACTGCAGCTGTGACTAAGCTGTTGTATGTCAAAACCATTAATACCTTGTTCAGGTGTCTCTTCTTCTTGTCTCATTCCCCATCCAGACTGTGGGCTCGATGCATTGCGTCCTCTTCTCGAATAATAATTCTGCACATCAGCAGGTAAAGTCTTCCTGACAGCCCAGCTGGACGCAGACGTCCACCCAGAGCGGTCGGCAGGCGTGTCGAACGAATACTCTTGTTCGCTCTTGCGCTTGTATGGCTGCTGCTCTGAGAACCTCGGAGCTTCATTCCCAGAACCATTTGAGTTCCCTGAGAGAGGTTTTCTGTTTTGCCAGTGATTTTCACTCTGGTCTCCATACATGAAACCACCTCGCCCATGCCCACCTCGGCCACGCTGACCTCTCCCTCGATTCGGAATCCAACCTGAACCAAAGTTTTTATTCCAGGACTGTCCTGCATTATCATGCCTGCCCTCTTCCCAGTGTGGTTTTTCTCTCTCTCTGTTTCTGACTTCAGGAACAGAGTTTATCCTCTCCATTACCCAGTCTGGACAATCATTCCTCTGCTTGTCTGAGGAACACTGATCATCATTGCTTTTTTCTGTATTGTCCTTCTCTTTTCTAAGATTTTCATTCTGTTTCTCTTGATCAGTTCTCCTGTATCGATCATTTCCTCTGGGACTCCTCCAGCTGTCATTTGCCCATCTCTCTTTCCATCGAGGTGAATGACTTTCCCTCTCATTTCTAGAGAATGAAGAACATTTACTTCTTGTCCTAGATCGTGATCTTGACCTAGATCGTGACCGTGACCTAGACCACCTCCTATTTCTTCTTTCTCTGTCACGATCTCTTCTTTGATTATCTCTATCACTGCTTCGAGACCTAGATTTTCGCCTTGGAGATGAATCCTTAGTTCTTGATCGAGAAGATGATCTCCTCCTTTCCCTGACAGTTTCCCTTTTAGGAGATCGAGATGGTGTTTTTTTCTCATCTCTGAGTGTGTCTCTCTTTGGAGAGCAAGATAAGGATCTCCTTCCCTCCCTCACAGGTACCTTCTTGGGTGATCGTGAGCTCCTATCTCCGGTCACCTCCCTTTTAGGGGATGGTGATTCAGATTTCCTGCCCTCTCTCCTAGAAGGAGACCAAGTTGTTGATGGAGAGTGAAATCTAGATCTTCTAGTTCGAGTCTTTTTCTCCTTTTTGAGCTCTGGCTGGCACTCTCTTTCTTGAGGAACAGTTTCATCTTTTTCATCAGAACCTGATGCAGAGTTTCCCACATCACACTGTAAGGAGTTCACTTCTCCTTGCTCTGTACTTTCAGCTGGTGGTAACAGCTCAGTCTGAGGTTCATTCTGGTCACTGCAAAATGAGTCGCAATCCATTGGTATCATTTCATTGTTGTCTTCACCAAAATGTTTATGTTCAGCATTTACCTGCAGTGACTCTGAAGTTCCACCCTCTCCACTTCCTGAAATGGTGTTCTCTTTTAATGGTTGTTCTGATGTACTGTCCATAGAAATACTGTGTATTAATATATCAGGTTCTTCATCTCGAACAGGCTTTGTACTTGCACAGTCTACTACTGGTTTTAGTTCAGTCTCAGAATTACTTATTTCCATGGCTTCAGGATGCTCAGACAATTTGCTTCTGGGGCTCTCTAATGGCAGATCTTTTCCCAAAGGTTCCGGATGTTCCAACAATTCATTTTCTAGACTAATTGTGGGTTGATCTGCTTTTGTCAGAGTTTCTATATTCTCCATTAATTCATTTTGAGGACTACATGTCTGATCTACTTTTTCAAAAGTTTCATTGTCACATATATCATCTTTGGGACTAGCTACTGTTTCCATTTGTTCAAGAGTATTTTCACAATTGTCCTGACTAGCAAAATCCACATTCTTTTCAATAGCATCTTTTACTTCAAATTCCTGACTTTCACTTCCTAAAGTTAGTATTGGGGATTCTTGGAGAGAAAAACTTACATCTGCATTGCCTGAATTATCTTCATCTTTGTCACATTCTCCTGCAGTTTCCTCAGTTTCTACATGTTCATTACAGCTTTCTAATCCATTAGCAGATTCTGTTTCCACATTATTCTTCTGTGGAAGGCTTGCGTTATTGCTTTCATCATCTGACTGATGGTCTTTATCTAATGTTAGAACTGCTTCAGACCCAGCAACATCATCATCTTCCACTGAGCCACAGGGCGATTTTTCAGAACGTGTGGAACTTCTCAGTTTCTTCTTAACTGCAGGTGTTTGTTGTTTAACTGCTCTTTTAGACTTGCGTTTTGGAGGAGCCTTCTCTGGTTCTGAGTGAGTTCTGTTCAGAGATGGGTTATTGCTGTCAGGGGCACTGCAAGCAGAATTGCTTGATCGAGGGGAGCTCCGAGACTGACTCGGAGTCTCGCTTTTGCTGTTTCGTGCAGACCTTCTCGTAGGAGTAGTGGCAACTGATTTCCTCCTACTTCCTCTAGTGCCAGATGAACCAGAAGCTTCCTTCTTCTCTTCTCCTTCCTGGGTACATGCAACTGCGTATCCTTTTCCTAGAGATTCTAATAAAAACAGAACACATTAAGATTTGATAAAAACCATTTATCTGAACATAGTTAAGAACATAAAAGGGCCTTCTGCAGTTTAATGGATATCCTTAAATAATGCCATTTAAGATTTAGTATGAAATACTGCCACAGCTTTTTTTTTTCTTTTTTAAATGAAGCCTGGTTGTTTTAAAAAACAGAAACAAGTTAACACACTGACACATCAGACATCTGAATACACACTTTAGAAGCGGTGCCAGCAGGGCTACATGGACAGTAACAGCATTCACAGTGAAACTGTGCCACAGTGACATGGTTGCTCAAAGATAGTCAGCATTTAAGCTGTTAGAAAAGTAATGCATTAAGTATACAACATAGTTAGCATATAGCAGTTCCTGTCACTCTATAACACAGGCCTGTAGGTAGTGAAGCCAACTGCAATGGCCATCAGTGGATGGCCATCAGTGGATGATCACAGAGGCAGCCACTGATCAGAAGCAGCAATGACAGTGCAAACTTATTCACCAGTTATAGAGCAAACTGAACCCAAGGTGCCTGCATAACTCAAGGAAGTGAACAGGGCACGCAAATTTTGGGGCAGCCTACAGTGCATCAAAAAAAAAAAAATGAAAGCTCTATGAAGAATGACTAAGGCACACCTAGCAAGTAGCACAGCAGCTCTTGTGTTGGTACTGCACTGATTTCTTTCATGCCATCTACAATTAGACAAAGGTTTTGGTAGGGAAGCCAGGGGTTATATTCACTGCACAGGCAGGACAGCACTGTCGACACCTATGAAAGCTTATGGTGGCCAGCTCAGAAATTAAAGATTAATGATAATTCAGTAAATATACTTGAATGTAGTATTTCAGAACTAAATTAATTTCTTGAGATGTCCATTAATTTGTTTCACACTGTGTGTAGGTTTTAGGAAGCATCAAGAATGTGATGTTTAAATGAATTTTTTCACAGCTTCAATTTCATACACAAATAGTGCAAACTTACTAAGATTAATTGCTATGGATTTTGCAATGAATCTGTCACATCACAGACATGATTCTAACTCTCTGTATAACATTTCCCATGTTTTTGCTACACTAAAATATTTGTCTAATGCATTCAAATCAGATTTCATAAAAGCAAGCTAGGAATAGAAAAAGTAACAGCAAAAAAGCCTCTTTCTACCACTTACTACTTTTTTAGCAGAAGAAAAACCTGTATCACTGTATTAAATGCAAACAATAACCTCAGAGGACAAACTCCACAACCACCTCAGTAGACTTTAAAAGAGTACAGGACTATAATCACATCCTCTGACCTTCCTTGCAAACACACAATAATTTGCCTGAACAAGGAAAAAAAAATACTTAGTGGTTTTGGGTTTTGCATGTCCAGTGACCAAATTACCACTTAAGATCAAGAAAACCAACAATATGAATTGTGTAGAAGGCACTATGTACTTAAAAGAAAGTACCATGATGGTAAAGAACTTCCAAAGGAATTTCAGGTGACCGACACTATTTCAGGTATCTACTCTAACAGTCTCACCAATCATTTTGTTACAAAGTGACTTCACAGTGCTTAAACAGCACTTCCTCAGCAACATGCGGCTGTCTCAGACTAATTACATCTTCAAACCTACTACCAGGAAATCAAGTCAGATGTTACATGACATTACAATCTGTGATAATTTTATTCAAGGGAGGAGAAATCATCCTGCAATAATAAAAAAACCCCAGCAGAATACAAGTGGATCCTGACAGAAATAAAAGCCAAGTCATTTTTCCAGCACATTCAAAGTCTACTTCTGAATCACAAACCCCTTTTTATAATTCCTTACTAATTTTTACAGACAAGCTTCACAAGCTTTGGACTTGAACCAAATACAAGGCATTTGAGCTCACTGACTCTTTATTGAAAAATATTTTAATCACACAAAAGAACTGCATAATGCCAGCATAAATCATAGTCGTATTTCTAGATTCACTAATGCATTTTCAGGTCAAATTAATAACAAAAGACTACTTAATGCTAAGAGACTACTAAAACTGCAGCAGCTACAGGGATGATTCAGGCACTACAGTTATATGACCATGGTTGATATTTGTATGCCTCCTTCCACAACCCTGGAAGCAACTGTCAGCTGTTACTCTGATGCAAAACTGTATACTTTAGGTGCAACCAAGAGATGAGGGGAATGTAAAAACAAAAAATGCATATGCTATGATCTTTCAGGCACAATTTAGTAAGAAATGCAAGAACCACTCTACATCTTTTGTTTGAACGCCTCTGTTTTCTTCATTCTCCTTTACTCCACCTTTTTAAAAAAGTCAGTGTTTCCTTCATCTTCTGCCTTTTCCTTCATCTCTCATACTTCTGTAAGTGATGGCCTTGCTCCCTTCTACTTGATATATTTACCATGCAACTCTAACAGTATTTGGATTAGGTTTCTCTTTGCCTTTGTCTTTACCTTTTCTTCTGCATGTCTGCCTTTCACTCACATGCTACATAAAAACTGAATGGGGAAGAAATACTCACTCAACAGAATGTGACCAAAATCCTCAAGGGACATCTTCACATCCACCATCCCCTGGTTTCACTAGGAAATTTTAAGACTCTTACTTCCTGCATGCTCCTTATCAGTAGGAAGTTTTTAAGTGAAACTTGAAGACGACTTAAAACACTGAATCTTAAAACATTGTTGTATGCTGACATTAATCTTAAAATTTAACCTCTGTCCACAGTACAAAGTTCTAATCAAAACAACTGACAAAATTCTAAATATAATTTAACACTTTCAGTGCATCCTAAAAAAAAACCTGACTATAGAAGTAGAAAGGTACAAAAGGAAGTCTAGAGGTATGAGATAACCTGTATACTACTAGAAGCAAAATGGTTAAGAACCAGTTACATTGCACTGACAAACATCAGAGGCCTGAGGTTGCAACCTATCCATTTTTCACTGGGAAATGTGGAGGTGAAATACGTACCTTTAAAAAGAATAAAGTAGAAGAATGAACAGAGCAACTTTTTCATGATGTTTCAATTACTTAGTTCCTTCCAGCAATTTACTTCCACACAATTTTGGTAAGCCAAAAGACCCAAATCTGTCCTATCTCTTTGCCTACTAGTCAAGTGAAAGTGGTGTAATTCCCAATTCAAAGAAGGTATTAACTCTAGCCTAAAAAAGTAGGGCTCCTTTGTTTCCACTTCTTTGAACTTGTGCAGCCTGTTGGAAGAAAAACTCCATTTTTGCTGAGCATGGAGAGAGGCTGTTTAAGTAGCTGGAGGAAGGCATTGCCTTCCATCTCTTGTCTTCTGCTACTTTCCTGACAGATCCTGGAGCTCTAGTACTTTTGCAAGCTTTTGTCCTGTAGAGCTTGTAGGCATACTGAAAGGGATCCATACATTTCAGTGCTTCCTGACTAATATTCTTCTCTGTCAGAAAACAGTCTGTTCCTCACACTGCACAAAATATCTCTGAAATACATCATTCAAAATGAGATTTGTCCTTGAACAATGGGGAAAAAAAGAAAGTAGAGCACAAAAGAAAAGAAAGTGTTGAAATTAAAAATGTAATTAAGTGACATAAATACTTATTATTTTAATCTTCAAAAGAATAAGTTATACCAACTTTGGGATGGATGCTTCATGTTTCTTCAAATTTTAGAAATGAACTAGCTGGCTTTGAAATAGTACCACACTGCATCAAAACAGATTTTTTTCCTGTTAAGTGTAACTATATGCTGTTTGATTTCTGAGAATCATTTTTTAACAATACTCCACACGAGCTATAAATAAAACTTACAAAAAAAAAGTTTACCAAAGTTTTCCAAAGGCCTGATATTTGTTGGAAGAACTCTCCCAGCGACTGCAGAAGAAGTGAGAAGAAAGGTCTCAGCTTCAGCTCCATAAGATATTAAAGGAACTCTGAAAAGTAAAAGCAAAGCAGTAACATTAGTTGTTTTAGTTGTTTGCAGCGAGTTTTGGAAACAATGCAGAAAACCAAAACATGAGGCAACCACAACCCTTCCAAATTCATCACAGTGGAGAGAAACACAAAGCTGACAGTGAACAAAACTTTCCTTCTCATATTTAATTTCAGGCTCATTTTACTGTCTAATCTATTAAAACTGTTTGAACAAGGTATGTTATGTTAAAGCAATATACATTTGGATTTCTTTAAAGTCAAACATTGAACAGTAATAGCCTACTCCAAAGTAATAGGTTATACTACTGGAAATAAAAGTCTGAATGCTGATTTAGTACTTCAGCAGAACAGCAACCTTTCCTGAAAAAAAAATGAGAAAAAGTCTGCACAAGAATTTAGTAAAGGCTTCTTATTTTAAATACAAACAAAATAAATATATACTTATTCAGACTCCCTCAGCAAACCTTGGGTGAAAACAGAGTTTTGTTAGAGATCTACAATTTTTAAGTTATCACTGAGTTGGAATGAAATTTCCCCGAAGAAAACATACATGTACAAAATTTAAATTTATTATTTAAATTATTTTTTACGATAATTAAAAAACTCTTCACTTGCTATTTTATCTTTAACCTTTGTTTTTATGCCAAAGACAGTAAAGAGATATGTAGTGAAATTAAGATCACAGACAAAACCAATTTCTCACTGTGTTATTTTAATATCAGTTATTTTTACAATTCTGCTTTACATTCACGAAAATATCGTTAGGGCAAGTTTTAACACACATCTGCTCTCTGACAAAAAAACCCATAAAATTATTTTATGTTCTGTTTCACTTGATTCAACTCCTGTTAGCTCTTTCTAGATGCTACCAGGACTTTTCTATAAAGTAGGGTACAGGGTGGTGTGGGAAATCAGAATCAGATTGATGTTAAAGCAAACATAGTTTGATTTTTAGGGACAGAAATAATTTTAAAAGCACATTGAATATTAACTTCCAAATAGAAAACATTCAAACTCACATTTCTGTGAAAAAGTGACTTATTAAGATGCACAAGCCAGTGGAGTTACTATGCTTGTCATGGGTACCAAAAATTAAGACATACAGAAAAGAATCTATAGACATAAAAATACCAAGCAGCAAATACACAAAAATTTAACAAGTTAATTGCAAACACTACTTAGTTTCATGAAAATTATATTCTATCTAAAGAGCAATTTGAATTAATCAAACTCCAAACTTGAAGATTAAGATCCTTTGCGCTATGAAGTCAAAACACAGACCTTTCAAATCTAGCAATCACAGACGAACAGGACAACTCCAGTTCTTGTCTCTTCTGTCTGATCCCTGCATTGACTTCTGTGAATTCTGTACTGAAAGACAAATTTCATAGAAGAAGTTATAAAAAGTAACTTTGTACTATGACAATTTTATATTTCAGTAATTGCTTCTACCAAGGACTTTTAAAATGTAACTGTATTAGAACTTTCAACAGTCACAAACTATGCATTGGTTATTGCTTAGAGGAAAAACACAGCCAAAGTAAACATAAATGTCCTAAAGAAATGAAGCAGTTGGAAAGGAAAACAGGAGATGAAATGTGCCTGCTAGGGAGTTGAAGGATGGAGAAACTTTGCATGCCTGACAAATAAATTAAGTTGCATGCATGGCAAAAAGTTTGCTTTTAATAGACTACCAACAACATATAGACATAGTACTTTCTTTAAATTAGGCCATATTATCCAAATAACATCCTTTTAGACTGTTCTTTTATTCCATCTATTCAATAAACAATTTTTTTAATACACCCATTCTTAAGTATTAGACTTAATTAAGTATTTTGCTTAATGCAAAATCGCCTCATGGATGGTTGAAGTATTCCTCTTGGAATCAAGGAACGACAACAAAGAATATTGTTTCTGATACAAACCAGGATATTTACTGTTAACTGTTTTGGTAACTGCTGTTGTAATAACAGAGCTAAGCCTTTTGTATCCAAGGCTTCAATTCAGCAAGGAATTTAAATATGAACTAAAAATAAAACTCTTATTAAATCAATAAGATTAAAATAATCAAGTGTGTGCTTCTGATGCTGAACACATGACAGAAATTGGGGTGTGCCCTTAACAGTACTGATTTTAAAATGTTTGTGTTTATCCTTTAACTGCTCTTCATGAATGAATAAAAACCCTGCCAATCTTCAAAATATTTCAAGGCAGTACATATACAGGTAGGAGCAGAAGGAACTTCAGAATCTACAATACAGTAACCCATCAATTTATAAAAAGCACTAGTATACACTAACCAGTCATTTCTACAGCTAAAAAAGGGTTCTTCACTGCTACCGCTGGCCAGAAGTGTGCTGAAGAAACTAGTTCTGATGCACTCATTCCAGCAGGTCTGTCTTCTGGTCTACACAAAAAATAAATTATGAATTAAAGACATCCAAAATAAAATAATTAACACTAAATACATGAAGATGCACTGAAATTAAATTAGGTCAGCAAGACTTTAGCTCATAAAAAGCAAACACCACAATAGCTCCATAGTTATATGCCAAAATTTGCAGTTATAGTGAACAAATTTTCTCTATTCAGTGTCTCTGCTTCAGTTTATTTGCTCTTTGCAGATAAATTTCATATTTTATATAAAGTAAAATCTTTAATGCTCCACACAGACATTATGAATAAATAAGCCTGATCTTTACTACTGCACAATTCTGCTACCTAATGCACACCAGTAAGTACAGATCTAGCACCTTTAGATCCCTGCACAGCACTTCCCCTAATGTTCCATTTCAAGTAACAAGAAAAACTGATGAGGGTAGGTGGGATTCTCCTTTGCCTTCAGGCAGGATTACAAACTTGCAGATTGACTGGTGTGTCTGGTTACTGGGCCCTCACACACACAGAGGCACAACAATCAGAACCCACTTTGTACTTCAAAAAATACCACAACCACCACTTATTTATGTTGCTAACGAGGCCCAGCCCTGACTGTGCCCTGAGACGTTGCCATTTGCAGGCACACAGGGAACTCTGCTGCTGGGCTGCAAGGGGAAAACTCAAAAAACAAACCCCAATAACAAACCAACAATAATGCTCCAGATACTCTTCCCACACTAACACACTTACCTATACTTATCCATTTTCACCACAGCACCTAAAGGGTTCATACCACCTCAAATCTGACTAAAACTTTCCTGTTCATTCCCTATGACTGGCATTTTTAAACAGGAAATTTAGAATATTCCCATAATTTTCATTCAGAAAAATGAAAAATAAATTTCATAATGGGATGTATATAAATATGTGTCTCAATATGCAGTCACTATCCATATGCTTCAACAAACTTTGGCACAGAGAGCCGCTTTTGCTGGGAACATGCCCTATTTTCACCAGTGTGCCATTTTTAAGTTTTACCTAAAACACTGCTGCGTTTGCGTTTTAAGAGTAATATAAATTTTGAACATTAACATATCTCACTCCCTTTATAAAAGCTATCTAGATGTTCCATAAATGTCCTTATGAAGTGCTTGTTAGTACATTAGTGCTTTCTTTTAAATTTTGAACATTTCTTGGATAATTGAGCCCTGTACTTGTGTCCTGAAGGTTTTTGATGTTTCTATTTTTATTTATACACCTTTTTTTTTGCAACAGGTACTATCTGAGCCATCAATGCTATTAAACACTTCGCAGTAACAGTGAAACTAAAGATGAAAGCGCCCCCCAACCACCAAGTCAAATTAGAGGCTGATCTACTCCTAAGCCCTATCTTTCCAGTTCAAAACCTCTTCAATTCAATGAAAGATACCTTTAAGTTTACAGGGTAACAGAACCAAAATTTCTAAATACCTGACTTAGAATGGGGAAACTGGAGCTAACAGTATCCCTGAGAACTATGGTGTAATGAGCACCACATAAAAGTGACAACTCAGGCCACCAGCTACTGAAAATACATGTGATGTGCCTCTATACTACATGAAACAAAGCAGTAGGCAAAACAAGGACTTGAACATAATCTTTCCTCCAAATTTTCAAACTTCAGGTAGGACAGAATGATGGCAAACAATGGCATTCACACTTCAGAATTAAATTTCTGGCCTAAAACGTTTTCATGGAAATTCATTTACAGGTACAACTATGAGTAAGAAAGCACTGATCAAAAACTTGTGTACCAGAGACATAAATTATTTCTGAAAAGAGGGATGGTAGAAATCAAACAAGAGAGTCTTTACGGCTCCTTATAAATCTGGGATCTGATGATCCTGTGTTTATAGGCTAAAATTTATGAACAAGAAACCTGGAAACAGACACATTCTTGTCAGTAATCTCACATTAAAAAAAACCAACTTGATGCAAACTCTAACGTCTATGGCTGATTCACATGAATTACTTGGTTGATTACACTGACATATTTTATTGAAAAGAACGAAAACCTTCATATAGTGGTGCTTGGCTGACAGCTTGTAGCTGAAACCACCTTCCTTTGGTGAAGAGATGAAAACAGGGTTCAGGGTCTTATAATGCAACATCCTAATCTAAATGAAATATTTACCACCACAAAACTAAGTTTAATCTGAGAAAGAAGCTCATACAACCTACCACTATTTTCTAATTACTGCAAGACAAAAAGAGACAAAATAAAGCTCGAAGCATACTAGAATTAACAAATAGAAGTTAACCTCAAAAATACACAGGAAGGTAGTCTTAAAAAAGCTCTAATGAAAGAAAGCATTTACAAATATTTCATTATCAGAACCAACCTTGTTTATCTTCACAGACAAAGCTTTCTTGTTTTGTTTGTCATACAAAATATTACCTGTGGAACAAGGAACAAAACCTTCATCTCAACTTTAGCATATTAGTTCTTGATTGTTTGGCAAAATCTTTAATGCAATGGGAGGTTAATGAAATGTGTACCTTGAGTGCATTTACAGTGTTTACGTACAAACTGAGTAAAATGAAAATGCATGCACCTTCACAACAGCTTTTAGCCTATCAGGCAGTTTTTACCTCTTCAGCTATTTGCTTCATTTTCTGAGTTAGGAACAGACTTAGCAAACAACATCTATTGAATAAATTCCTCAAAATAAAAGCCCCAAAAGACAGCTAAGTGCTGCCTGTGTCTGAACTCTCACCAAAAAACTGTGAAAAAAAGCCAGTCATTAGCTGTTCCCCAGCTGCCTGATGCAGACAATTATTTGAGGCTGAAACCAAATCCATTTGACTTGTGACTGTAATCAAAGAGGCAGTTTTCCAGTAAAATAAAAACAGGAGTTTCACATACTGCAATTCTGTTCTAGAAGTTCCATGCTTCTACCACTTGGTATTTGGGGTTTATATACAAATGTAAGCAATTATAAAAAATTAAATTGGCTCATCAAGAAAAGATATTCTAGGGTTCCATAATAAAACACAGAATTCTGGCAAATGGAGGACAAATACAAACTTACTGTATTTTTTCTTCACAATTCTGCTTAATTTTACTGTTAATGGCCCTCTGTCTGGACATACAGCTCTTCTGCAAGATCAACAAAAGACACTTAAAAAAGCTATTTCTAGGCACATCCAAACAAAATTTACTCCTATTTCAAGGTATTTCTATTTTGTGCACATAAACCGAGTTCTAACTGCTATTAAAACCTGAACTTCAATCATGAATATCATCTTCCATATATTAAAAGCCACAGTGCTTCAAAAAACTTACAGAGAGGAAAAAAAAAAAGAAAACTAATTTACACGAAAGTTAATATCCTGTATTAAATCAGAATGCTCAATTTTGTTTGATTTCTTGGCAACATGTGAAAGATGTTATAACTTGCTTCCTTTTAAGACTATCAAAGTCAATGTTGATTCAGAATGGTGAATCTTATTTTCTTATGAGTCAAAAAAGGTAATTACCTCCAGTTATCTTTTCTGTAGTGAAGTCTGCTTCATATTAAATCTCAAGAACTTTGTATTTTTCATACATTCCATTAAACACTGACTTTAGATAAGCACTATTTAGCAAAATTCATCTGTGTAATCCTGAGCTTCCCCTTACACAATGCAGCAAATGTGACAAGATAAAGTTTCTCAAAACAGAAACGTTATTTCCATATAACAGAAATGTTCCCTCTCAAGCTCACTAGATTAAAATCAGTTCTTGCTGACACCTATGTTTTATAGAAGAGGAACATCAACAATGCTTATGATAACATGCAAGAAAATTAAATGCTTGTTTAGATACCCAAAGAAAAATATTTATATTGTTAAAATGTGATCTAGCCATAAAATCTTACTTCAAATTAATATGAAATTTGTCAGAATTGCTTGAAAAATGCAACTTTCACAGACCTCAGTGCAAAA
The DNA here is from genome assembly GCA_013398175.1 of Climacteris rufus. Taxonomy (NCBI): domain Eukaryota; kingdom Metazoa; phylum Chordata; class Aves; order Passeriformes; family Climacteridae; genus Climacteris; species Climacteris rufus. Next base: position 27,527 of record VZRZ01004779.1, on the reverse strand, counting down.
AATACATTGCCCTCTACTTCTTTCTTGCTATTTTAAGTATTCAAGTGGGAATTACAGCAGTGATAAAAGTAAAATTAAACTAACACTGGTGAAAACTAACCTATTTTAAAATAGAAATAATTTTCAAAAATGTCCAGGCTGTACATTTTAAATCACTTGATTTTATACATTTTGAATGTTCCACTTCAAATGCTTGAAATGACATGGATGACCAACCTCACAAAACTTCTCATCTTCGCATGGCTGTAAGTTTCCTTACTGCAGGCACAGTTTTCCTCTTCTTCTTTCCTCCTTAGCTGTTTTTTAACCTGAACCTGTATTGTAAAACAGTCAATCCAATCTAGAATATCATGACACATGGGCTTTAAATTCATACCAAGACCCTTAAGGTCTACACAACAAATAAGCTCAAACAGAAGGACTAGAAAGCATTTCAAATCTTACTTCTTTGACTTCACAGTTTGGAGATTTCTTCTTTGTTTTCATTTGTTTTTCATGAAGTGGAAAAAACCTACACCTTGCATATTATTGACAATGCCTGAGATGCATACTCATTTCACGAGACCAAAAAAGCCCTGAACGTACAGACTGCCATGGCAAGTGTCTCAAAGCTATGCACTCATTTCCATTGTGAATCTACAAGCTAAGTTTTTTTAAACTAAATTGGTTGTTCAGAATACACAAGGTTCAGCTTGGGAAAATGCTGAAGTACCACTCAATTTCACATGCTTCCTCCTAATTAAAACACACCCAATTTTGCTTTAGAGTAAGATAACTTCTATATTTTGAGTTTTGAATATTGAGTTTTTTCCACATCTTAAAAATACTAAGAAAGCACTACCATTTTTATTTCATACTATGAAGTTGCTTCAATGACTACATTGCAATTGTTTTGTATTTCCTTTCCAAAACTTGGCTTTTTATGTAACTCCTCAAGTAATTAGCATTCTAATTCTAAATATCCCACAGGGAAAGCTGCCAGTGTCCTCATAGCACCCCTGATGATGCTGACCACTGTGCCTGCCTATCTTGGTACACATTGAGCCTATTCCTACTGCTCCAGTGGCTCTTTTTCAGAGCAGGACATTGCTCTCTGCCCACCTGTTTACACTGCAGCTCTATGAACAGACAACCTTTCAAACTGTATTTTGATACAGCCTTTACACTCTTCCAAATGTAAACTTCAGTTTACCCTATTTCAACTGCTTCCTTCATTCTTCAGAATAAAGAAGACAAAATACACAAGCATGGTTTTCTATGAGAAGGAAGCATCTCTGGTTGCCAGCATAGCTCCTGTACAGGTGACAACTACCTGAGCCTCGAGAAATACAAGAAATGGGTAGTGGGAGCCTGTTTTCTAAATGTCACAAATGCAAAACTAGCAGCTTATGAATTACTTATAAACATAATTTCACCACCAAATTTTGAAATCAGCATCTTTCTATACACCTGTTCAAGATCATCTATGGGAAGGGTTTTTTTCCTACTTGATAAACTACTCTTCATACCACTGTTTTTCAGCAGAATTAAAAGCTGAATAAAATTGAGATATTTGGGCTGAACAACGCTTAGCATGGATTCCTCTTGCCTTCCTGTGTTTTTGTCTGGGAATTGGAGGCTGTGAATATAGACGATTCACCTCAACCGAAAAAAAAGCCGTGATAATTGGTATAGCACTTGTATACAAAACCTAGTTTAAGAAATACTTTGAGACCAATTACTGTAGTTCTATTCTTGGATAGATCATGAATGCTCAAAGATACTATAACATAGCAACAGCAGCTTTATGACTATTATTACTATTGCAAATACTTGCTTTGCAAAAATACTGAAGAATAATTCCTAGCTTCAAATATGTACTAGAAAAATTAAAGCAGTAATTATTTTGTTAGGAAAGCTTATTTAACACAATACGTATGAAAAAAAGGCTGCAGGATAACGTGGATGTTCCTACAGCTGAAGTTATTGAAGAAGGTAAGTCTGGAACGTACCTTTGTCTGCTTGTCTAATGCATCCAGCCTGCACACTGCTTGAAATGGTCTGCGATCAATAGGACATGAAGCCTGTGTCTGAAAAAATATTTTTCTTATTACAAATTTGATAATGAGCTATGAGAAGCCTTAGTTTTCTATACTTTTATTTGCTATTATACTAGCTTACAGAAGCACACAAAATCCCAAGTTGTTCACAGTAAGAATGTATTTGGACACATTATCCATACACTCAGTATTTTGTCTCATATAAGCAGATTGCTCTTTTGGGAAAAACCTAAAGGAAACAAGAATGTAACTCAGAAGCTGTGTTCAGAAAAGGAAAAGCATTTAAAGAACTTTATACCAAGTTACCCACAATTTTTCTTTTTTAAATCCCTTTTAGGTAATTGATTTTATACCAATGTGTCCTTATTTTGGCTGGTATAGAGTTAATTTTTTCTTAGTAGCTGGTACACTGCTTTGGATTCAATATAAGATTAATGTTGACAACACAGTGAAAAGCATGACAATATGAAAATGTCCTCTTCATTTTGCATTGTTCTACCATTTTGTGTCTTAATTTTACTTTCAACAGAAAGTGTGTTGGGTTGTGTATCCCCCGAAACATGAAACTGATAAGCAAACAGGGTAACACCTCCCTCATCTTGCTTATCTACTTGACTATACCACATCTCTTTTGTTGCAGTCAGCAGACAGAACAGATTCCCACATGTGACAATTAAAGTTTTACAAATCACTTTTCAAGAGAAGGGGACTGAAGGCTATTTTACCCTACTGTTTGATGGAAATAGAGATTTATTTTTCTTCCTTGATCACCTAAATGCCCTCTTATTGAGGCTGTACTACATCAGATAAAACACACAAACACAGAGAACAATAACACATTATTAACCATGGAAATGTGAAACTTAACTGATGCTCCATCCAAGCGGATCACATAGTTGATCAGCTTTCAGAAAAGTTCATATTGGATATTAACTTTTGCTGTGAGAGAACTGTTTATTCATTTTAATTCCAGATGTGTTTGTTGTGGGGGGTGATTCTTTGTTAGGTTTAGGGCTTTTGTCATTGTTACACCGCCCCATACCCACCTTCATTGGACTGGCCTTCAGAGGCTCAGTTCAAAACACTTCTAAAATAAAATATGAAAACACACACCCAGTCCCCAGCCCTTATTCATTCACTGAACAAGGCCCAGTTTATGAATTGCATGCCCTGAAGAGGCATGTAATTTCTGCACTTTAGAGAGCTACCAGGGTATTTATGCAAGCAAGATGAAGTACTAGAACTGTATAAGCAGCTATGAAAAACCTGCATATGAACTCTGCCCTGAAATTCAGTGGCAAACTTCGTTCTTGTCTTTTCATCAGGAGTTCTAATTTTCCAGTTAATTCTGTTGTTTTCTCAATTTCAAAGTATTCAACTTTTTTCACCTACCAGTCCCCAGGCACTGAGCATTAAGGGAGTTTGTGAGATTCTGATTTCAATTGAAGTAGACTGAACCAAATTAGATTGATTAAAAAAAAAAACCACAAAACAAAACAAAAAAAAAACCCCAGGGGTGTGAACAAGTTGTTGAACAAGAAGGTTAGTTAAAGCCATTGCCTACCCTTTGAGGTTCTGGTATTTTATCCTAACTAAAAACTTCCACTTTTGGGGGATACCATTGTTCTCTGCAGTGTCATGGTCCGAGTTAAGAAAAGCATTAAGCCAGCTCCCTAAGGACTCAGGTCATGAAGACAGTTTTTGTCCTGTAGTCAAGGTAAAGCTAACCCACAGTAACATAGCAGTGCATTGTTCCATTGGGATATTTGATAGCATGCAAGGCACTGTAGCTGCTGAATCCGCTGCAAACTTCAAGGTACATACTTTGCTTCTTAGATATACCACACTGTAAAAGATAGGTAGGAGGAGGTTAATTTTCTCAGCCATTTTTGTTCTCATTTCACCTTAGCTGAAATGTTTATCCAATACAATCTCTTTCTGCATTAAATTTACACATGAATGTAAAGTTCTCTTCCCAAGTTTGTGTCACAGTAGTTACGTTTGTTCATTAAGTATCACAGAATACAAAGTATTACTAGCAGCAATCCAAATAACAAGTGGTTTTGCTCCACTAGAAAGATGTTCATTGATCAGTTCTTCTGGACAAAAGTGTAAGAACTTAATACAGTTATGCACATTAGTAAAGGGAAGAAAACATTCTGAAGAGTCGAAAGCTACCATTAGGTTCAGATATGTTCAGAAACAGCAGATGCTCTTCTCACTCCTACTCAGTTGCTTTCTGTAGCCATAGAGTTTTCTGTAAGCTTGCAACATTATCACCAGAGAAATTCTAGTAAACTCAGCACATTTGCATGTGCACCCCCAGCCCCCAGGTGGAATACAATTGTTGGGTACTCCAAGGGAAACTAGAGGTTACATCTGTCTAAACATGCATCAGCTCTCACCTGTCTGCTAACAAATAAAAACAAACCTTTTAAATAGAAGAAAAAAACCCAAAGTTCCCCAGCCCCTTTTCCCAACAACAACACAGGATTTGAACTGCTACAGAAAGGAATAAAGCTAAAAAAAGTCAATATTTATTACATGAAGCAATTATGAGGAATCATGGCCTTTAACTTATGTCTCATCTTTTCTGAGAACACAGTTCAGTAATAAAGGTGTTGAGTCTTCTTTCATCAAAGGCAGGCTAGCAATTTCTCTTCTGAGGTTTCTCTTCAGGAAGCACTGTAAGTAATAGTGAACGTACACTGTATTTTTTTGGGAAAAACATTTAAAATAAGGAAGAAGCCACTGAGACAGAACAAGTCCAAGGAGCAGCTACCACTTTTATTGTGCACAAGGGAGAAAGGATGTGAAACGTATCACAATCTCAGAAGACCCACAGCTTCACACAATATCTTTCTTTAACACAGCTCTAAAAATCAGAACATTCAGTATTTAATGAAATCATCAATATCACTAAAACCTCACAGCTGGTATTAGTGACTTGCTTTGCTTCCCAACAGTTCCTTCCTTGGAAAAACAGACTAGTAGCTCAGCACACTTCAAAATGTCTTTGTTTTATTCTCCACGTGAAACTGCTGGGAGTTTTCACGTTAAATTTGATGACTCTGCAGTGATTCATTCTTTCACCTATCCTCTGATATCTAATGAATTCATTTCATAACATATGTAAGCATTGATGAAAACCTGCAAGTCCCAAAAAGCTATCCACAAGCACACATGTTTGGTTTTCATATTAAAAAAAAATAATTTTATAGTATTTTATTGGGTTTTTATGACTCTCTAGAAAAATCTTACTTTAGCTGCACAGGCATAACTTAATTTCTGTATTCCTGTGAGGCAGGCAAAAGGCTGAAGCAGTCACTATATTCCAGCTGGGAATTTTCAGAAAGCTATACAGATAAGTGCAAGCTAACCCCAAAACATATTTGGCTGATAAAATAACTTTGACAGATATCCCCATCTCATCAAGTTCCATGTTAAGAGGTTTTATAATTAGTAGTAAAAAGAGGTGAGTATGGAATTCAAGTTGCTGCAGTAAATCCCTCCCCTTAATTTTCCTTCTTCAAGTGGCTCATAACAAAGTCTGTTCTTCAAATTCTGTATCAAAAAGCTCATACAAAAAGAAAAACGATCCTGCACTTTTAGATAACCTGTTAAGCAACGCAAATAATACCAGATTCTCATAACTAAATCCAGACCTAAATGTGAGATTTAGATTGTAAAAGCAATGTCTGTGTATTTCACTTCACCTTGTAATAACACTATAGTACAAAGCCCACAGTTCCACCTTCAACTTCAGACCATTGAAAAGGGAGACCATTACACCACATGTAGTGAGAAACACCCTCTCCACACTTTGATGAAAGAAAAGTTGGAAGACATCAGAAAATGCACTGTTTTCTAGAAGCATTAAAAAACTTTGATTACTTGTTTTTTAGTCTACTTTTAGAAAGCAAGCACATTTAAAGGTTTTACAGTTACGCTTTAGGAGAACTCTATTTCTGACAAGAAGGTTTTCTGGGAAGAAAAAGCGTTTATGTATAGAAAAGATACACAGTGTTAAAGAACAGAGATCACTGTCTTAACACCTAATCAGCAGACTACTTAGTTACAAGTCTAAACAGCTCTCTTTTCTCTACCTACACACAGTTGGCAAATTAAATTTCATTGTATTGACACTATTGGAAGAACTGGAGTCAAATGAAAATGATTTAGACTTTTGCACTGCACTTAAACAGCATTAACATTTGTAAGTTGCTACATGAACGTACTTGCAAAATCACAAAATGGTTCATGTTGGAAGAGACCTCTGGAGGTCAGCTTGCCCAACCACCCTACTTAAGCAGGGAAATAGCCAAGAACAACTGTATACTGCAAAGCAAACATGTCATTTGCAAAAAGGTATTTAAAATCTACATTTTCTGAACCAATTTGATTAATACAGTTTATCCGTACATCAGTTCTCAGATTAACTGTCTAAGTATATATCACCTTGGATACACTTGAACAGTAAGGTTTTTTCCATTGTTATTTTTGGGTTTTTAGGTTGTGTTTCTTTGAACACAATCTCTGTTTGCTTCATTAATGTAATCTTAATCTTGCCTACAGTGCTCTGTACTGCAGATCATTGTGGCGATTATTGCCACACAAGCTGATTCCTTCCTATATCCTTTAGAAAAAAAGGAATCCGGATTGGAAAGAACACACATTAATAATCCCAGTTACCACAGAGGTAACTCTCCTTACCCTCAGAAGACTACAGATGTGCAGTGGTATACTCCATATACTCAATGATCCAAACCTTGTAGGGGCACAAAGGCAACGACTTCTCTGAGAACTGAGCATCAAAGTCTATGGACAAAACACCTAAGAACATTTGCTAGAAACATAATGCAAGACAGCTCTTTGTGCCAACTGCTTAGTTTTATTTAGTCAACCACTGGTCCTGTACAGGGCCTACCTGATTATGCCCCAACGCTTTGGAGAATATATGACTATGTACTTCACTTTTAAATTCTCCAGATGAGGAAAAATTAACGAGGGAAACCTGGACCACAGCATGAGATAAATGAGCTTGTTGGGTAAGGGTCACTGAAATCAATGTCTATTACACAAACACTGTAATAATGCAGACACACACTGAATCTTTTCTTTAACACTCCTCTCTCACGGTGGTTCATAAGAGGAATTAATAGAAGAATAGGGATAGAACTCTCCAGTACATTTATTAGCACTCTGAAGAACAGAAAGGAAGTTAAAAAGCCTGCAGTGAAGTAAATATTTATTGATTCTAAGATTGAACAGAATTCTTTGAACAGAACACAGAAAAAAAAAAAGTAGAGATTCTTCTCTAATGCATACAGGCAAGATACTACTGCTGCTAAAGCAGTTGTCTTAGCCGAGGTGGTTTTAACTACTTTGTGCATGCTTGCCATAGATGCTTAGCTAACTTTCCTTGGCATCAGTTTTACTTAAATCCTTTCGGAACCAATTATTATAAACTAAAAAATGTGTTTACCAATGAAAATACAAAATAAAAGTTTATAAAAAAAATTTTTAAAAATAGTTTTGCCTCAACTAGTTTTAACATACTAATAGTATTACAGACAGCATTAATGTAACTGCTTCCTTTGGTGTAACATTATATTACTGGTGGTGTTTGAAGACTCTAGATATGGGATTTTTGTTGTTGGCTACACCCTCACCCTTTTTTTTTCTTATGTGGCCTTTTTTTCCTGTGTGTATATGTTATCATTTACATGTTCTTTGTACTGAAAGCAACCCTGCATTTACACTGTCCTTCCACATTCCCACTGCAAGGTGTGTCCAGTAACTTCAGCTCCAGTTTTAGCACCTTAGACTTTTTATGATCTTCCAGCATTGCCTCACTGAAACACAAACCCTCAAGCTTGAAAGTCTTCATTAGCAAATTATACCACAGTGGTTTACAGACCTGGTTAGCAGCTGGCACAGGATGAGGGACATTTATTTTAATCTTCATGTGCCTACTGAAAACAGGCCCCAGCAGTCCCCAGCCCAGTGCTGCCCAGCAGTGATTGGAAGAGCACTGGTTAGAATGGCCAAAGGCACACAAGATGACAGTCTAATAGTATAGAAGAGTTTAATAGCATAGGCAACTGAATTTTGTACTCTCAGATGACACCATTAACGCAGACAAAGAGAGCAGAACAATTCAAGGAACATTTTCAAAAGTAATCTGAAGATTAACTCCTTTGCACGGACTCTTGGTCTGCCCCTCACTTTTCTTTAGGAGTCAGACACCTTTCCTCAGAGGGAAAAAAAATGTAGCACTTAGCACTGACTCAACTGTAATGCTACTTAATTCTGAAACTAAATGCTCAGATTTAGCCACCAGGATCTAATGTATTAGACCTGTGGTAAGTTTCCTATCCCTCTTTAGCCCTTCATGGAATAAAGGCAGTTTTTATATATTGCTTTTATTATTTATTGCTTTTAAGTACTTTTTATCATCTATACTCTCTTTCTCACTTCTTAAAAAGCAAGATGTTCACAGTGTTATGGCTGCTGCTTTCAGACAGAAGACCTGCAGGAACAGGACACTTGACTGCAGTTGCAATGTTGAAAATCTTCTGTAGATTGAAAAGGGAGCAGAACAGTAAACAAACTCTTACCTTCTGCCTAAACTACCCTGGTTTTGAATAGAGTCTACACAGTTATATACAAAAGCCATAAACTCTCAGGAGAATGATGATTATGCACAATTTGAAAACAACAGTTTAAATAAGTAGTTTCTCCTGTTATATTTTGAAGTCCAGATGCAACAAAGAAAAATAAAGGAAATATCCAACTTGAACACAGACTGCTGGCAAAGTCTTTAATTGTATGGAGCACAACTGAAGATACAAAAAAGAACATGTCAAATAAAGTGAATATTATCCTTATTTTTTTAAGGATTTCATTCAATAATCTTATTCTTAATTTTGTTATTCTCTATTCTAAAAGCAAGTCTCTATTTCTAAAAGCAATTTGTTCATACCCAACAAAAATAGTTAATCTTTAACCAGAATCTGGTAGTGTATTTTTTAAACAGCAGATAATTTTTATACCTTTTTTACATCTTCATTACCCATAATTACTTAAATTATGGTTATGACCAACCAAGAACCAGAGAAAGCTAACCCTTATGCAACACCTCTCAAAAAAGAACAAATTCAGTTCCTAAATATTAATAGCAAACAAAAAGCACATGGCATCAGCATGCTATAAATGGTGAGATGCTTATAATGTTTCTATCATTCCAATCTATAAAACCTTGTCTGCTCCTCACAGCTGATGTCTCTGAACTGTCACCCAGTTTTCAATGCTTCTTCTGCCGCTTTACTTTTAATTAAAACTACAAGATCAGGCAATGGAGTTCCATGAAGTCAACAGGCCTTGACTGTCAAGAAACCTCAGAAAAAGGAAGCCTGGCTGGTTTTACCTATCTGATGCCACTAATAAAAAGCAGCAGCAGCAGCCACCTTACATAGCTTTAGAAACACTCCCACACCATTTTACAGCATCACATCTACTTTACCTGTCAACTCTTGAGAGAAGTTGCTTTTATTCTATTTGAATAGCACTTCAGAACACAAAACCCAAAACTGACATGACAAGAAAAATGTCATATCATTTAATTGCCCCTTTAGAACAAGAACATTTCTCTTCCTCATTGGGCTTAAAAGCATCTGCTAGACAATGTGAACAAACTCAAATCCAGCAGTAAGCCAATATTACTGCACTGCTTCCCTGAGCATGTCACTATTTAATGCTTTTCAGCTGTCATTACAGCAACCAGCTAAGGAGGTCAGGGTAAAATTGTGGATGAGAATACACTATCCCCTTACAAAGAAACTGTCTGCAATGAACCAATTACAAAACAAAATATGGCAACAGGAAAGTTTGTTTATTATCTGGTTTGTGAATCTAAAGCAATTTTCATGTAATAACCTATTTTAAAATACTCTGAAGTTCATATAAATTCTTCAGAAAATTATTTGTGTTACCATCTGTTTTCAGTAATAAATAACATAAATTAAGGTTAAAAATATAGCAAGTAAAAAAAACCCCACCATAAATAAGCATATTGCATATATACATACAAGCGATACCAACCTTCTAAAGGGAAAACTACAACCAAAATCATAATTTACTTCAAAAGAATGATATTTCAAAGAAACCAAACAGTGGTTTGGTTGTGCACAGCAGCAGAATGAAAGGCAGCACACCCCTCCCATCCCAGTATGAAGCAATGTTAATTTGGTGCTTTATAATGACAATTGAGAAAGTTACAGGAAAGGTAAAGACACCAGACTTCATGCAATGATTGCATGACATAGATGAGGGAAAAGGGACTAAATAGAACAAGATCATCAAGGATTTGTTCAACGAGTCATTTAGTCATTTTTCTTTCAGGTTCCAGAAATATATACAAAGTTATTGACATAGAACAAACAACAGCCATCATTAAAATGATTTTTTTTCAGAGTAGCACTAAACCTTTTAGCTGAATTCTCTAAACAGTTAGAAAACAAAGGTTTTAGCATTCATTCTGTAGACTAACATGAACACATACTGGTCCCAGCCCCAAGTTGACACTATGACAAACAGCCTAAGGGTTAACACAAAGTAAGATTAAGCTAATAACACTGCAATATTACAGCATGTACATAATACTCTCTGATCTTCCAAACAGCCAACACCAATTTGTTTACTTATCCCTAATCTCTAGTAACCATTAGTAAGATTGTCTGGTGAAAGAAAACACAAAGTACTTTATTGCATTAAGAAGAAAGTTTTCTAAGATCTACTTACAAATTGGTCATTGGAACACTTTTGTGCAAAGCCAAAGCCTGTAACTTTCTTAAAAAACAAAATCTGCAGTAGATTTCACTGCAAAATAAACACACACCTTGATCCTCAGTCTTACCTCAGCCCATTTAAGAATACAGGTCATGCAGAAGGTATGACTGCAGTTCTCAGGAAAACCAATCTCTTGTTCTAGAAGGCAGTTCAGGCAGATGGGGCATGTGTTGCCATCATACAATAAAGCAGAACAGGAACAGCTTTCTTCGTTTTCTTCACCTAGTATTATTAACACTGACACTTAGAAGTGTTGACAGATTTTGAAACAAAGTCCTAATCGATTTGAATAATAAATAAGGAAGAAGATACATTCTTTCAAGTACTCCTCTGACCAGCTTCCTGGCTGCATTAGACCTGAAAACTTGAATTCAACTTGCTCGTAACTACAGAAAACTATTTCAGGTGAAATAAGCTATGCAACTTACTTCACAGACTGTATTTGCCATTAAAACAAAGGAAAGTTAATTTCAGGGCTTCACAGATAGAGAAAGTATCACAGTGTTTCCTATTGGTTATGTAGTCATTTAGATATTATTCTCCTAAGTTCTTTCTCCTTGTGCATTTGCACTCTCTCCATGACATAAATTAGAACAGCATATTCTATATTCATTACCTTATAGACACGTGGTCTACCTTTATTTTAGTTCTCCTGTCTTAGAACTATCTTAATCTGAATATCTTGAAATATTTACCTAATCAGGTATATTAAATAAAAAACGCTCCTGAGTTAGAAAGTGTTTTCAGAATACAAAAATGTATGAACTCTTCTTCAAGGAATTTTACTTTGACTTAACTATTTTCTCTGAATAACAACTGCTATCACTATTTTTGTTTTGCTACTAGAAGTTAACAAGTAAAAAAAAAAGAGAAGAGACAGGAAATTATTTGGGGACCTCACAGGCCAAAGCAAATTATTTTGAGGTAGCGGTTATGTTTACACAACTTCTTTCAAAACAAGCAGCATACTAACTGAGAGAGCAAATGAAAAATCAGACCTTCACAGCTTGACCCTGAATAATATATTGCAATATTTTAACACACACAGACTTTACCTTCCATGCCTTCATGCTTCTGATCCTCAGCATCTTGAATACATTGCTTTCTGTTCTTCATCTTCTTACAAAATGTAGCCTGAAAACAAAACCAGTTCATTTAGATTGCAACGTGAAAATGAAAAATTTAATGCGTGGTCTCCATCTCACTGTAACTTTGTAGAGTAGAAACACATGATATTAGAAGTTAAGAGATCATTTACAATCCATTTGCAATTTATGAATATCATTACAGCCGTCTAGCAACTGATGCTTCCAACTTCAGAATTTGCTCTGGTTCAACAGATGCAAAGCTTTTGCAGTGTTTCAAGACTACCACTGGTGCTTTTATTTTTAAAAATTAGGGTTATTGCTAAGTTTCCACACAAACCACCCCACACAACACTGCAGTAACTGACACCTTTGCAAGTGGTTGAAGCAACAACCTTTAAACACACAAGCACCAGAAGAGTTGGTTGCTTTACAAACCTAGCATGACCACAGTAGTGGCAAGTGAGAAAAATGAAAGCAGCCTATATTTGTATGACAAAAGCAAGAAAGAAACAATTCAAACTATTTGTACTCATTAAAAAAAGGAGAGATATTTGTATCAAACAAGGGACAAGTCACAAGCACGGGTGCAGTGGAGTATCATGAATAGGGATGCACCTTTTCACAGCTCTGTGAAGGAGATAGCACAGACGGAGTTCATCCTAGTAATCCACATCATAAAGGTTGAAAGAATTTACCTTGCATAAGAAACAGCAAGTATATCTTCTTTGGAGGCTTACTTAACACATGCAGAATGAAACACACTTGAAAAAAGAGTATTTATACCAAGGACTGAATCTCCTGCATTTCAGACTCCTGCAGTCACAGAGATGGTATACACACCTAAAGCTCCAACCCAAGCTCTGGAGGGAACAGCAGGTTTCTTCAGAACTATACAAAGCTTTTAAAATTATTATTATTTAAAAGGACAAATTAAAACTTCAGAAGAGATTGAAGAAATCAGAAGTTACCAAGATCAGCTACTCAAACATTCAAACCTGAAGCAAACCAGCTGAGGTTTACTCTCACTCTTCAATGCCTTTGCTAGACAAAGCAGGGGGGCAAAGCTGAGAATGCCACAAGCACACTCCTCAACTAAACTTCCTCCTGCTTCACTTAGAAACTACACTACTTTCCCTTTACCACCAAGAAGTCCAGAAGAGGGAGACACAACATTTACCTCCCCAAACCTTCCTTCCGATCAAGTCTTTACTGCTTGATCTTGGCAGCAGGAAGTGATATAATGATCATTTCTTTACACTGAGAAAAGCAACTCTGCTGCACATTCGCACTCACACACGCTTGTCGCTTTCTTAGACAGCCCAAGAAATCAGGACTCAGATCTATGAGTCTCAAAACACAGACAGTTCACTAAAGAAATGGTCGAAACTGTGAAACTAATTAGAAACCTGTAATTAGAATTCAAAGTGGCTTCAATATTCCTATTTGGAATTACTTTTTAATCCCTCAAAGGGAACATGGGAATCAAGCCAGCTGAGGGCAAGGGAAAGTGAAGGTATGAGGCAAGAAAAGCCTGGCTTTAAGGGATTTTCCCCCCACACTACTGTAGCATTTTTATACCAAAAGTTACTTCCAAAGATATCATTAGGAAACAAGGCATCAACTGCAGGCTGGTTACTAGCACTAACATGGAGTTACAGCCAATGCTGTAAGCTACGTGCAAGTTCTATTAGCAGAACAACCACTGCTCAGACCTCCACCTTTTGCAAGCTAAGCAAGAGGAAACCCAACCAAAGCTGCTCCTTTAAAATTTAATGCCTTCAACAAGCAAAATCTGCACGAAAGCAGGACAGGTAAAACCACTGAAACCACATCTGAATTTAGGAGATTGTAGTTTGTTGCTTTCACTCTGATTTGCACAAGTGGCTTTGGCCCCAGAAAGTGTAAATCATGCAGTAATGTGTGGTATAGATGCTTTTACACATAAAACATAAGAGCATCCCTTCTGCTCTACATCTTAACAAAACCTCAGCAATGCTTTACAGAAGCAGAAAATTTCACAAGCTGTTCTCAAACATCTCTCAACCCGAGAAGTCCCAAGATACCTTATAGTTGAGTCAGTTTCAAGACAAGATCAAGAATTCTGCATTCTTCATACATTCACAGAAAATTATTTAAATGGACACAATCTAGATACCAAATTAGGCAGTAGCCTTTGAGTTCATGCTTATTATAACAGAGGTCTTGAATTCACTACAGCAGATTGCAGAGAGAGAACACAGAAGCTCTTCAGATTTGTTTTTCCCCAGAAAAAGTAACCTTTTACTCCACTGTACTCTTTCTAGACACAGACATCCCACAAATTCTGACACGCTTCCAATAATTAGAAAAACAGATCCTAAAATGCTGACAGAATATCAGTAAATTCAAGATGTGCAGCAACTGAAAACATTTATGTGGTGTTGCACCATTCTTCTCACAAACCTATTATTTAAACAGATATTGAGTGCTGCTAATGCATTTCACAGATCACTTTCCACAACAGAATTTTCTGTCAGTTTGACACTGCATTTAGCACAACACAGAGGAATTTAATACTACTGAAATATTTATAAATAAAGTAAAAGATATCATCAAAATGTACATACTATTTAACAAATTAACTTTAGAAAGACTGTTTTCTCCACTACTTTAAAAGGGGCATCACAGGCATCTGAACAGCAGGAGAGTTAACACTCGACTGTCATTAAATCTATAAAATTAAAAACAGAATTAGGAAAAGAGAACGTGGTGGTTTAGGAAGAGCAGACAGCACAGAAAACAGAATACTTATTCGTCCCAAAATGTGACAAGACAGCGACAAGCACTATACTGTGTTCACACTGACAAACAAAAAAAAAAATCACCTCTCTCCACACTATAGATATAATACTTTCTAAGTATGCATACAGACAGGATAGCATTACAGCCAATATGGTACTTTTCTGGTGCTTGTAAGTTCCCAATGGATTACTTTGTAAGAGAAATACCTTATTTTATTTCACACTTGAGATAAAGACAAGGGTGTTCTAGTATATGAAACTGACAACGGTGAACAGGGACATTAGCACAGGTACAGAGCACTATCTCATTCCCTGTTTTCTTATAAGAATTAAATGTTTAAGTTTCCAGGCTTTCCTCCCAGGAAATGAAATTCCTGTTCTTGTTTTCATGGAATGCATTTGCCAAAAGAGGTGCTTAAACAGGGTTGACTGTGTATTGTGGTAATAGATTTGTCATTGTCCTGAGGAACACAGCTTCATGAAGTACTGAAACAACTCCATAAAGCAGACTGCCATGCACACACTAAACAATTTCCTATATCACAAAAGTACAAGTGTGATTCACCTTTCATATTAACACAAATTACTTCATACAACTCACTAAAGCTCAACCTAAAAATACACATGTATTTCCACACTAATTCATTGTGCACACAGAAAGAAAAGACTTGGTCTGTTCAAAGTCATGCCTCTGAATTTCTTAATGAATCTCTTACATTAAAATCTTAAGGTTAAATAGACATAGAAAAATCATTGGATTAAAAAATTTTAGTTGCCCAGTTATAAGTGAAATATGAAATTAGCACATGCCTCCTTTTTGCCTAACAACACGACAAAGTCCTTACAAGCATTCTTTACACCCTGTAAATAAAATGCAACAACCAAATACACTCTTCCTCCAACATAGCAACAGTCCAGGGATTCATCTACACAGCAGTACCCCAGTTCAACTGGAAAGGGGGATGGAAGTCAAAAATACATGCAATAAGGTCTCTAGTGAGAAAGTGCAAACTGATGTCCAAGATGCAACAGATGTAGCTCAGGAAACATTTGTAATCGAACTTTCAGCTTCTTAGATAGGTGTTGTATTAATATGCATAGTAGCTTGTCATATGCATATGCATAGTCAAACTTTGGACTATTCTGTTTCTATCAAAAATATTCTATTTTAAAAAGGATTTGGAGGACTCTTGGTTGTGTTTTGATATTTTAATGACTCAGGGAACAATCAGTTTCAAATATGAAACAACAGACATATTCAATACACAGAGCTTATTTGCTTAACAAACAACAATAACACCATTTACTCCCATCAAAGTTTTGGGCAGTAATAGGCAGGATTCTGTTTTGCCCTATGCATTTTCATGGTAGTTAAGAAACCTGTGAAGGATGTTTAAGCTTCTCCCTCAACAAATGTGTTTTTAAAGAAAACAGATGTCAATGACTAACCACATTTCAAAAACAGATTGGTGGTAGTGGTAGTTTTTGTTATTGTAGTTTTTGTAGTTAATGACCAAACATGTAGGATCCTCTGGTGTTCCTCATATGGGTTCACCCTAATCTCTGGGCCATTACTGGGCCAATGTCCAGCTGCTGATAAAAATTTTGAAACATTTTGCCAGAAGTCCTGTGCTGTCTTAGAGATGGGCTAAGAAATCACTATTTCCAGCAGCAATTGAACATTTGAAAAGCTTTTGACCTACTTGTATCACTATGTCGAACATGACACATACAGTAAGAGAAAGAACAGAAAAAAACCCCATACGACTGGGTATTGGCCAAAGTACATCACGAACTTTCACAGGTGTTTTATTTTTTATTTGGAAAAACTTCTGATTTGTCAGAAAAGCCTGGAAGTTAGACTTGCTTCATGTGACAACTGAGTAATGTTGTTTGCCCTTCAATAAATGAGGGCTACACTGAGAATCTGGATGTATTTACCTGGATTTTCTCCTTTGTCCAGTAAAATTTCTTGGCCCAGAACATTAGTGAGAATAGAACCAATGGTGACACTCAAAAGCAGGCTTTTAAAGAGGATCTTTACTTTTCATAAGCTCAAATTGCACCTTGTCTTCATTCCCAAATCAAATGCAATAGAACCAACAAAGATGAGAAGAAAGAAAAAGACCAGTACTATGTCTTGGGGAATAAAGAGAAATCTTTTTCTATAGGTGGTTTAAGCCTATTCATGTAGATCCAGTGTCTTGGAAAGAATCAGTGCTATTCAGGCAAGGAGACACAGCTGATTTAAAGACTCTTTCCAGACCCTCTAAGGATGCAATTACCCAAGAGAGCTGAGCTAATCTAATCTAACAGCTTGCTGCCACCAAAAGAAGCAGCTATGTTTCTCACCACTAGCGATGGTGAGCAGACTCGCTAAGAGCCACAGGTGTCCAAAGACACTGCAAGTGACAAAATAAGGGAAAGAAGACATAAAAAGTCATTGCCTCTTTTGGCAATGGTAAGGTGCAAGAAAAGCTGAGACTGTTATCAAACTGCACCCCTGTCCTGGTGTGACAACCCCTCTTCAAGGACACAGCAGTGCCTAGATCAGCTGCCAGGTCCAGGAAAATGCAAGGTAAAGTCAGAGCAGAAAACTACCAAAGCCAAATGGTTAGAACTACACCTTATGAACTGCCATATGTCACTCTTCCCCTTTCCTACACAAAAAAAAAAAAGGCAAAAAAACCACCCAAAGCAACACAGTGGATATTGTCCTACAATCTAGCAGCAAGACTCTGACACGTACACTTCAACTGCAGATGCTGTGGCTACAGCTATGTCCCTGCTAGAATCAATGCTTTCATTTTTGTGGCCACCTCAACAATAACAAAGTGAATAGCAGTTGCAAACACTCAACACTCATGTCCAGTCAGTTCTGGACAGAACACCATAACTGCCTCCTAAGCAAGGAAGACAAGCACAACTCCAACAAAACTTGCTTGAGAACTGCTGCAGTGGCTCAGATGCACTGATTATCATCTAGGAACCTGTATGACCACCCAGAAAGTCAACAGTTTTAAGGAAGACTTAGAACCCTACAGTGGACACACACATACAAGACAGTCTACCTATATAATGCTTATAAACATAAACGGTCTTAAAACCTGCAGTACAGACCTTTTCTTGTTAAATAAGGGAATAGGCACTGCAGTTAAACAAAAGAGCACCTGCAAGACTTAGGCAAAACATCAGGGTAGCAAGAAAGATGCCATTTAATAAGACCTCACATATTCTCCAATATTCTATAAACTGTGGGAGACACCATGTTTTTTACAGAATGTTGGGTGTTGAAGTGCTGCTACAAATCAGACTGAATGCTAGAGTTTAGCATGCAAAACACTTTTGTTTACTGGACAGCATAAAAATCTAGCCTAACCATGCCAGCAGTACCACTTTACATATCTGTGCCTTGAGACCTTACGCTGATCCCCAAGTTTCTTTAGTATTCCACAATTACTAGCAGAACTGAAGAATTTGTCATACTTCACTCATCACAGTTATTCAGATGTGTGTGAATAACCATGTTCTAGCTCCACTTAGAAAAGTCAATATCCCAAAAGCTTCACTACAATACAGAACTAGACAGACAGATTACCAACTTGAATAAAAAGAGCAACGTACTTACATGCCCAAACTTGTACTTTGCTGTTAATATCTCTAGCAATAACATGGAGCCCATATAAGGCTCTTTGGTACAAACTTACCAAAGCTGTAAAGAACCTAAACTGCAACTCAAGAGATATCCACAAAGTTGCTATGACCAACAGGTACCTATTAAGGAACTTCCTATCTCTCTCTGCAGTAGGAAATTCAAGCATGGAAGAAGCATCCCTTCAACCTCAGAATCCCAGTCATGCAGGTGGCCTCCAACCTTCTACCAACCTTCATGTTCCTTTCCTTTCCCAAGTAACCAGTTCTCATTAGTTTTCAGCTAGTAATAAAAATAAGGATGTAGGTTACAGAAGAACTATTAGCCCCAGAAAACAAGCAGTAACAAAATAACAGTCAAGAATCCTGTACTAAAATTCAAAAGCTATCAGTCTTCAGCAAAATTCCAAATCGCATCCTTCCCAGCTGAAGAAACCATCCAAAAGAGTGAGCTATTTAATCATCCTTAAACAGTAGATAAACAATACCAGGCACCAAAGTTTGTGAAATACTGTTGCACGACCTCTCCTCCCCCATAAAGATGGTACACATGGGAGGGCTGATCTGGTCACACTCAGGAGCATCCACATAACTACTGGGACAATCCACATAAAAACTGATGTTTCCAGCAATCCACAGAAGGCGTGATGTTTGACCAAAACAGCTAAAGCATCAAATAGATATTAACTCTTTGTCAAAAACACACTGAAGTTTTCCCTGTATTCACCAGTTCTCACCATGCTATCACACAAGACGGAGCCCCATTTTCTGAGGAAGCTCATGAAGAGGTGAAGGAAAACTGATTACAAGCTTGCACAGCAGTTAGCAGCTTTAGACAAGACAAATCTGAGTACAGTACTGAATTAGTTACTTTACTGGCACTGATGGGTAATTAACTACAGAAGGCAATTTCATTTCCCATCTTTCTGCACTGTCTACTATAAAAACCTTCGTTCCACTAGGACAGATAGCAGAAGTTTAGAATCTTTCCTGAACTCATTTTAAGGGAGATGATAAACTGCACATCAGCAGATTTCTCTACAAGTCAGTTGAAGAGTCAAAAATCCTACATGACTTTCAGTATCTGGCAGCAGCTGTGAAGTAAACTCACCAGATCATGTGACATTACATGCCAAAGTGTAGCCAAGTGGCAGCTCTACACTATCAGTACGTTCAGGGTGACCACTGACAACCAAGATGATCCCGTGTTTAGGAAAATTCAGTGCACAGACCAAGAACTAGATAAAGCAAAACTTGCTAGTCAGCAAGGAATAGAATAAAAACAAACAAAAAAAGGCACTTTGGGGAGTTAGTTGTCACAGTGCAGTTTCATTCATTTAATTCAAAGTATATATTCAGAGCTGATCAATCTAACCTGTAATTTAAAGTTATGCTTGTGTCCTAGCTGGCTCTTTAGTGACAGTTCTCAAGTCTGTGAGAAAACCCCTTTTTACTCTGCTAGAGGACAAACCATGTTACTCAAGTCTCTGTCAGCTCTTGACAATGCAAAGGCAGTGAGGGCAAAGCCCTGTAGCTTCCCTACACGCTGAACTAAGGCAATTATGCAGGGTAGCTCCTCAGTAAGTCTGTCCTGATAACGCTGCTTTCCAAAGATGTTCTGAATTATAAAAGACAATCCCAGACCTAATCTTTACAGAAGTGCACAGCTGGGTTCACAACAGCCGTGAGAAGGAAACATTCACTGGAGCCGCAGTTAACTCCCTTGGGAAAAAACAGCTTCATTTATAATGAAGACAAGATGAATAAAACCTTCTAAAGACTGATAAAAGGTGATGAAATGTGTATTCACAGAAATTAAAAGCCCACCTTATTTTGCTTTCCAAACCAGTATTTTCAATAGTAAGCAATGTGTACTGTTTCGCTGCTGTTTCTCCTGTGCATGTGTCTGATAAGACTCCTAACAGAAGCAGCACTACACTACAATCAACTCTGTAGGGAGAACATACGTGTTTGCCACTGGCTGTCAAATCATTGCATACATTGACAATAAAACAATGAACTACTGTAGTAATTACCATAATATAAATATGAGAGAGAAAACAGTGTACGTAACATTCTCTCACAAACCATACAGTTTAGCACTTAGGTGTTTTTTGTAAGTAGACTGTGACTAAACTGGCTGAAATTGAGATTTGCGAATAACAGGAACTCATTAGGAATTAGGTACTATTGTCATGGTGCACATGGTTCAAGCAACCAAATCAAATCAGCCTAAACTCACGACCTTGCCTTCTGCTGTTCAGGGTCCTTAGTCACATGTATACTTTTGCAACTGGAAGGGATAGCATTACATACCAAAGTCAGCAAAAATGGCTCAGCCATTTCCAAGAAGAGGTTTTTTTTTTAAAAGTACTTTTTTCTAGCCACTTGGAAGCACTCGTATTTTCATGCTTTCCACCAAAGAGCAGATATTTGGCAGAGGTCACTGAGAGCAAGAATATGCTTTGCACACAAGTAACCCTTCCAAATACAGCCATGTCACAGATCTGGGGGGAAAATAGTTTGCATTTACTCAATAAATCTTTTGCTAGTCATTGCATTTCATTTTTCCCCCCATAAACTCGACCTGTGCTTAGCATACACAAATAACTCTAAGTTCCTATCCCACTGCTACACTGCACATGCAACATTCCCACAAGATGAATGAGCATACTTCAGCCAGTGCTATGGCAACACAGCAGGACTTGTTACAGTCATCTCTCTGATGCTTAAGAAATTAGCAAGCCCATCTTTATTTTTCTTAATACCATCATAATCACACCTAAATAGCCAGACTTAAACATCAGGGATGCAGGAGCTGAACCAAAAGACCTTGCAAAGACAGAAGCAGAGAAAGCCAAGACCTTTTAACAGTGGCAGGAAAAGTGATGGGCAAAACCGATGGAGTAAGACTAAACTCAAATGAAAAGTTTGGGGTAGCAGCAAGAAGCACATTTAAGATGCAAAAAGGAATGGGGCAACAGAACCAGAGTAGTAGGTGATTAAAAAAGCATGTTGAGCTGTAGACAAAAAAGGGACAAATGCAGCAAAGGAAGAAATAGCATGCAACTCTCCAACTACAGACTATCACTATTTTTTCTTTCACCTACACCACAGTAGTCTTACTTTTTAGCTTCTGAATGTTGAACCCCTGAAAAATGAAAGACATTCTTCTATCAAAATTTATGTCATGTACAGGCTCCCCTATAACTTTATGGATTAACTTATATGGGGAAAAAATGGACTACTGAAGATTGCATAGAACCATACACACAGACTTGATAAAAATATGCTGAACATGAGTGCTCTACTAAAAGCACGCTGTTCTTTCATTTCAAGCATCAAATCAAGGGTTTAGTGATATGACATGTTCATAATTTAAAAAATTGTATGCCTGCAAAAAGAAATTTCAGATCACATAAAATATACAGACACCAAGTCAAAAACAAACAAAAGAAAGAAAGTAACATACCCATTTAAAAGTACATTTTCTCTCTCTGAGGCACACTCTTTAAAAAAAACACACTAGATGAAAGTTATGGTGTCAAAAATACAGTCCTCAAGCTCCTTCTGGCTTGGAATAACAGTATTTCATAAGCTCAGGTCAAAGACCTATACTAACCTCTTATAATACCTGAGCAAAAAGAAATGCTGTATTTGTGGAATAAGAGTTTGTAAATGATTTATGATTATTAAAATAATTTTAAGGGTAATTGTATGCTGTACAAAATCCCTTACCATTTCTATAGCATAACAATGCACTGGATGTCATCTCAGAAGTAGTAGATAAATGGGGAGTAAGCAGTTTCAATTAGCGTTGATCTTGTTTTCAGAGCCCTTACTCAGCAATGATTTTCAAGATGGCTAAAATAAAGTCAGAAAACCACAGCTGGGAATGGAAGACAGGTGTGTGAGAGAAGGTCTCCTTAACACCATTAGCAACGCAAAGAAAGGTAACACAAACCACTAACCATGCAAGATGGCAAATCAGATCTGAGCTTGAAAATACAACCTGAACTCCATCACTTTTTCTTCCTGTCCTTTCAATTTGTGAAGTGAGACTAACAGAAAACCATGCTAATCACCTTCTTGGCTTCACCATATAAATGGCACCAAGAATCCGTCTATAACACAACAGTACTTTACTGTGAATTCTTAATTCACTAACCTAGGCTTTGTTATAATTGATTATTCTATGTCATTGCAAACCTTTAAAAAGAACTTAAGCTTCCCATATCAACAATGGTAGAAGCTCTCTACAGCGATAAACCCTGTTGTCATTCAAAGTTTCTTGCCAGAACAACAACCACAAAATAACCACTGGTACCTACTAACTACCCAAGACTTGCATAAGGTACCTTTCTCGCTAGGGCTGATGAAACTGCATCTTAAAAATCACAACTACATAGGTTTAGAGAAGAATATACTTTACTTTCATTGTTACTCATCTTTGTGTGGTAACATCTCTAAACCAAAACTCCAACAAGTTCAAGGTAGCCCTAATAGATTGATTATCTCCAAGTGTTTCATAGGACTTCCAATTACTTTCTGTTACACCCATCTTTCCACTATGGCCACCAACTCTTAGATAACAATTGACACACTAAGAATGTTTAGCAAAAAGCAAAACTGCACATAGGAAGTGTTTATTCAGTAGCTGTATAGAACGGAGAAGAGAATTTCATTGCCCTCTTATGTCCACAATTACGGAAGTTATTCACTCTGAATAGCGAGCAGGCCAAGTAAGACCACACATCTACCTTAACACCCAAATTTTCAGTATCAGTGCAACTCTGTTTTAAGTGTCTCCATCTCTCCTGTGGCACACCAAGAAAAGTAGAAGTTTTCATTGCTCCAGTTTGGGCCTGTATTGCTATCTAAAGACAGGGACATACATAAAGACTTCTGTCAGGTACTGATCTCACGGAATTTCACATTCTTTATTACTGCATAAGTCTAACAGAAGCCAGGTAGTAAGCAGAGAGACAACTGTTAACTCAATTGACATTTCCAAGCAATTTCGTACTAGCTTGGAAAAGTTCCAAACACCACTAAATGCATCACTCAGGTTTACTCACAGATAGTACCTGTGAAGGCACATCACAGTCAAGCAGTACTTTCAGCCCTAACAATCACGTTTTAATGGGAGCTCACCAATCTTTAAAAAAAATGCATTAAGACAGACATTATTAGTAGTATCTATTAGAAAAAGTGATCAGATACTGCAATTTACCACACTACTGGGCTTCAGAAGCTACTGGAAGACATATTTCTACTTCTTCCCAATTCTCTCTACATATTCTTTAATATGTATACACACACAAAATCTGAAATAATTTCAGAAAGTTAAGAAGAAATACCATGGACCACAGAACCATAAAATTAAAACATTACTTTTTAATTTTTGCTATGAGAGAGTATTTTAGAGTTAAAATTCCAATTCTGTGTTCTCATAGAGGGAACAAAAGAAAGAGCAATATTACTGTTTCATCAAAATAAATGGGTGAGACAGCATAACTTGCTAATCAAAAATAAATAGGGAAAAATACTCATCTTAGCAAAACATACACAAATGCATGACACAGATGTACAACGCTTACAGGGGGGTGTGTATGTATTTGTTTCCTGAATAAATTAAATGCAGTATTTTGATCATCCTTTGCCAAGTCAGTTAACAATTTCCCTAGCCTGGAAGTGACAACTTCCACATTTAGCTACACTGAATTTTTTTTCCTCAAACTAAAAGTCTTTAGGAAAGTTGATGCACTACAAAAATAAGACATGGGAAAGTTAAATCGTTCGAGAAGAGGCAGCTTCCTCTTTCGTTTTTGATTTTTTTTTTTAAGCTCCCAACAGAGAAAAACTATTTGTTGAATCTGGTGTGAGACACGTAAGTACAGATTATACCCAGTCAATCTTAGAGAGCCCTTCCAAGGCATCACCTTTATCGTGCCTTTGGTGCTCCATCAGTCCCACATGAAGAGGTGACAGAGCTGTTCGTGACAGCAGAGCTGCAGCTTTAGGGAACACAAAGATAGATGCACATTCACCTTCCATTTTCCAGCAGCTACAACCCTCCCTTCGTTATTTCATGACTGTAGCTACTTTCCTACACAAGGGAATCATCCTACTCAAATAGTTCAGAGTATCAAAATTAAGCAACTTTCTTACAAATTGTGCCCCTATGCCCAACTGTTGGGTGAAAAGAGATTAAACAAGTAGGTAAGATACAATATCACTGAACTCGTCAATCAATCTCACTGCCTTTCAGGGCAAGGTGCACAATTACACAAAGATGAAACAAAATGTATCTACACTGCTGAAAAGCTATGAACTAGCCCTTTTTTTGAAGTGCTCTAAAGCATATGCACATTAGGGATCTCTGGCATTGATGACTACAGAGGCTGCTCAACACAGCATCTCCAACTCGTGAAAAAAAAAAAAAGGCAGAAAGATTAGGCAATGTCAAGACATATAAAATGTACTTCAAGGGTAGAACCCTCTAAACCTTAGAGGGTTTAGCAGATTAACTATAACCATTTCAGAATTCATTCAGAAAACTGATAACAATGCTTGACAGCACTGAATGATCAGTTTAGCCATCATCAGGAATTGCCCTGCATGTTTTTGCAACTGTTCACTGGAAGGACATTTTTTCTCCCTCACCTTAGACTGCTGGCAAAGAAAACCTGAACACTGATCAGACTGACAGAAGGTCAGTGGACTGATAGAAAACCAGGCTTCAAGAATTTTGGTGTAGGTATGGCAAGTCAGCCCATCAAACTTTTACTAGCACTGCTTTTTTTCACTCCTATTAATATAATAGATGTTTCAATACATCATTAATTGAAAGACAAAACACCCTTTGATTACTATATAGAGGAAACTTAAGTAATTTAAAGTTTTTGCACATGTTTTTTATTCCTCAGAACAGTGGAAGACTGAGAAGATTCTGCAAAGGATCCCTGAAAGCAGGATAAAACCAAAAACCAATAGATGTTTGTAACCTGAGAAGAACCATCATGTATGATGAGCAGAACCATCCACAAGTTTTGTAAAACCACGGGCTAGAAGTCATGCAACAAGTGCACCAAACTACAGGCAGCTGAGAGCACAAAGAAACTATCATCTGGATGTTTCAAAGGCAATAGCTGACTAACCGGAGAATAAGATAAATTTACCTCTGCCTGTTAGGTCAAACTCAACAATCTTCACGCACTGTGTTGGAGAACCATAAAATCATGGTCAAAATACTCATCATATACCTGAAAAAGTGTTTCCAGTCGCAAAAGGTAATCTGAATATGAGGTAAACTAGTAAACCCAGGCATACTGCTATTCAAGGAGGTCAGGAAAAACATTCTTTCATGACCATTTGGAAGAGAGAGATTTCCTCACACTGACACATCCTCGGGCCACAAAGCTGTTCTGCTCATGCACAAGCAGACTTCAAGAGAAACATGAAAGAAAATGGATATATTCTTATTTGTGTAATTTGTCACTCTGGAAGTTGACACATGAGCAAACGTAAACTGCTGAAAGGAAAGCTTCAAGAGATTTAATATTCTGACTAAAAGTCTAAACAGCCTTCGTCACTTCTGATATGTCTCATCTTATCTAAGGAAATCACAAAACCAAACACTATATTCCTAAAAATGCTAAAGGAAACATTTGAAAAAGTACTTGGGATCACTTCCAAGTCTTTTCCATGCCACTGAAGAGGATGTTACCCACTTTCTTTTAATACTGTGGATTTCTAAATACCACTTTTCCAATTAAAAAAGAAGAGACATGGATTACCACATATAATCAGTCAAATAAGAAAAATTTTTGTCACTCTGTCATTTCATTTAAGAAGCTTACTACTTATTTCTGCTAAGATCAAATGAAATCACGACAAAATGACTCTCCCATGTGCAAGAGTGTGAACATCTACATAGTAAAACTTTAAGTTAGATTACACTTCACTTAAAACTATGATCCATTGAAAAGAAAATCAAAAGCCCCCCATATATTAGTGATCTACAAACTTAACACCAGACACTCAGTTTGCTAGATTTCCCTTTAAGGTTACCGAAGCTGTAAAATTACAAACTTAAAATAGCTATTCAATAATCAGGGGCATTCCAACCAATTATATAATTATTACTTAGATGGGGACAGCCTTAACCGTCTCTTGACATTTTAAATAAATGACTCTCTGCCAACAGCACCTAGTTACTGATACTAAACACACAGTAACTACCTGGCCTTTCTCTCTGTTATCTCATTCTTCCTAAGAATTTAAAATTAATTAGTAATCTAAGATGAAAACATCGTGAGAGGGCGGGGACCAATTTTAGTCCTATCAATACTGCTTTGTTTTGAAGTTATAAACGTAGAGATGAATTGTCAAAGATGAGTTACATTTGGGGCTCAGGCTAATAATATTCTTTAATACTCACCAAAGGGGGAAGAAAAAGAAACTAGGACACCATGTTCTATAAAACACAAGAACTGGAGATTATCTCACTGGCTCGGTAAATTGCTTCCAGGCTCCAGCGTTACTCTGAGCAACTTTGCTGATGTTTAAGTCAGTCGCGATCCCACAGCAGCACAATAGCAGAGCTGGGCTGTGAGCTGAGCCTCTCCGTGCAACTTCCTGCACAACTCCAAGGTCCCCGGTAACTCCAGACCCCGCTCCTCCAGCAAACGCCGCCGGCGTTTACAGCTCCGGGCGGCCGGACCTGCGCCCACCCCGCCGGGAGCGCAGGAACGGCGGTGCCTCCGCGGGCCGTATCTTTGTTCAGCCCCGCTCACG
>VZRZ01004778.1:554381-575839 GCA_013398175.1 Climacteris rufus | reverse complement strand
GTGCATCCTCCTCCCTACTCATCCTCCTCCCTGTGCATCCCTTTTCCCTGTGCATCCTCCTCCCTACTCATCCTCCTCCCTGTGCATCCTCCTCCCTGTGCATCCTCCTCCCTGCTCATCCTCCTCCCTGCTCATCCCTCCTCCAGCAGGGCCATGGTCTCCCCAAACCCAGCTGTGCTACCCAGCCAGCAGGAGACAGACTCCTTTCCAACAACTTTGGGCCTGAAGGATGTTAAATTTCATCCCCTTTCCACCATCTCCAGGTGCTCCAAGCCCCATCCAACCTGGCCTTGGGAGCTTCCAGGGATGGGGCAGCCACAGCTTTGCTGGGAATTCCATCCCAGCCCCTCCTCACCCTCCCAGGGAACAATTCCTTCCCAATATCCCCTCTGTGGGATGTTTGAAGCCATTCCCACTTGTCCTGTCCCTACATATCCTTGTCAAATTCTCTCTCCAGCCTCAATTTCTCCTGGAGTCAGTCTGATCCCTGCATTTTCTGAAAGGGTCCTGGTAAAGGTCAGGAATTTGGGGCAGTGCAGTTTCTCCTCCTGGCACTCTCAGTGATCCTACAGATTTTGTGGATGGAAATAAAATCTGTTCCTCTGCATGGAATGGGAATAAATTCCCTGTTTGTTCCTGTACTCAGAACATTTACAGCAAACCTGAAGGAGGGCAGTGAACAGAGGCTGGTTGGGAGATAAAAATACAGAAATTCACCTCAACAAACAGAGCTGACTGAAATGGGGGTGCTCTGCACCAAAAGCCTCAGCCTGATTTCTCCTGGAATACCAGATGTGGGAATAAACTCCCCTGATTTAAAATAAGAATTGGTAGAGAGTGAAATATAAGCAGATTATGAGAAAGAACAATCAAGGCATCTAACAAAGTATCCAGAGTTGATCAAAACAGGAAGAAATACAGAAAATGTCATAAAGTTTAATCTAAATATTACTTTGACTTCACAACATCATCTGGTCTGACAGCTATGAGCTACAATTGGACATTTTTAAGGCCAATCATGACAATTATTAGGTAACAAATGCACATTTCTCAGGTCAGTCTGTGGCAATTAACTAAAGTAACTCTAAAATTAGAATTCAAATAATCTCAGCAATTGTGGTTTAATCCTGAAATGCATCTCTTCAAAAGAAGTAAGAGAGCAAAGCCCTCTGGGGTCTGTCATGTTTAATTGCAGGCTGTATTCTCATTTAGTTTGGGGTCTGACTCCCAGCAGATGAGGCAGCCCCTTCTTGTGACCCTGTGCTGAGAATGGCTTTGCTCAAGAGAAATATCAAATGCATTTTTCAGCCTTTTGTGTCCCAAAATGAGAGAATTTGCGTAAACCAAAGGGTTTGGCATTGAATTCAGCTCCTTAGGTATCATATTCTGATTATTTGAATTTATCCAGTACACGTGCCTAATCATTTTATGTGGGTAAATCATTTCATTTCCCTGCACTTCTGATTGTTCATGGAAATTCATAGCTTGGATTTCATCCATTTTTTTTTCTACCTTGATCAGGGTTTGCCTTTCAATATTTAATTCAACCAGTTCGTTTTCTTCCTGCCCATCTACCAACACAAATTGTAAGAACAATTCCTGTTTCATGAAAAGGTTTGAAAGTTTGGAATGTCCTTTTAGAAACTTGTGCAATTTAAAAAAGAACATCAGAATTAAAAATTAATCAGAACTAAACTTTTCCATTTATTGAGGCTTCTCTGCTCTTTCATAGACTTTGTCACCCAAGGATGCTCAAATTTAGGTTGAATATTAGGAAATTGGAGCAAATTTAGGTTGAATATCAGGAAAAATTTCTTTCCTGGCAGGGTTTTCAAGCACTGGCACAGGGAAGTGCCCATCCCTGGAGGGATTTCAAGGCCCTGTGGATGTGGCAAACGGCAAAATTCAGCAGAACAACTCCTTTTCTAAGCTGAGAAAGGATTAATCTCTTTTTAAGAAAGCCAGAACTCAATTTAAAAAAAAGAACCACATTTACCACACACATATAAATTGTCCCTTATAAATACATTCAGTGCATATATAAATTGATGCTTTTACATTTAGAGTAGAGCTCAGTTTTGCTCCTCTCTCAGTAAAAGGTTCCAGCTTGACAAGCAGAAGCACAAAATAACATTAATAACCTCACACCATGACAAGATCACACATTTCTTCATTAAGTTCTCCTTCAGTTTGCTCAGGCTTTGGTCATTTTTTTTTTTTTTCCTTCTCATTAAAATGATCAGAGATCAAGACCTGGAATTCAGAAGCAGCTGCATTGAAAAATAAATGCCCTGCAGCATCATTAAGGAGCAAAAGTGATGCAAATCACTCAGCAGCAATTGGAAAATGAGCAATATTCCAGAGGGATGCTCCAGCCAGGCTCTCTCTGCCTTCCCCAAGACTGGGATATAAAGTACCTGAGGGAAAAACTATCTAAAAAATCAGAATGTGGTAAATGCATTGATTTATTTGTCTTATTTTGCCCATTAAATACTTCTTCTCTCATCCCCAAGAGTTGTTTTGGTTATTTTTTTACTAAAATCTGTGATTCTATATTGTGCAGGTGCAGTGTATTTTTCAGAACACCCATTTTGGAGTGTTTAATGTATTATTGGTACCATGTTTCACCTCTGTCCACCTAAAACCTGCACCAAGGTTTAACACTGTGACCTCAAAAAAAATTAAACAACCTAAATTATAATTACTGCCTTTCAGAGATACCTAAACCCATCTAAAATAACTATTTCAGACATAACAGTATTCCATGTTTCCTGATCTGCCAGACTTCGAAAACACATGGTGTAAAAATAAATGTTACATGAAAGAGGACATACAGATATTGTAAAGTTCTGTGTGTTTTATTTCTATTTCCTATTTCATCAGGGATTGAGCATTAAATATTTCCATTATCAAACCTGTTGATATGAAGTGTCCTTGGTTTGTGGAATTCTGGGGGTGCAACATTTGCTTTTTACTGAGGAAAAATGTAAATAAGGGATGTATGAAAATTAATAAATTTTATTCAAATGAGCTGCTTGTTTATGAATATGTGGCCCAAAAAACAGCAGGAATTTTTCACAAGTCACATCAGTGCTGGCTTCGTGTGGCTGCAGAACAGAACATTTACCTGTTAGTGAGGGGAAGAATGGAAAAGCTGAAGGATTCCTTCTCCATATTTACTGCAAACATCACATTTGTCCCAAAATTCCCAATCCCGTCTTCTGGAGTCCCTCAGGGTGGCTTTGCCTAGGAGGAAACTCCACACCCTGGAGTCCTGCAGAGGGGAAAATGCTCAAGATGATCCCAAAAAAAACCCATTATTGCTTAGGGAGGCTCGGAGTTCTCCTTTCATTATTAAGGGCTGATTCATTAATGCAAAATTCACATTTTTTGTCAAGGCAGTGCAGGGGATGTCTCCTCAAGGAGCTGCTTTGCTTCTCAAAGTCCTGGTGAGCGTTTCCATCGTGGCCTGGCGTGGATTTGCAGGTTGGCTGTGCTGGCTCAAGGACAAACCCCATTTGTTCCTGTGGCCAACAAGAGCATCAGGCAAAGAGTGGAGGAAGGATGCGGGTTGGGAGCTGGATTTCTTCTTAGCCAAGAGTGGCAGCTCATCCACCTCCCTGATTCCCACCCAAATTTCACGAAAATAATGTGCTGCCTTGCTTTTTGCAGCTGAATATTATTATTCCCTGGTAGCTAGTTTCACACAGTTATTTTCTGTAAACATACCTATGTTATTGTAACTGTATCTTATCAATTGCATTCCTTTCTCATGGACACAGAACTCTGATGGACATTTCCTTTGACCACTGTAGTTGAGGGAGGAAGAACTGATTTCCTCCAATAAGTAGTGATTTCCAAATGGATATAAAAAATAAAGAAGGCGGGTCTTGTGCCCCTTCCTTCCTTTCCTCTGAACCTGGACACAGGTGTCTCTGGCTCTTCCTTTTGTGTGTTGCTGTATCAATAATGGAAAAAAAAATTGGTGGTGTCGTAGATACAACAGCAACCTTCTTCCTGCAGCTGGGGCTGGAGGACTACATGGAAACCAAGGGTGGAGCTGGATTCCCAAATGGAGAATGGAATGGACTCCAAATGGAGAAGGTTGGGATTTTCTTGGCTCTCCAGCCTTTCCTGCAGGATGTGCTGGAGGAGCAGGGATGATTTGTGCCACCGCTCCCTGGGCTGGGGAGTGGTTTGGGCTCCCCTCTGCTCACGCCCCGAGTGCTGCGATTCTGGTGAAGCGTTCGGCCCTGCCATGGCAAATCTTCTCTTTGTGAGGTCTCTGAACAGACATTTGAGATAAGACACAGTAAAAATACTTCAGTTTCTTCGGTCTCAAAATGTTTATTAACTCAGCAGCACAGCAAAGTGCTTTGTCGTTAATAACAAGGTGCAAATGGCCTCGAGCACATCTCCTCCAGATTATTTATACCCCAAATTGTCCAGTTAGGGAGATGTTGCATAGGATATTTTCAATAAAAACCCAATAATCAGTTTTTCTTACCCTGCATTGCCGAACTTTAGAACCAATGGCAGAAAACACAAGTTTTTGGAGAAGAAAGGGGAAGTAGCCAAGGTAAAAAAGGAAGTTATAAAACAACACCTAAACCCTCCATTTTGGACACTAGTATTACAATATTTCATAAACCAAAATGTCTACACTTCTACTAATTCACCTAGTGACATAACCTTAACTATACAGCATTAATTTCAAAGTTATCACACTACAGGGGAAGTATTTTCCAGGGTTTAAGATCAAATGAGGTGTATTTCTGGGGATCATGACTTGTTAAAGCAAAAACAGTGAAATTCTCAGAATTCAGGGTTCCAATGCTGGATGACAAGGTGAGAACATGTGAGTCTTGGAGGCTTTGGTTCCTTTTTTGGGAGCTAAAAAATGAGAAAAATTCACTTTCTGCTGGTTTATGTCTCTTTGGGGTGCACTTTGGTGAATACAGTGTAATTGTATTTGATTTTACTACCCCTGGCAGTTGTTTCAAGCCCAAACCAACCTGTTTGACCCAGGCTGGGTCAAATTTCATGAGGATTTTACTGATCATTTGAAATCTTGCCTAAAAATCTCCTAGACAGTGTTTGTGCTTTCATCCACTCACCTTGAACACTTCATTTAACTCTGCCACAAAGAGTCTGAACTCTTCATGAACTCTGTCCTTTCCAATCCAAACCATTCTGTGATTTTTTAAGTGACCTAAAAATAAATCAACAACTGCAAGGAAATCTTATTTCATTGACACCAAGAATTGCTAATATTGATCAGTTCCTGACCTCTGACTCGTGGCTGCTTTGCATTTAATGCAGGAAAAGTGGGATTTGTCTCATTGTAAAAATTGCTTTGCTGCTCTGCAAAGGTGTTTGACCCTGAACAAAACCTCAGTGAAAATCTGACATAACATTTTGCACTTTTTTTTCACATTTTAAACAGCCATTCCTGCCTATTGAAAGAATCTGAAAATAGAACAGCATAACAAGTAATGATATAACAAATAATCTAGAAATATGTATGGTACAGAGATGCAGCAACAGAAAAAATTCTGGAAAACAGAAGTTTGCAGCCAACTTTTCAGTTTCCTCTTCTGTTGATGTGTTCCTCAAATTTTATCATCATAAATCACACTCAAGGTTCCAGCCCCTCAAACCAACAGTATTTTAACTGCACAGAATATCCTAACCCTGGATTTCCTGATAATGCTGAAAAAGCATTTTATCTTTTCAAATTTTTTTTTTAACACACCTTTTCCTCTGCAGTTAAAAAATACAAATAAAAATGACAAAGTAAATAACAAATCATCCCAGAGGAATGTTGATTTGATGCATGTTGTACTACAAATACAGTAATTCCTGTAAATGATCCAGGGATAAAAAATCAAGTTGAAATCACATTCATGGTTCAGCAGATGTCACTTTGAGGAGGATCTTGTGCTTTATGGCATTTCAGATTTATTACTTTTAGGTGATTTTTGCTGTATCCAGTGTAAATGGTAGGAAGCTACAAGGTGATTTGCTCAGTGGAAGATTTTTTACAGAACCAACATTCCTCTGGGATGATTTGTCCTTTACTTTGTGATTTTTATTTGTAATTTTTAACTGCAGAGGAAAAGGTGTGTTCAAAAAAAAAAGACTGGAAAGATAAAATGCTTTTTTGGCATTATCAGGAAATGCAGGGTTAGAATATTCTGTGATGTGCAGTTAAAATACTGTTGGTTTGAGGGGCTGGAACCTTGAGTGTGATTTATGATGATAAAATTTGAGGAACACATCAACAGAACAGGAAACTGAAAATTTGGCTGCAAACTTCTCTTTTTAAAGGGTTTGGTTCAGCCAATTAGGCCCTTTTTCCTTCAGAACTCATCTGTGGAGAGCCTGGCATTAATAACACCCTTGTGGGATTAATTGCCTGGAAAGTCACTGCAAGACCTTGGGCAGCAGCACTGCTGATATTAATTACTGTAATTGATATTGGGATGTTAAACATAATTTCATACATTTATTTGGAAAAAACCTCTCAGAATCAAAGGAACTAAAAGCACCCCCAAGCTGTTTAATTATTTTATTGCCCTTCCATGCTCAGGTGAGGCCCCAGCTCTATTTTTCTCCTCACACTGCAGCCTCTCTAAGCCACATCAGAAATGTGGCTCACTGACTCACAGAAGCCAGAGAGATAAAAAGTATTATTCACTGGATAATTTCTATGGCTAAATTTTCTGCAGCCCACATTTTTTCTTCATTGGAATGTTTTACATTTGTCCTCATGAGATACAATTCATTTGCAGCTGTAAAAAGCCCAGATAAGCAGAGATTCAGAAAGTTGGGATTGAACAGCACAAATTGCACTGTGCAAAAGTAAGGGACTCGTTATAAATATGAGGTATTTGGTGAGCAGCTTTCTTCCTGTAATGAGAAGACTTCCAACCAATGAAAAAAAATACATCAGAGAGCAAAATTATCCTCTGCCCATTTTTACTGACTCCACTGACATTGCACCAGGAAGGGACCAAAGTGCCCCAAAACACTCTGGAAGGGAAACAAATGAAGATGAGTTACAAATAATATTTATCACTGTTATGATGCAGATTAGGGGGAATGGCTTTAAACTGATTTATATTGGATATTGGGAAAAAATTCTTCCCTGGGAGGGTGGGCAGGCCCTGGCACAGGGTGCCCAGAGAAGCTGTGGCTGCCCCTGGATCCCTGGAAGTGTCCAAGGTCAGGTTGGATGGGGCTTGGAGCAACCTGGGACAGTGAATGTTTGTAAAACAAAACTGAAGTTCTAAAAAAAACCCCATCCTGGATTCTCTAAAGCTTTCTTTCTTACACACACAAAACTAAAGCATCATCACACATAAAAAAAACCATAGAATCCAGATTTCTGGCTGAGCTTAAACCCAGAGTAGCTCAACACCAAAAAGGAAAATATTTGCACAGTATGACTCAGTGCAAAGAATTTACCTTCTCTCAGTTTTAATTGCTCCGCTTGTCACCAATAAAACACTGAAATCCTGCAAAGACACACAGAGGATATGGTTGTTTTATATCATGACACCAACTCTGTTCATCCAAAAATGTGAAAACATTTTAAATAATCAACAATCCCTTCAAAAGGTTTTGGGGTTTTTTTGTTAACAAGGTGATAAAACCTGTAATAAAGCAATGAGGGTGCTCTGTAATTTTATTTTTCAGACATTCACCTGACCTCTACCTGGTCTTTCTGTTAATCTCTGGCAGGAGGATTCTGTATTAGAGCCATGATAGGCATGGAAATTAAATTAAGTCGTGGGTGGAAAAGTGAATTAGCTTTAGTAAGCTAAACAATGCA
Source organism: Climacteris rufus (assembly GCA_013398175.1). NCBI lineage: Eukaryota > Metazoa > Chordata > Aves > Passeriformes > Climacteridae > Climacteris > Climacteris rufus. Next base: position 568,002 of record VZRZ01004778.1, on the reverse strand, counting down.
TGGAAATTGAACTCCACACTTTCTTCAGCTGATCTACTCAGCTGCTACTCGGTGCATTTCAGGGCAGCAGCATTAGGTGACATGATGAGCACCTGCCACCTGCTTTTCTCCTTATAAACTGAACAATGTGATCATTTTGTAATCTTTGCTGGCCCTCCTTAGTCATCCCTGAGTGCAGGCTGATTTGTGAGCCCCCACAGAGCACCATCCCCTCATAGCCAGCACACTCTGCAGCGTTGTCCTGCCAACAAGGGATGGTTTTCCTGCCAAGGCTTTGCACTGTGAGCACAAAATGCTCTTGTTCATCCTTCCCTCTGTCCCCAGTGGAGGCACCCACTGGCTGTGGGTGCATTTCCAGCCCTGCCTCCCTGCACTGCTGCCCCTTGGGATTTGGATGCTCCTGTGTCCTCCTCCTGCTGCCCTGGGGCTGGGAGATGCTCCAAGGAAATCAAACCCATCCCATCGCTGGTGCTGAGCACACTGCTCCAGCCCCAAGCCCCATCACTGCCCATCCCTTTCACCTGCACTGCCCAGGGCAGAAGGAGCTGTGCCCAGGGCAAAAACATTCCCAAAATCTTGGAGATAAGAGAGGAAAGAGGGAAGGGGCTGCTGCCCTTGTTCCAGCCTTGTTTCACTGGTTCCAGGCCATACCTGTCCAGCCAAGCAGCACCTGCAGCATGGGCAGGAGATGTTTGGTGCATCCAACACCTCAGCCTTAGCTTGGGAGAGAAGAAATATATATATTAAGAAATATAATATATATTAAGAAATATATATGCTGTGTAACAGGACCCAAAATGCCAGATTAAATAACAACCCACTGTACCTCAAGGCAACAATCAGGACTTTATAATAATCTGTATGAAACATGAAGAGCAAAGAGAAAAAGAGAAAAATGAGGGATAACCTGGCTCACAGCCTTTGACTGGATGGGGCTTGGAGCAGCCTGGTCTAGGGAAGGTGTCCCTGCACATGGCAAGAGGAGGGACTGGATGATCTGTCAGGTCCCTTCCAACCCAAACCATTCTGGGATTCTGTGATGTTTGAGCTTTGGTATTTGGAGCCTTCCACTTCTTTGCCATCTGTTCCAAGACTGAGCGACCTCTACTCCACAGCAATTTCAACCTGAAGGTGAAAACATTGTCTCAAGGCTGCATTTAGTCTGATTTTGTCCCTTTCAGTTGCTCATAAGAATGTTCCTGGAGTGATTAGGTGTTTGCTTATGCAGGATAATCACGTTGCATAAAGCTTCTGCCCATTATGGAGCTAATAAAACCAGCAGCAACATATATCTTGGCCCAAAGAGGCTGGGAGTTTATTAAAGTTTTAAATTATGAATGCTGCTAATTCAGGGTAATAAGATCAAACAGCACAAGGATAAGCAGTGATCATTCTCCTATTTTTGTCTACTATTGTGTAGTTATTAGACACCTTGTCCCTTATTAATCTTCTTTGACCTTCTTCCACAAATTCTCCTTCTCATAAAATTGAATAATTGCTGAGAATCACAAAGTGCCCACGAGGGCCTTGGCTGCCCAGGGAGGTTTGGAGTGCCCATCCCTGGAGGTGCCCAAGGAATTCCTGGATGTGGCACTCAGGGCTGGGGACAGGGTGGGGATGGGCACAGCTTGGGCTCCATGGGCTGGGAGGGCTTTCCCACCCTAAATAATTCTGTGATCTGAGATTTACTTCAGCAGAATATCTCCATGTCATTTCTTAAATTTGAACGGCAATGATTTGAATAATAACAACTCCCTCTTTCCTGAACACTGTGGGAGAGGAATACAGAACCCTCCCGTGGAAGGGACACCCCAGAGGGGAAGTGACAAAGCCAGCACAGAATCTTCTTTCCAAAGTCATCTTTGTCAATTCAGAGCAGGATCTGCCACACTGGAAGGCAGCCAGTGTGTGTTTCCACAGCTTTTCCTTTTGTTTTATAAGAGACTAAAGGAACAAGGATGTGGCCACCTGCAAGGATGGGAGATGGAAAAGAGCTCAGCCCTTTGCTCACTCCTTGTCAGCACAAACCACAGTCCCAGACCCCATTTCCCTTCAAATCCACATGGCAGCAGCAGACAGTAATAGATCTAAATCATTCCTTTAGCTTGAAATACCACTGTGCTGTATAAAAATTTAAATATTTATGGCATTTGTAACTTATTCATATCAATCACAACACTGCCACTGGAGTGAGACAGGTGTGAAGCCTCTGCTGAGAAGTTATTTTCCCCCCAAAAGTTTAATTCTTGTCTCTTGATTGTTTTTTTCCTCTTATGTAGAGGATAATGAAGAAAAAAAATGTTAACTTTGGAGTTGATAATTTTTTTCTGGTCATCTGAACAAACATTAAATAAAATCTTAGAAGCCAAAGACAGCTTTAGAGTGCATAGGGCGTTTGAATAAATAAATAGCTGAGATATTAGAATTGAAAACTCAGCAGCTGATTAGCCAAAACCTCCCAAGCAGTGAGGGTTATGCCCTTACAGAAAATGCTGGATTTGAAATGTGTTTGTTACAGCAGGTGGCTAAAGAGCGTTTTCCCAGCATGGGGAATTGCAGCTTTTAGGGACTATTACAATTATTTCATGTGTAATCAAAAAGAAAATTAAAAACCTGCAAAACCCTCCACCCAACCCAGCAAAATCCACTGTTTCCTTCATTCCATGGGCTCTGTGAGAGGGCAAAGCCCATGGAATGGGTGCAGTCTGAGCAGCAGTGAGCCCTCCTCTCCTGTGGTGTTTGCTGCAATCCCCCAGGGAGCACAGGGACCATCCCAGCCCAGAATCCAGGGGATTTTTAGAACCCCAGGAACTGTCATATTTCATTTTTAGTGCATATTGAGGTACATCTCAGGTGGTCACCGGGGACTGGGAGCATCAGGCACACGTCCACCTACGGCTACTTGGAACATCAGCATTCATTCCCATAGGCTGCAGTCCAGAACAGAACTTCCCTGCTGATAGTTCCTGTGTTTGCTTTTAATTTAACACCCCCTGTGAGGTTTTAGTTAGTTTTTCTCTTCACCATCTCAGGAGGAAGATTCTGGAGCAGACAAAATATAAAATATTTTAGTGACAGGACGAGGGGAATGGTTTTAAATCAAAAGAGTGTAGATTTGGGGTCAGCTATAAGGAAAAAATTGTTCCCTGTGAGGGTGGGGAGGCCCTGGCACAGGTTGCCCAGAGAAGCTGTGGCTGCTCCATCCCTGAAGTGTCCAAGGCCAGGTTGGATGGGGCTTGGAGCACCTGGGATAGTGGAAGGTGTTGGAACAAGATGATCTTTAATGTCTCTTCCCACCCAGCCCATTCTGTGATTCCATGAGCTCTTTTGAACACCCACACTTCCCATCTGAACACTTGAGAGACAAAGATTCACTTTTCTAGTGAGTGAACAGGGCCACAGCAGTGCTGCAGTTGTTGTTTTTAATTAAGTAGAAAGATGGAAAACTTCCCAAAAGCAGTTCTGGCACTCAGGATCGGATGGAGGCCGCCTGGCACTGCTGGGAAAAGAAAAGGAGCAAGGTGAGTGATGGAAGGAAGAAGCTGTCTTGGGCTGGAGCCTCAGTGACCTCTGCAAGAGGATGGAGGGGACAAGCCCCTGCCAGCACGAGATGCCATCTCCCTGGCCCAGATGTCACTCGTGGGACATGGTGCAATGCAGAGTGAGGGTTCAGAGGTGCCAAAATCAAGCAGTTTATTCACATTTTTAGTACCCTGGGACCAATTTACTGCCCTGCTCTGTTGACTTAACCTCCTCCTGTCCTGTCTCTTCACCAGAGCAGGGAGGTTCACAGCCAAGAAGTGAATTCTCAGGACAAGTGACACCAGGGTTTCACCAGTTTGATTTATGCACCCCTGACTCAGTCAAACCAGAGGGACATTGGCATCTCTGCCAGCCTTGTGCCATCTGGGAGAAAAACCTGAGCAGGACTTCCAGCCAGGACACAGGAGGAATGAAGAGGAATGGCTGAAGAAAACATGGAATGGTCTGTGCTGGAGCTTCCATCCGGACTGGAGATGCCTGGGAGAGGTAAGGACAGTACTGTGGATCAGGAGCTGTGTTTAGACCCAGCCATCTCTCTCTGCTGCTTCCCTCTTGCATATTAAACCACACACAGAAACTATTAAAACCTTGTCTGGGATTATCCTGTAAAGCTTGTTTATTCCTAGGTAGTCAAATACTTATTTACTTTACTCATTAGCTGTGTTTACTCATCAGCTCTACTTCCTGAGCCACCTCAAACCTCAGTTTGTTTTAGTCTTTACAGCAGCAACATCTGTCACAAGCTGCTTCCTCAGTCTGTCCCTTTTATACCCCTAAACTCACATTTTCTGCCTTCCAAGGTCATTTTTAGTCATATGAAAGGAGAATAAAATGAGCTTTTCTGTTTGTGCAGAATTCCCCCCTTCCACCACTGGGCAGAGCAGTGGGCAAAGCAAAAAATACATATTGGAAAAATATCCCAGGCACAGCCTGCACTCCAAGAGGGGTGAACTGGAATGGTGATGTCCATGGAACCAAGTGAAAATTAATGTTGGAATCTTCAATCACAGTGCCAAGGTCTCTGCTGCTGGTTTTAAAGAGGCACCAAAGCAAACACAAGAGGCTTTGATCAAGTCAGACAACATGTTCATCTCCAAAGTGCTTTGTTGGCCAGCATCAGTGAAATCTGAAGGAAAAAATAAACAAATGAAGGGTTTTTTTCAGTAGTATTTCTGATGTGTTTGTGACCCTTCCATCTGGATTACGGCAAAGTGTTTAGGAAGTGTGGAAAGTGTAAGGGAATAGACTGTGCCTGAAATTCCAAGGGTCTGCTCAGGAGTGTTGTTCTGGTTAAGACAGGGACACAATTCCCTCCTCAAACCCTTCTGCTGACAGAGAGGGATGCAGTGTGATGTTTTCCTTCATCCCTGCTAATCAATCCTCTGCTTGATCTGTAAGGATCATTGTTTTATTTTTAAGTCAGAATATAAATGAAGTTATCAAAATGGTAATTCCTAAACATCTGCAGTTATTCCATAGGAGAAAGCCTAAGGACAGCATGAATGGTAGCATAAAGATCTTCCCTTAATTTAGGACTAGCTTATGAAAAGCTTTCAATTAGTACAAGCTAATTAGAAATAAGCAAATTTCCTATAAGTTGGTCCAATACCCTTGAAGTTTCTCATGGTATTTTCTGCAGGACAGAGAATATTCATAATCACATCTTATTCAAAGACTTTTAAGACATCCTTATCATAATTTTCCATGTGTTGCATGTGATTGCTGTGGAGTATTGTTTTCACAGTGACAATGCTCTGACCCAGAGCAGGTCCCACCATGCTGGATGTTCTCCAAATGCTCATCCCAGCTCCAAAGAGTTTATGATAATCTCAGGCCAGCAAAGCCTGTCACAAAAACAGGGATGAGGAGACAATGATGGAGGGATAAGCACTTTGTGGTCATGAATGATGCTCAGGAAATATAGCTCATGTTATGAAATTAATGAGATAAGGATATGGAATGAATTTCCAGCACATCCTCGCCTACAGAAGATTTTCCAGCCCATTTATGTAATTGCAAAAGCTCTTTAGGCTCTTACAATCAGCACAAACAACTTTGGGGTGTTCACCCTTCTCAGCCTGGCATGGAAGTTTGGTGTTGGCCAAGCCCCATGGATGTTCACAAGCTTCTCAATGGGCAGGGTCCTGTCCTGGGGGCCACGAGCAATTCCAGGCTCACAGAGGGATGAGTGCTGGAATTCTTGCAGTCCTGCACTGTCCTGGTCTCCAATGCTCTGGTTCGGGGGCACAAATGAGGAAAAAAGGGAAGGAAAAGGTTTGAGTTTGTTCTGGAATCCTGCAAGAGGCAAAGGTGGTGGTGGTAATAAAAATTGGTTATCCTGAACCAGCTAAAAGATTTAGGGATAAATTCCTCCCTGGGAGGGTGGGGAGGCCCTGGCACAGGGTGCCCAGAGAAGCTGTGGCTGCCCCTGGATCCCTGGCAGTGTCCAAGGACAGACTGGACAGGGCTTGGAGCAGCCTGGGATAGGGAAAGTGTCCCTGCCCATGGCAGGGGTGGCACTGGATGGGATTTAAGGTCCTTCCAACCCAAACCAGTCTGTGGACACTTCCACGGATGGGGCAGCCACAGCTTCTCTGGGCAACCTGTGCCAGGGCCTCACCACCCTCACAGAAAAAGGGTTTCTTCCCCATATCCCATCTACTTTCTCAGTTTTAAGCCATTCCTCTTTGGTCCTTTCTCATATCATTATTACTCACTACAGATTTTAAAAACTCAATGCAAAACTTAAACTGCTTCTGATTTTATCTCTCCAAAAAAAAAAAAAAAAAAAAAAAAAAAAAAAAAAAAAAAAAAAAAAAAAACACCAGATAAAAATATTCTTCCCAACCCTTCCTAAATTTTCTAAACAACTCCCAGTTTGTCACCAAAGTGACCTGGCAGATTTCAGATTGCAGAGGGGAAACCTCAGCTTGCAGTCTGTTTACAAAGATATCTCCCTGGGAACACTGACTTCCTACTGCTGTTTAGGTTGGTGAAAGTTTCCCTTGCTCAAAGTCAACAGAAAGTTAAGAGCATTTTTGGGTAAGATCAAGCATAGAAGGACTCAGCTCTGAAGGAGATGGATCTGGATAATTACCTGAGTACATCAGAGGAATTCTGTGATGTGAATGATCCTGGTCATTACCAATGATGACAATAAATAGATAAACTTTTGGGATAGGAACTCAGGGCAGCAATTGATGGAGGGTTTTGTTGAAATGTCAGTGCACTTCATTTTTATCTATTGATTCCAAGTTTGTGGGGCTGCTTCCTAATTTATTTTTCTTTCATTTTTCCATATTACTCAGATGGTGAATGCAAATGTGTGTGCAGAGGTACGGCAGCGAAGGCGCCAAAAAATCTTTAGGCAAAAGTTCATTTATTTCAGATTCAAGAAATAGGATGAAGTGACTTTATTAAAAAAAAAGAAGATTGAAAACTCCATGATGTGAGACACTTTTAAATGAAAACCCGTTAAATTATTTACTGTGGTGAAATAAGTATTTAATGGAGAAACATTTAAAATTTAATTGAGTGCTGAGATTATTGGCTGAATTATGTGAGGCGCCCACATGATGTGCAGCTTTCTCTTGTAACTGAAAGCACTCAGAAAAACTTGTTTATAAATCTGTTTTCAAACAACAAGAAAATAATAGATTTGTTGTAAAATGTTATGTTATTACTCAAGTCACTGGAGACAAGTAAAACAATAATTTGGGGGACAGGGAGGATGAGCAGAGCTCTGTTTAAGTTTGAGGACTATGACTGAAAGTTCTGTTCAGAATTACAGATGGATAATTAAATAACGGATTTAATCTGCCATGTAATCTAAGTTTGACTGACTAACTGCAAAATGTTAATAAAACTGTAACAGCTTTGTCATGGAATCATGGAATGGTTTGGAAAGACCTTAAAGCCCATCCAGTGCCCCCCCTGCCATGGGCAGGGACACCTCCCACCATCCCAGGCTGCTCCAAGCCCTGTCCAACCTGGCCTTGGGCGCTTCCAGGGATCCAGGGGCAGCCACAGCTTCTCTGGGCACCCTGTGCCAGGGCTCCCCACCCTCCCAGGGAACAATTCCTTCCAAATATCCCACCCAACCCTGCCCTCTGGCACTGGGAGCCATTCCCTGTGTCCTGTCCCTCCATCCCTTGTCCCCAGTCCCTCTCCAGCTCTCCTGGAGCCCCTTTGGGCACTGGAAGGGGCTCTGAGCTCTCCCTGGAGCTTCTCCTCTCCAGGTGAGCCCCCCCAGCTCTCCCAGCCTTTTGTTGAGACACTTTTCTCTTCTGGTCTCCGGTCTTGGATAATTATCCGGAGCAACCTCATCCAGTGGCTGCAGCCCACATTGTCCTTCTCCCTCCAGGTCAACACAGCCGTGCTTTAAAATTGGAAATCCTCCACTTCACAAGGATCAATTCCTTTGCAAAACTATGAGAAATTACAGCAACTTTTTTTAAAGAATGTAGTCATGTACTGATGAAAAGTTTTCTGGGAAGCACCAGCTGAGTCAGCCATTACAGGGTCCTTCCAGACTATTTCTAGTTTATTTATAGCACTTGACAAAATAATCCTAATATTAGACATTGCCAAACAATGTGTCAGGTTGACACTCTGAATACTCCCCCAGCAACACACATCCTTTTCCAGCTGATTACATTTGTGTTGGTTCAGAACACATTAACTTTTTTGTGCTATTTTTAAATTGTTGTGAATTGATTTTAGATGTGCTGTAGAGCTAGCATAGGACAATAATAATGTTTTCCTCACAGCACATATTTAATTAATATTTCTATTTATCTGGGAAATTTTCAAAGTTTTTTTGTTTGTTTTTAAAAGAAACCAGAATGGTTAATACAGTCACATTTTTTTGGAAAAACAAAAAGTAATTTGGGCTCATGGTTAAGCTTGTGATCTGTATTTAGGATGCACAGAGTGAAAATGACACTGTTCTAGAAATTTCCTTTTCTGTTTTATACCTTCATGGAAGACAGCAAAAGTAAAGCTAAGCAATTAGTTTTAAAATGCAATCACTGGTAAAAAACCCAGCAATGTGTACCAGAAATGAAATAATTCCTGGGGACCCAGAGCACACACACAAAACAATGGAAATGGAACACTGAAAATGTACTGGAAATACATTTGTCAAATTTAGTGGGAACTTCAGTTTTGTGGCAAAACCCCAGCAGGGACCACATCACTTTGCAGAAATGCAGAGGGAGTCCCTTGTTCCTTGCCCACAGATGCAGAACACCAGGAACCTGGTCTAGATGAAGTTGTCACTGCTCATTCCAGCGAGTAGACTTCCTTTAAGTTCCCTTCCAACCCAAACCATTCCATGATTCTCTGATCCAGACTAACATCTGCACCTCAGGCTTTAAGATCTTTCCTTTACAAGTCTTATCCTCTATCAAAAATAAAAAAATTATATTGGAAAATGTTGTGGTTTTAATACTAAAAAAGCCCCTCTTGAGCTGTATAATCCAGCCACGCTGAACTTTGCTGTTAAATTCAGTAATTAAGTTTAGTCTCAGCTGAGAATCAATCCACCAGATTTCCGCCTGGAGTGAAAACAAATGGCTGAATTATAAATCCCTAAAAATAGAAATTCCGCACGCAATCACCAACACAACCTGCACCGGGGCCCCTGTAGGATCATAAAAGACATTTAGTAAACAACAAGGTGGCTAATGATGCAGGGAGCTTTTCATCCAGCACTTAGAGACAAGTCACTACACATAATTAGAGCATTACCAGAGTCATCAGGCGTCGGTGACATCAGATACACAAATGTCACCTGCCCCGAGATCCGGCAGCAATTCTGCTGGCTTTATGTGCAAAGCTTTAAAATTCAGCCAGAGAATTCAGACAAAACAAAGCTGATGACACAGCTCATGTCTTGGTTTGAAGAAGCACAAAATTTTGGAAGTGAATTTTTTTTGTCTCCTGTGCCGTGTGCTGAACTTTGCAATAGGGTCTTAGGGCAGGGTCTTTGGCAGTAATGGCAGGACCAGATTATTGGGATGTGTGCTGGGAAAAAATGGTGTTTTCTACCCTCTGAAAGTAATTCATCAGTTGCTTTTACACCTGGGGATAATTCAGTGTGTATCCACAGGAATCTCTTCAGGATTTTCATTTATGCAAAAATTACAATGACACAAAATATGAAAGAACCCGAACAACCAGAACTGAAGATTGTCATAGGAAAGTGGCCAAATGGAACATGTTCAGAAAGGCAAAATTCAAGTGGGCAGTGACTTTCTGTGCAGTGATAACTCAAGACTGACTGGAAGAGGGAGGGTATTGAATATGAGCCATTATTGTGACTGCTGCAAAAGAGATGTTTAATTTAAGAGATAATTTCAGAAAGGCTGGGGATGAACTGTAGAGGTTGGAGGACAGCAGGGAGATTTAATAGACTTTTTAAAAATTACTTTTTTCAAGAAAAGTTTAAAGATTTGATTTTGTTTAATATAGAGATGACTAAGGCTGTTTCAGGGGGGCAAACCACCAACCAGCTGTTCTTGTTCATTGGCAAGGAGGCAAAATCAGACCAACTCAATGGAGACATCTTAAGAATTCTTAATTGATCTCTCAGGATCTGTCTAGACTTCCTCATTTCCAGTGTCTGGAGCATTGCTGCTGGCTGTTGTCACAGCAGGCTTGATGTCTAACTCGGTGTTTAAAAGGATGTTTTTTGCTTGGAGGCAACACAAGATGTGGGGCTGAACCATCTCTCGAGTCTCTTTCAGCTTTTGTTTTGGAGGATTTGATTTTTCTGAGTCATAACATCAAACCCCCCATATTTTTTTCATTTAGTGTTGTTGAGTGTCAGGCAGGAGTCACTTGGGAGAAGGAGAAGAAGAAGAAGAAACCTCTTTTGAAGCCCAACATGTGTGATGACACATGGGAGGCAGCAGCCACGCCCTTCCTTGGTGGCTTGGGTTGGAAAAACATCATGGAAATCCACACTCTCTGTTTAGTCATTGGGAAAGAGATGGTTTCACAAGCCTGGATTTTCCATTCTCCTCGTTATTTTCCCTCCTCAGGGTAGTTCTGTCCCTCTTCCAGAGGATCAGGTTCCCATGGGAAACGTGATGGAAACCAGTGGGCATGGTTAGCCTGGGAGATGGGGAGTAATTCCTGCAGTGAAAACATTTTAATTCCTAAGGTGTGATTTTAAGGTGCTCTCCAAAGCCCATCATGGTCTACAGAAGGCTTTTTCAAAGTTAACTGATGACTGCTGTATTCACAAATTCCTGCAAGGAGAACACAAAGGATTCTCCAAGGAACACAGAAACAGCTCTTTTGAAGGCTGAAAGAGCTGAGTTTATCAACAAAGTAGAAAACCTTTGACTGAGTCAACACAGAGCATTTTTCAAAGTGTTTGGCTCATGCAATTGAGAAGTCGATTCACTGTCAGAAGATTTGCTCTGGACTTGTCAGGAATCTCCTGCAGGAGCAAGAGCTCTGTTTGCAGAAGCCTCTGCTAAAAACCACCACCATTTCTCCTGCCTGGTAATTTTTTCCAAATGTGTTGATATTTTCTCATTTTGCCTTTAAAATTGACCAGGTGTCCATAAGGAGGACTTGGAAAAGAAGTCAATCAGCAACCTGGTATTTAGCTGTTAATCTGCTGAAATACAGCACAAAACATCAGTGAACATTACTTTTGTTTTCATTTTTGGATGGGCAACCTTCAGAAAGCTTCACAACTCTGTAATGTATGCAAACATCTTTTAACAGAGACTGTTTCATCTTTTATTCTATTAATTCCTTTATCAAAAGGGAATAGGAGCCTATGGGTTTATTTACATCTTATCAGCAAGCAAAACATTGCAATCTGAAATAATCCTGAGCAGAAATCTGTCAAGAACACTGGAAAAGCAGCTTTTTCTGCAGGTGTTCATGTGCTGAATCAGAAGTCAAGCCTCAGAAATACACAGAGAGAAAATAAAGATGTTTGTAATGCCTGACACGCCACAATTTTCATTTTTCCAAGAGGAACTTTCTAAATCTTCCCCTGAAGTGTCTGTTTGAATTTGACTGAAGGTCAACATATTCTCTTTGTGAAATAGGAAGTGCCCAATTACCCTGTACATTGGGGAGTTAACGAGGGGACAGTTAATGAGTATGCAGAGAAACATGATTATTAAACAATCAATATTGCAGAACTTGTCTTGCTTTCCCAGGATCTGATCCAATATTCACTGGGATCAAGCACTATTCCCAGCCCATCCCCCTGGGACACATCAGCTTTGCTGTGACACAAAATCTGTCCCTTCCCCTCGCTTTTCTGTGTTCACTGAACAATTGGGATCCACCCCTTAAATGCTCTATTTCTTCTGCCAGACTTGCTGGCAATTAGGAGTGCAATTAGTATTTCTGTGTAGCTCATAATAAACTCTCGTGGAACACAGAGTTCTCCACTGTGCTGGGAATCTGCAGTTTGGAAGATGGATATACCCAGCCTGTCAGAGACACGGGCATCAATTGTAAAGTGCAATTACCTGAGACACTTCACGAGTTACCAGGTAATTCAAACCAGCACAATGCATTTATCTGCCCCATATACACATGCACATTTTCAGTTTAAATTTGATTATTTCATATCCTGACTTCATTGATTAACTGACTTCAAATATTCAAAATTTTTTGTTGATAAGAAAGCCTCTAATTGAACAGCATTGTCAGAATCTAATATGATCTCTATGGATGCTGGAAAGAGGCAGGTGTCTAAATACATCCCTGGAATGACTTTTGCATTCAAAATACTTGATTTTTTTTAAATTTAATTATGGAATGAACTACATTTCAGAATCAGATCTGGATATTTATTTGTTGCTGGAAGTATATATTGATTTAGGTATCAGATCCCAAAATCACTGAATCATTTAGGGTGGAAAAGACCTCTGAGATCATTGAGTCCAAGTTGTGCCTGATGCCCACTTTGTCCCCAGCCCAGAGCCCTGAGTGCCACATCCAGGCCTTCCTTGGGAACCTCCAGGGATGGGGATTCCAAACCTCCCTGGGCAGCCCCTGCCAATGCCTGAGCACCCTTTCCATGGAGAAATTCCCCCTGATGTCTGACCTGAACCCTGGCACAGTTTGAGACTTTTTCTTCTCGTCCTGTTGCTTTTTCCCTGGGAAAAGAGGCCAATTCCCACCTGGCTCCACCCTCCTGTCAGAGAGTTGTGAAGAGGGCTAAGGTAACTCTTGAACCTCCTTAAAATTGGAGGTTTTTTCAACAATGGGAAAACAAAAAAGAAACCCAGGTGAAATCAATAAAACCAAGAGGTTTTCAGTGAAACTCCCATTGTTCCTCCTCCAGATGTCTGCAGCTCCTGCCTCTGGTGTCCAACCATCCAGCTGCCTGTCCACTGCAGCCAGCAGAGATCCCACCTGTGCTGGGCCATCCCAAGTGCCCAAGGGAGCAGCAAGTTGAAGCATCATCCCCCAGGTCCCCGTTTCTGAGCCCCCAGCTCACGCTCAGGCCGCAGGCTGGGCAGGACGGGGTCAAGCAGCGGCCGCGCCAAGCCAGCGGTGCCTCCCAAACCCCGCCAAATCCCTGTGGGAATCCATCCCTGGGGAGCACAGAGACCTTGGCTCACTGCAGCTTAATCTCCCCTAATTCTCCTCTCCAAGGATTGTAGCACACTGAAGAGAGAAATTTCTCCTCCTGCTGAGAGTTGCCATAGGTGCCTTTGTGTTGGAACCCTGAATTCTGAGAATTTCACTCTGTCTGCTTTAACAAGTTATGATCCCCAGAAATACACCTCATTTCATCTTAAACCCTGGAAAAGACTTCCCCTGTAGTGTGATAACTTTGAAATTAATGCTGTATACTTGAGGTTGTGTCACTATGTTGCCTTGCTCTTTGCTGCTGAAAATTGTTATCCCATAGTAGATAGTTTTCAAGGTTATATTTCTGTAAATATAGCCATGTTATTGTAGCACTATCTTATCATACACATTCCTTTCTCATGGACACAGACCCTTGATGGACAATTCCTTTGACCACTGTAGTTGAAGGAGGAAGAACTGATTTCCTCCAATGAGTAGTAATTTCCAAAAGGGTATA
>VZRZ01004778.1:443554-554338 GCA_013398175.1 Climacteris rufus | reverse complement strand
TCACTAGGTGAATTAGGTAGAAGTGTAGACATTTTGGTTTATGAAATATTGTAATACTAGTGTCCAAAATGGAGGGTTTAGGTGTTGTTTTATAACTTCCTTTTTTACCTTTGCTACTTCCCCTTTCTCCTCCAAAAACTTGTGTTTTTTGCCATTGGTTCTAAAGTACCGCAATGTGGGATAAGAAAAACTGATTATTGGGTTTTTATTGAAAATATCCTACGCAACACCTCCCTAACTGGACAATCTAGGGAATAAATAAGCTGGATGAGATGTGCTCGCCCCATTTTGAACCTTGTAATTGACAAAGCACTTTCTGTGCTAACAAGTTATAGATAACACTTAATAAACATTTTGAGACCGAAGAAACTCTGGAGTATTTTTACTGTGTCTTATCTCAAGTGTCTGTTAAAAGAACTCACAAAGAGAAGATGTGCCGTGGCAGCAGCCGAAAGCTTTGGCCAAAATTGCGGCACCTTTGGTGTGTTTTACCTCTGGCAGTGGTGTCAGCAGCATCCTCAGCCAGGTGTGGGGCTGCCTCCCCTTTGTCTCCACTGGTTCTTCCCTATTTTGCAGGCAATCCATTGGAATGAATGGGAGAGAATGTAAAACATAATCTGCACCAGCGTTGTGAAATGTTTTATGTGCTGAATTCCCTCCCAGAGGACAATTTTTGCAGCCAATTATAGCGATGGTCTGGAATGTGTTTGTTGTTGTTGCTGAACAGTGAATATTCCGCTCAGGCATTCCAGTGGATATGAGGAATAGCACATACTTAGAGTGTGGAAGGTGCACAGACAGAACAGTTTCAATTTTGGGATGTGTTAAGGACCAGTCCTGCTGTCAGCTCATGGCAAACCAGGTCCTCCTCAAGCAAATCACTCCTTAGCAAAACCAGTATTTCAGTGCTGCCTAATGAGATATTGGATCATTAGAGAAATGTTTGTTTCCAAGGAAAAACAGAAGTAATTAATTTGGGCTCACATCACAGGAGGTTGTTTTGGGGAGAATAAAACAGCACAAGGAGCTCCACAGCAGTTCTGAGCTTCTGGTTTGTAGAAAACTTGGAGTCACTTAAAATTTTATCACTGTTTTAAAAACAATGTCTTTAACTGTTTTAGATCTATTAATGATAAGGTAAGAGGAAAAACTTCAGAGAGACCTGTAGTTTAGACAGAAAAACATCCAGTATGCTGAATCCCGCCAATAATCAGATTAATTTTAAAAGTTGTTGGTTTCAGATTGATTTTTTGGGGGGGTTTTACCTTTACTGATGCAAACTGCTGAAAGTTCTATTTCAAAACAGGAGGTTTGAGGTTTTATTTTCAGTTTTTCTCTGCTCGTGTGCATGTTAAGAAAAAAGAAGAAATTGCTTCTATTGCAATGTTTCTACTGTAATATTGACATTCCAAGGAAGTCAATAAAAGGCTCTTCCACCATTGGCTGCACCAATGAAAGGGATGCTCATATTTTCAGGAACTGATCTGGAGCAAAGGGGTAAATATTCCTTTGAATATTTTGGAAGAAAACCCAACTGTCCTTTAAATATTCCCTGTGCTAAAGCTGGAAGCAAAATCCACTGCTGAAATATGAGGTGTGGGAATATGAATTCAGCCTTAATTTTGGGTCAGGTGATGCTGTGTGACAGTGCTAAACACACAGGAGGAAATTAAAGGGCTGATTTAATTTAACGTGAAAAAATCAGCTTTTAAATAGGAGTGATGCAAGTTTGTGCAACGGGCCTGTTGCTGTTTTCCCAATGTATTTTTGAAACTCCTGGAAGCAGTAGGGAAACCTCTGTGGAAATGGAGAGTTTGCACCGAGGGGCAGGAGCTTGGTGCTGGCACCACCTCTGCAGGAGGCTGGGCTGGCTGGAGGTTCCTCCTGGGAATGGGAGAGGATCAGCAGCAGAAATATTCTGTGAGCTGCAGGTCCCATCCAGCCCACCCAGCTTCCAGTGGTGCTTCCATTGCCCAGCAGAGAGGGATGTGTGGCTCTCTTTTATAGCTCAAATGCTGCCATGCAGCCAAGGGCCATTTCTCTTTTTAATTTTAAAATGAAAAATTGATGGCTTTTCTTACAAAGTTGAAAAAAAGAAATCGTTGGGATTTAGTCCTAATAAAGAAAAAAAATGTTTGAAATGTAGGAAAATGAACTGGAAGAAGATAGGAATTTGGGGATTTGAAGGCCTGCCATCCAAATCACCTTCTTGGAGAGCTAGACTTGCCCTGGGCTGAGTCTGGTGGCAAAAGTGCAGGAGCATCCTCTGCTCATGGAGCAGGAGAGAGGTTGAAAACAACCACAGAGCTCTGGAGCCTGTCCAGGAAAGGACACTGGGAGAATCCCCATCCCTGGAGGTGTCCAAGGAACTCCTGGATGTGGCACTCAGGGCTCTGGGCTGGGGCCAAGGTGGGGATGGGGCACAGCTTGGGCTCGGTGACCCTGGAGAGCTTCTCCATCCTCAGGGATTCTGTGAT
Source organism: Climacteris rufus (assembly GCA_013398175.1). Taxonomy (NCBI): domain Eukaryota; kingdom Metazoa; phylum Chordata; class Aves; order Passeriformes; family Climacteridae; genus Climacteris; species Climacteris rufus. The sequence continues at coordinate 551,861 of VZRZ01004778.1, read as the reverse complement.
AACGCACACACAGGTTTGGTGGGTGGCAAATCCTCCCAACTCACAGCTTGGTGAAGGGTTTGGAATTCCTGGAATTCCTCATGGCTTCAATTTGCTGAAAGAATTAGAAAAGCCCCCAATATAACAAGTGAATCACAAACAGAAAAATTCAATGCCTGAGGCTGGGGCCAAAGGAGATCATCACCTGTCAGGGAAATGATTTACTCCAATATGAAACACCTCTACTGCTGCACTCACAGTGCCTCAGACTGCAATATATCCACTGTCTCTCCAGCACAGGAGCATTTGGGAATCCCTCCTGAGCATGGAATTGTGCCTCCAAGCCTCACCCTCCATTTACAACAATCCCAGTGATTGTTCCATCCACTTTCAGAGCTGAATTGCATTTTTCTTGCTGCTGCAGAAAACCTGAAATGATCATTCTGAGCACAGGAATTGTCTCAAAACCCACCATGCAGTTGAAATGTCAATGCTGCCCGAGTGTCTCAGCCACTGCTGAGGTTTTCACTAAATCAGGAGTGAGGAGTTGATGGCTTTTGTGGCACCATCCCAAAATCTTGGCACCAAGACCCACAACTTCCCCCTGTGCTGCCCTCACAACCCAGAGCTGTCAGGGTTTGCTCCAGCTCCAGTGAGCAGGGACTCGACAAAACACTGGACATCAGTAAGAAAACATAAACCTGAAAAGGCAAATTCACTTTAATATGTTTAAAATCCCTCAATTCAATTAATTTTGCCATTAATTGAAAAATAATCAGCAACAAAACCTGGAGGTCTCTGAGCTGCAGTGGAATCCGAGATGGTCACCAGTTCTTGAAGGTGGAAGATGACAAAAGTACCTCATATAGTGGCCACCTTTGTTTAACAAGATATTTAAGGTAAAAAGCATTAATTTGATTATTATCATATACCTCTATTTGAAAAAGTAATGGAGCATACAGATAATTAATTACTTTCTATTCTGAAAACTTACTGACCTAAAATATCCCTTCCAGTTTAGCTGTGGGTTAGAACACCCCAGTACAATGTTTTCTGTGCAAACCCTTATTCAAACCCATTCATTAACCAGCTGGTGGCAGTGTTTTCATTAGGAAAAATAAAAGGCATCCCACTCATTTCCCGGAGAATCCACTCTTTCTGCTATTAGAGTGGGAAAATCTTCCTTGTTACTTGGTTCCCTTCATTAAAATTCGAAGGAAATCCATGCAGGATTTAAAGCTCCTCAGTCAGTGCTGCAGAATTCTCTGTTTTTAACAGGTTATGGAATGTTTTATTGCCCTTTGGAGCCTGGCTGTTTTTTCTGCTGCTGGAATTCTGGTGTTGCAGGGCTCCTTGCTTTCCTCTGCAAGCTGAGGTTTCAAACAGAGGTGTTAGAATGAAATAAAAACATGACAGATTTAATCTCGGTTTTTGCTCACTGGTGGGCTTTGTGTTTGGAGAGAGAGGTTGGAAATTGCTTCTGGAAAGGGAGAGCACAGCAATATTTCCTTGCTCTCCCCACACACTCAACAATGGCATGTTCCCATCACTCTCCTGAATCTTAATTTAAACCAGGCCATAGCTGTGTGGGGGAGAGCTTCATCTCTCCTTCTGGTATTTATTAAAAATAGACAACAATTCATCAGCATTGAGCAGAAACAACTTGCAGGATCCAGGCTGGAAATACCTCTCCCAAGCCCATCCCTCCCAAGTTCCCAGCAGTGAGCTTTGCCATGTGATATTGACACTTTTCCAGCCTGAAATAACAGGTACCAAGAATCCTGAGTGATGAGGGAAAGCTTTTCTGACCCCTCTGGCTGAGAAGAGCATCCCACTCCTCCTGCAAGGGCTCCAACACTCCTGCCCATATGTGACAGCCAGGCCATCTGCAGCAGCTCCATCTGCTCCCAGGCCTCTCCAACCCACACAGATGTACCCAAAACTGCTGCCAGGACGTGTGGCAACACCTCCTTTTTGTCTGGGAAACACACCAGCCTATAGCTAAGATGAAAAAAAAAAGGATTAAACTCTTATTATATTGCAGGGACACCTCTGGCAGCTCCAGCGGGGAGTTAAATGTGGATCCCAACCTGTCCTGCTCTCCCTCCACGTCCCCCCCATCCCACCCCAATTAGTGCAGGGCTGATGCCTCCATGGGGGATATAATGAGGGTTGGGAAAGCCTCCCGACCCCCTGTGAGTACCTGCACTGCAGTTTGTGGATGGCCAGTTGGGATGGCAGCTCTCCAAGGCTGGCACTGTCTCCTTTTAGCACCAGGAGCGCTCAGCTTGCTTTGGATTATCTGAAAAGCAAGGAAGAAACACTTACTAACATCAGTAAATGTGCTGCTCTTTTAGAGCCAGGGCTTTGGGGAAAGGGGACATCTTTTCTCCAGGTTGTGCCGTAATTTTCAACTTGGATTTGCTTCTCCTTTGTGGTCAGAAGACCAGAGACCCCAGTGCAGGTAATTCTGAGGTTAAAATTACACAAGAAAAAATGGGAAAAACCAAACACATCTACATGTGTCACTTCAAGGCAGGAAATCTGTCAGGCAGCTCAGCAGAGAGGGCAAAGGGACACTGGGTTTTGGTGGCTCTGGAGCTCCTCGTGGCTCCCAAGGACACAGGACAGGGGATGTGGTCCAGGTGCCTGGGTGGGTGAGCATCACGGACCTGACACCTGCAAGAGGCTGGAGCAGGAATTTGGCAGCTGGCAGGAAATGCTTCTCTCTGTGCCTCTGTCAGGACTGATTGATTCCCACAGGTCCCTGCATTTTTTATGATCTGGCATTTTCCAATGGAAAACTGTTTGGGGGAAAAGTTCTGGCCAGCCTGGTTTTGGCCCCTCTGGGGTTTTGTTTCATTCCTGGCCTTTTGCAATACTTGATGAGTGCACAATTTCTGCATAAATTGCAAATGTTTGGAATAAAATTTGCCCACGAACCCCCCTAGGATACACATTTCATTATCCCTTTGTCAAGTAAAAAAAAAAAACCACTGTAAATATTTCTCAGTGAATCAGTGATTGATGTTTCAATCATGTTTGGATTTGCATCCACCTTGGTGTCCTTCCCCTGTGTATATTCCAGTGAGCTGGCTGAGTGATCATAAAATTAAGCACTGCAGTCTGGAGTGTTTGTGGAAACACTTTTCATGTTTATTCCCCGAGCCCTCCTCCATGGACAAGCAGCAATGGTCCCAGGGTGGTCACAGCAGAAATGTGAAATCCACAGAAATCTGCTCTTGGTCAGCAATGGAAAACAAATCCCAAAAGTAGGGTGGTGTAGGAATCCCAGAGCAGGACCTCACACTGGGGATCACTCCCTGTGTTCCCTGACCTTTTGATATTTATTCACCAGCACGTATTAATGCAAATATTGACTTTTCCTCCTCTTTTTTTTGGGTATTTTGGATATTTTCATAGCACATTTGTTGCAATAGGAAGTGGTAATTTTAATTAATCTGTGTGTTTTAACAATAGGCATGAAACATTCTGTATTAGGAATCTACCTTTCCATGGAAAACAGAACGGGTAAGGTCAGAAGGGATTCCAGTGGATCATCTGGTCCAACCCCACGAGTGTTCATCCCACTAAAAGGCAGGTTGGAAACGGCTGAAGCCTCACCTGGGGGAGGATTTGTGAAACAAATGGAATTGCAGGCTCGGATTTGGCTTTTCCTGGCAGCTCAGCTGCATTTGGTGCTTTTGAAACCCCCAAATTTCCAGATTTTTCCTGTACTTTTCCACTCCAAACTCTGTTCATCCAGAGCAGTTCCAGCCAATCCTTACCCCCCTCCATCACCCTGCGCTGCCTTTCCCATCCCTTTTGCTTGGATTTGTGGACATTAGAGGGCACTCTTCCATTTTCCTGCTTTTTTCCAACATATTTTAACCAGTTCTGGTTGCAGTGTGCTTTGGCAAGCTGGGGGTGAGAGCACAAAATTCTCCAAACAAACGATGCTAATTTCATTTAAAAATTTGTACAGTTTGTGAATATCTTCTCTCAAAAATGACATTTTCATGATACCTGCCTAGCTGGGAGGGTGGGCAATTTATAAAACCTAACACACATGAACTATTTCCCACTGCAACAGTTATCTGTGAGGGCTCTGTGATTTCCCAGCTGGAATTTGTGGGAATTAATGCCACACAACCCTTCCTTGACATTGCAGGGTATTAAAGTGGAGGTGGCTAAAAGGTGACTACTCATTTTGTGCTGAACATCTCCAAAAATCCTCCAATCTCTTACATTCACTTCAAGAAGTGTTTTGAAATCATAGGTGAGCCAAAAAAAAAAAAAAAAAAAAAAAAAAAAAAAAAAAAAAAAAAAAGAAAAAAGAAGGAAAAGTCAAAGACCAAAAGTTGCTTTAAAATGCGAAGGAAAAGTGTTTCTGAATCAGCCTAAGAAATGTCTCCTAGCCATAAACCCACAAACCATCCATAATGCCATTCCAGCATTCAGAGTGGCAATATTCATATATCAAAGCTGAGGTGCTGTGAGCTTCCAACTTTTTTAGGATGGCATTCATCTTCATGACAAAAGTAATTATGGAATGCTAACCTGCAGCCACTTCAGGCTCTCAGGGAAAATATTACCACTTCTCCCGTCTCCAGCCACACCTAATTTAAGAAGCTGAGCTTGTGATCATGAGAAAAAAGCAAAATGTTATACAGACATCACAGAATTGTCTGTCTCTGGCAACTTTTTTCTTGTGGAAGTTGCAGGGCAAAACACATCCCCAAATTATGGAAATGAGAGATCCAGTTTTAACCCCTCGTTGCTCCTCTGGAGATCTCCTTTGTGCCATCCCATGGTTATCCATTGTTCCCACAATTAGTTATCAACTGCACTGCAGCGGTGCTGAGACACCAAATTAATTTGAGGGGTGTGGATGCCACTCAAATTCCAAGTGGGAGAGGAAAATCCCATCAACAGAACAGCAGAAGAAAAAGGACAAATTCAAAATTTTGGATGTAGGACCCAAGTGCAGAAGAGGAATCAGTGTCCTGCCCAGGGTGGCAATGTGGGGAAATTTCCTATTGGAAAAGGAGAAATGGTCCCATTTTTTAACTGAATTTTTGCCAGGCTCTGTGTCTGGTGTATGGAATTCCTGCCTGGATAAATCCTGGATTTGTGTGTCTGCAGCATCACAGCATCAAAACATCAACAGAACAAGAGGAATCGCTTCACTCTCCCCCCCTGGCAGGTAAAATTCATTTTTTATTTACAGTGGAATTGAACCATTTCCTGAAGGTCAACAATTTAAAAAGTGACTCTGAGAAATAAGAGTTGTCACAGGCTCCGAGGCTGGATCCCCTGGAGAGCCGTGCTGTTTGCTTTCCCTTCCCTGTTTTCTTCAGTCAGTCAGGAACAAGCACTCACCTCTCTGTGCTGCTGCTGACCAGGGCTTTTTTATGTATTTAACATGGAATTGAGGAAAATACAGAACTGTGATGCAGCCACAAANNNNGTACACCCAAAAAAAAAAAAAAAAAAAAAAAAAAAAAATACAGCACAAAACTGTTGAAACATCACTTGCTCTGGCCATTGGTGAATGCCAGCGTTTCCATGGGATGAATGATGTGGGAACCCTTCCAACCCTGCCATTCTATGATTCCATGATAATGAGGGAGATTCATTTCTTTCATGATTTGCACAAAATAAAATTTCTGCAATTGCTGGAAACGCATTAAAAAAAAATATTGCCACGGAGTAAAAGCTCCTGGCAACAAATGGAAAAGGGGATGCAGGGAGGAACAGGGGTGTGATGGTATCATGGAATCCTGGAATGGTTTGGGTTGGGAGGGACTTAAAGATCACCCAGTGCCACCCCTGCCATGGCAGGGACACCTTCCACTGTCCCAGGTTGCTCCAAGCTCCATCCAACCTGGCTTTGGACACTGCTAGGGATCCAGGGGCAGCCACAGCTTCTCTGGGCAACCTCTGCCAGGGCCTCCCCACTCTCTTATCAACAACCATTAATGAACAACCCTGTCATGCACTCCCCCACTAACTCTGCAAAACACTTTGCAATTAATTTCTCAAGTGAAGCTGTCTTCAGCCATGAGACCCTTAAGAATTCTTTGATTTTTTTTTAAAGCAGTATGACTATATTCATCTGAAATACAAGGTAGTTTACATTAATTAAAAGCTGAGTAATTCAATATGCCTTTGAAAAACATCCAGCTTAAGCCAGCGACCAAACAATCCAGTTTTTTAAGGCTATAGCATCTATGGTATCATTAATTAAGCAGTTACAGGCTCAGAGGTGCAGCCTTTGACAGGTGAACAGCACGAGGCAGGCGAGGCGAGTGCACTGTGCCAAAACACCTGAATTCATCCTGAGAACACAGTGAAGATAAATGTAACTCATTTCCTGAACACAAGCACGTAAATGACACCTTATTTGTTGATCATAAGGAGTGATTTGTAAAGTTCAAGTACCAAAATATGCAAATTGGCACCATGCTTTCCATGCAAAAGAGCAAACTGATCCTGTAGGTCTCATCCTCACACACAGCTTCTTCCTAACACTGGAAAAACACACTGTGTGAAGTTCAAAAAGTGCAGCACAAACACCTGGGCACTGAAAGCAGAAAAATTAGGAAACTGAGGTGGTAGAACTTTTAGGAAAATGCCAGCTTGATACAAAAATAGAGAAACTATTTGGGCTGTTCAGAGTGCTTTAGTGGCCTACTTGTGTGGCATGGATTTGATGTGGAGCTTGTGCTCTCACAGGGGTCTGCCCAGCTCCTGGCAGGCAGGAGCATCCATGAGGATGCTTCTTTCAGAACCTGGACTTCAGTGATCCTTGTGGATCCCTTCCTGCTCAGGATATTCCATGAGAACACCAGTTACCTTACTGCGTGTGTGCATTTGCAGAAAAGCAAAGAAAATATAAAACCATCCCCCCTTTGCAAGTGGGACAAAAGCAATTTTTTGGGTTCATAATTGTCTTTTCATAGCCTAATTCCACCCACATGGGGCATTCATCTTCTTTCCTTCAAGGCTGTGTAAAGTAACCAACAGGATGAGGTAGCACAATTCATTATGTTCAGTAATCAGGATTTGGCCTTAAATCACTTCATCAGCTCCTGCAGCCCATTTTCCTACATTGCCTCAAGTGGCTGCAAGGAAGAAACCTCATTATTAAATGGACATGAGAGTGGGGAGGCTCTGGATGCCCAGAGAAGCTGTGGCTGCCCCTGGATCCCTGGAAATGCCCAGAGCCAGGTTGGATGGGGCTTGGAGCAACCTGGGATAGTGGAAGGTGTCCCTGCCCATGGCAGGGGTGGCACTGGGTGGTCCCTTGCAACCCAAACCACTCCATAATTCTATGTAAGAGAATGCAAATATGGTATTAAGTAAATTTTTTTTTCTTGCAATTGTGCTATTTTATTGAAAGATATTTAAATAAAGGACCTGTGATTGTCTCGCGCATCTTGAGGGCAGACAACCCCAGAGCAATGTGAGCCCAGCACTCAGGACTGGCCCATTCTCAGCACCATTTCTGATCCCAAACAGGACCCTGAGTCAGGAACAAGCAGTCAAACAGCTTCTCCCCCCAGTTCCACAGCTTCCTCACCTTATGGACACTCCAGCCAGCCCCACTTGCTGCCTAATTAGGGAAATGTCTTTGCATCAATCCTGATGTGCCATGGTGTCTCATGCAACACTAATTTTTGCTGTATTTTGTGTGAAAATGAACTTAAAGATGAGAAACAAAGCAGCATTTCACAGGACACATTTTGTTGCTGAGAAGCAGCAAATATCCCTGTGGCTGTGCTTGCTCCATCCTCCAGGAAGCTCACCAGATCCACAGTGCCAGCAGAAAGGAATCATTTGCAGGTCTGGTTAAAATTAAAAAGCAGAAAGGCCAGCAGAGCCAACACATCCCTTGTCATAACAGGGGAACCCAAAGGTGCCCCAGTCCGAGGAGCAAGATCCTTTAATCCAAAATATGGACAAGCATAGCAGAACCCTTGTGACTCCAAACTGGGAATATTTGGTATCTCTGACACCCTTCCAGTGAGTGGGCAAGGTCACCACAACTGCCACTCAGTGGCTTCAAGAAAATCATGAATCAGTGAGGATCAGTGTGACCCTGTTCAAAATGAAGACAGCAAAATGTATGGGCTGAATGGAGATGGCTCCTACCAAAATATATCATGACCTGAGCCTTGATTTGCTATAAAAATACTCTAAAGCAGCACTGTAGATGATTATCAATAAAATACTGAAAAAGAGCAAATGCCACTAAATAGCAATGATTTTTTCCCCCTCCAATGTCAATTTTACTTGCACACACTCTCCCTTTCGTCCTTTGAGTTGAGATCCTTTTGTTCTTTTCAATTCATTTATGATTTTTACTTGAAAATAAAGTAAAAAAAATGCCGCTCTGCAACCTCTATAACCATCATCTACTTGCTAGTGTAATTTTTAGTTATAAAAAAAGCAAAGCAGTGCTGGGGAAACTGGAATGACTCTGGAATAACCCTGACTCCTGTATTGACACCAGGGAATTTAACAATAAATTTCCACAGCATCCTCGTAGACCTTCGGTTCATCCAAGTGTCATGCTACTAATTAAGATGCTAATGAAGACACACAGCCAGCCACAGTGGCCTGGGCTTCTGGTGGAGCTCCCAGCCCTGGAATTTGGCTGCAGTTTGGAAATTCCAGTTGAGATACTGTGGGTTAGGAGAGCCCTTGGGCACAAAGCACAGAAATCCGTGAGGAGGCTTTGTGGGCAGAGGAAGCTCCGAGTGCACAGAGCTCTGTCAGGTGCTCCAGGGTTGCCATAGAGACTGACCAGGTTCATTTGACCGACCACAAGGAGTGAACACAAAATATTCTTACCCTGAACACGCCAAATGACTGAGCCAAAGCCCGGGGAAGGCTCCAGGGAGTTGTGGGTGATGTCTGGAGATGATGTCTGGAGATGATGTCTGGAGATGATGTCTGGTGATGATGACTGGAGAGCAGCTCTCCATAGCTCATTTCTTGTCACACCAAGCCCTTCCACGTCTTCTGTAAGGTTCACACACCAAAGAAGTTGAAAAGATGGATCTGGGCTGATCGAGCTTTTAAGATTGGCTTAGTTTCCAGATTAATCAACCCAGTGACTTCAAATCTGTGAATATTGGAAGAAAATCACCAGAGAGGCAGAAAACTTGCCCTGGCTCTAAACCCAAACCCTGGGGTGATGCCTGGTGTGGAGCTGTGCCCCTTTTCCAGTCAAAATGTCCATTCTCACTTTGGTTGCTCTCACCTGTCGGGGTAGGACAGTGAACTCAGCTTGTTTCCTTAAAGAAAAATGTCCTGCCTTGCTGCTTCACTCCCAAAAATAAATTTAAATATGGTGAAACATTCTGTCAGACTGATAAAAGGCAGATCTTTGACATTTTTTTCAATCTTTTCCCAGACTCTTTCAACGTTTAAGCAGACATCTCATCAATGACATTCTGCATAAATGCTCCTCTGTTAGAAGTATTTTTTCATGATGAATCTTTAAAGTGCCAGACTATCTGATAAGTTAAATTTTGATTTTCTTTATATGACAAATGGTTAATAGTTGTCTTAGGCTCTTTCTGCACTATGATTTTTATCTCTATTTTATTACTGTAATAATAACATCTAATATACTCTCTCATATCTGTCTTGTTCTTTCTTAAGGTCAAAATTATATCTGGAGTTAAAAGCAGCAAGAGACTTCTCCCTTTCTTCCTCTCAGTTTTTTTAAGGGAATAAATTACCATATACAGGCAAATAATAGCAAATTAGGAAACCCAAATGTGATATCCATACTTTAATATGTGCTGGGCAATCACAAACCCAAGTATTGGGATGTCATTACAACACCAAATTTTCAGGCTTGCTAGTTAATTAGATGCTATTACATCAGGCTATTTAATTGCCTTTCTTGCCAATAACCTGTGAAGAAGAAAAGAAATGTTAATTCTCCTCCTTGTCTTTGGGCAGATTCTGCTCGTTCGTGTTTTATGGGATTGGTTCTTCCCAGGTGCTCCACTGGAAACCTCAAACCTCCTGCAAAGGCACAGATGGATTTTAGGGAGCAGAGCAGCAGGAGGTGGCACATCCAGCTCTTTGCAAGGTGCCATTCCAGGTGTGGGGATGGGAATGGGATGGGGATGGGAATGGGATGGGGATGGGATGGGGATGGGATGGGGATGGGATGGAGATGCAGCTCCCACAGCCCCAGGGCTTAGGACATCCCGGCTGCTCCAAACAGTGATTGCTGAGCTCAGGGATGGTTCTCACAGCCCAAAGACAGGGACTCATCAGTGGAAATTTATGTGCAAAGCTTCCAGAGGTAGAATCAAGTTAGAGCAAAGTCAGGAAAAAAAAATTACGGATTCTGGGATTCTGCATGTCCTCTCCCTCAGCCTCTCCAGCTACAGAAACCACCCTTCTCTGCCCCAAAACACTTCCCAAATCTATCAGTCATGACACTGCTTACTCAAGGTGGCTCAATAAAGTTTCTTATTTTTCAGATGGAGAATTTGAGTAGAAATTATTTGTCCAAAGTCACAGACTCAAATACTAACAGAGGCCAAGATTGGCCAGAGCATTCCCAACTTGCTCCTCAATCCCTAGACAAAGCATTACTCTTCCCACCCTCTGAACTCTTTTATCTTTTCTCTTTCTTTTAGGTTAGCCAAGAAAAATAATAAAGAAATTTAAGAAAATATAATTTCGCAGCAAAATGAATCCCTGTTCTCCAGAAAGAAGTAAAATTAATGACAGCACATTAATTACTCTGTAGGTTGGCATCTCTATAAGTTGCTCCTATTGTCTTCTTTTTACTGAAAAAAGGCATTTTATGCTACATTTCCAGTTTCTCTCAGCATAAAAATTAATGTGCCCAGCAACAGCACCCTCAGATCCTTATTTTCTGACAGAGATCACTAAGGTTACTCTCTGTTCTTTCCAAAATAAAGCCATCTTTAAAGTTCAGAGAGGAGTTCAGCATTTCAGGGTGAGTTTTCTGTGGGTAGTGATGGAGAGATCAGCCTGCCTGTGACAGAACCACTCCTGAAAGCCAGCTGGATAATCCACATTTTCCAGGCTGGCTCCATGAGATTTAGATGAGTGAAAGACTTATGGCTCTTGGTGGCCTCCTCATCCCATGTTTTTGTTTATGCAGATCCCTCCAGCTGGAGTGGCTTGTCAGGGAATGGCTAAATCATGCACAAGGAGATTTTTCCAGCAGCCAAGAAGAGTTTTTCTGGCATCCCATATTTTCAATAAAATGGGATGAAGGCCTGTAGGAGCAGGAGACTGGCTTTGCATCCCTCTGGAATGTGCCCTGCTCAAAGGCAAATGCCAAAACACTAAACCAGTTATTCTCATTCCTGGAAAATAAACGAGAGGGAAGAGCCTGTTTTTCCAAGCTCCATGCAGAGCTCTGTTGGCATAAAGACATCCCAGGTTACCAAGGCAGGAATGTATTCGATTATGTAGAAAAATGTTAACAAAAATGGATCTGAAAGCCCAAAGAAAGGAAAATCTGAATTTGTTTTGGTCTTTTTCTTTCCTGACAGGTAAGTTGGGTGGGGATATGAGCTGGGAAAACCACACCAGGCAGCTGCATTGGGATAAAACACCTCCATCCCCACATCCATGCACAGACACAGGACAGAGGAATGGAATTATGGAATCATAGGAATGATTTGGGTTGGAAGGGACCTTAAAGCCATCCAGTCCCACCCCCTGCCATGGGCAGGGACACCTTCCACTGTCCCAGGTTGCTCCAAGCCCCATCCAACCTGGCCTTGGGCACTTCCAGGGATGGAGCAGCCCCAGCTTCTCTGGGCACCCTGTGCACTCGGGGCTGAGTTTGCTGCTCAGCAATCACCAGCCAGGGATCATTGTCAGCCCTTCACTTTTCCTGGCCTAAGGCAGTAAAGTTCTGCTTCTTGGGCAGTTCTGGAGAGAGCTGGAGAGTGTTTGGGATGGAAAATTGCATTTTCAGGACATCTGCCGGGGCTGAAATCCCAGCAGCTGGGAGTGACACAGGGCAGTGTCCATCTGGAGTGGAATCCTTTGTGTCACCATCCTGGGCTGCCTCCCATCTGACAGTGCACAAGGAGAACAAATATCCAGCACATTCCTTATCCATTTTAATGATTTCTAGGAGAGACTCGACTCAGCAACCTGGAGACCAGCACTACCCCAAAGGAGCTCAAGTGTTTGAGCAGCTTTAAAAAATATGATACATTAAGCCTTTCAGCCTGGAAAAACATAGACAGGAATGCGTTGGATCCCTGGAATCGACCAGAAATCATCCAGAAAAACCTGCTGACCAGCCTAGCTCCATGCTTGGGTCACTTTTCTCCATGGACTCAGAGATGCAAAACACAGGATTGGGCATCGTAGAGGTGATGGGTTAAAAATTATCTCCTGGGTTATGATATTTAACAGAGAAATATTAGAAAACATCCATATACTGATTTATTATTATTAATATCATAGCTTTGAGTGCAAGAGGCATTGCATGGACACTGCCACATTTTCAAGCCAAGGGCACAACTTGTTACACCAGACTCAGAGGACACAGCCACAGGTAGAACTCACACGTGTAACTCAGCAGGTGACCTTTCCTACACACCGCATTTACATATTTCAGATGAAATGACTTCTCTTTTTTTTTTTTTTCCAACAGGAAATTAAAAAAAAATCCCAGATTTGGCACATTTCATCAGCTGTGTGTTGCCTACCTAAGTCAATTAATTGAGGCACAGGGAGTGGTGTTGATACCCTGCCTTAGAGTGATTTCCCAGGACTCTTCTGGAAATGAGATGAGACATCTCAAGAGATTTTTTTTCCTGCTAAAGTCATCTTAAATAACTATATTAAAAAGCCAGCAGAAGTTACAAGTAGGGCCTGATTCTGCCTTTCACCAGTGGCCCTTCATGTCTTTGGAAATCTGAAATGAAATGTACTTTAAATCTGTATGAAAATTACCAGAGCAGTTGTCTTCAGGGCAATGTGATTTGGGACGGGAAAGCACAGGAATGCCTTGTGTTTGCCTCTGTGGCAGAGAGGAGGGATTTTGGGAATTATATCCCCCGTCCTCCCGACGGGCTGCGTGCACACATCTCCTCAGAGCACAGGATTATCTTTGTATTAATCAAAAAGCAACTTGATTAAATCTGTAGCTCGACAAAGAAAGGGAATTAAGCAAATGAAAACATTCATTTCGAGACAAAACTTTATGCTACTGTAACTTTGGAAACAAAGCTCTTCCCGAGCGATCCCATCTGCGCTTGGAAAGGAACATCTGGATACATGCTGGGGACACGGGGACACCCATCCCGGGTGGCCCTGCCATAGAAAAGCATCAAAAGGACTCCAAGCAACAATTTAAACATCAGGTGTCAGAGCTGGGGCCGGGCTTTGGAGCATTTTCTCAGGACTTTGCCCTTCGGAAGGAAGTTTTTTTAATTCCCGATCCGACGCCGTTGCGGAAGGACCTTTTGTGGAGAGGGGGCTGAGGGTGAGGATTCCAAAGTTCCTCATTCCTGCCCACCCTGGAGAGGCAGCTGTTCAGGAGGATGAGGCAGGAATCGGATTTTCCATACAGCTGGCAGTTCAAATAAAAAGGATCGTCGCTCTGGAGATGGAGAGCAAAGAAAGAAACCAGGACAAAAAAAAAGAGACGTAAGAGAAGGTAAAATTATGGATTTGTGTATTTGCCAGGACTCGTTCAGGATACAAAGCAAAGCAAAAACACAAAAGCAATTTATGCTTTGAATGACAGGCAGGAACTGTTATTTTCTAAGGGTTTATCGTGTTCAAAATCAGATTTTTTCATCGCTTCTTAGAAAACTTAACTGCATTTCTGCTATAAAATACCGACACCATTATGTTTAGGGTATGATACGAATTATTTCCTGTGATGTTGACCAGCTGTGACATGTGACACAGTTTCCCTGGAACAGCGCGGGTGTTTATTGCTGTAAAATGAGATTTTTTCAGGGAACAATGAAACAGCATCTTGTTATAACTTGTGTGAACTTCTGCAGCTTAAACTACAGGTAAGAGAAAACAAAAATACCTGTAAAGCAGAAAATTGGAGGAAGCTTTCCAATTGTTATGACTAATTAGGGAAGTAGTTATGAGTAAGTTTAATAATGACAAAATAATAACAGGAATTTAAAAAGCCTGGATAAAAATCCATGCAAGTTTTTGCACACGTTCCTTTTACTTGCACTTTATAGGATAAAAATGCCAACTACATGAAAACTTTTACATATTTAAACAGCACTTAAAATAAACTGCATTTAATTAATGTTGGGTTATAAAATAAAAACATTTCCTGGCCTGTCTACGGTTGCTCTGTGCATCTTTCATCATATCCTGATTTCCCAGCTGATTTTCCATCTAAAAGCAATATTCTGCCATCTCTAAAAGTTGCAGGGAAAGCCACAGGATTAACAGCTGGAATTGCTGGTAAAATGGCCATTAACTTCATTAAGATTTGTTTTAGCTCAGTATTTTATTAGCCTTATTTAATACTGGTTAGTATTTTACAATTTTTTTTGTTTGTTTAATATTTTTCTGCAACCAACACTTTCTGCCACTGAAAAGGGTTTTCCCAGACTGGATTTTCTTCTTAACAACAAGAAAACAGGCACAGAGAAACTCCCGTTTTGAATTTTTAGCTGCTGTTTCACCAGACTTCCCTTACTGAATAAATCTCTTTTACTTTGGCATTTATTGAAGCAATTAAACTCCTTTTAACCATGATATCATTGCCATAAAGAGCTCCATCCATTAGGAAATGTGGCTACTCAGATCAAGCTGTGACTAAACAAATAAGTTGATTATAAATAATTAATTTATCAACTAGCTAGCAATAAGTGAAATTAACACGTATCTATCTAATTGCACCTATTTGAGATATGCAAGGAATTTAGATTAAATGAAGAGGAGATCTATGGTTTTCTCTCTTCCAAACGCTGTTTCAGCTCCCCACACTCCACATAAAATATGCACTGGGTTTCTCACATGATTATTTCAGAGGCTTGCATATTTTATTAATAACTAAAGGAGAAATCAGGCTAAGCTCCAGGAAAATTAGGTAATAATATTTAACCAATAGCTTTGATACAGGAAACTTCTTTTATTTTATAAAAAAAATAAAAGCAACAGCAAAGAAGCAATCAAACAAACAAACTAATTTAAATAAAAGAGCCATTAAAAAGAAATGAAGCATCTCCTATTGGAGTAAGTAGGGAATGGGACTTACCATGGAAGGGCCAACTGGGTAACCCGAGCACACCAACGTCATGGAGATCCACAGGATGAAAACCAAGTTTAACCTGCATAGACTTCAAAGAAAAGCTGAGATTAATTCAAATTTGGACCAAAATCAAGCAAAATATGAATAGAGAGCAACCCATGTACCCAGTAGCCCACAGTGTCTTTACCTGGTCATTTTTTGCTCAGGAGTGTGTGTATGAACATGCAGCTCTACTACCAAATTCTTCACACATCCTTTCAGTTCTTTCTTAGGTGACCATTTTATACCAGAGTTCAGGAGTGGAAATGTCATCAAAGCTGATTTTATTATGACTAATTGCTCCTTGTTTGGCCTTTTCTTCTTGTTAAATGGGGAAATGGCAAGAACACGTTCAGCTGCCATTACAAACCCCAGTGATTTCATTTAAAGTGTCCCATTAAATGTCTCTCAAGTGGCTCTGTTGTTCCAGCTGGATCATCATTGCAAATCTGGTCAAAGGTCTAAGGATTTCAAAAATACATCTCAAGAGTTTGTTACCACTTCCAATATATCAGGTGAAGACCCTGCAAAGCCTGGCAGTCAGGGAAAAACACTAAAAGTGCATTTAAGTAGAAAGTTCCTCAAGGAGTCTTATTATACTCAGAGCAGCCACAACACAGAGAAAAATAGATGGGTTTTTCCTCTTTTCCTCCCCCCAGCACTGCTTTTTTACATGCTTAGGTATTAATGCACCCAATTAAGTGTTTTTCTTACAACTGAAGTTCTTTGGACATTAAATTCTATTATGCAGACATATCTTAGCCTACATTTAGTCAATCAAACTTCTATAGGATTAGAAAACTCTGTTAATCTCCAGCAACACAGCAAATGTTTAATTGTGCAACATTTTAGGGGATTCTGTGGTTTATTTATACAGAGTGGTGTAAAAGCTGTGAATCCCACAAGGTCTGGGAATGTTCAATGGGAACATCTGCACAGGTGAAGGAATGCTGGAAGACATAATTCCCTGTTGTTTTTTTTTTTTTCTTTTTCTGAGAATGAGCACCACATCAACAAAAACGTGGTGCACCTGGCAGTGCTGGGTTACTGGCTGGACTAACTGATCTGAGAGCTTTTCCAACCTTACCAGTTCCAGGATTCTAATGAAAACACTGAGGATTATTTTTTGACAGCCACAGAGTGTCCGACATGCACACAGTGAGGCAGCAGCCTCAAATGCTGCATTTCCTTTGGTGTTTACACTGAAAAATCAACGTACAAGGGCTCCAGAAGGGAGCTTTGTGTGAGTCTTTGGGGAGACCTGAGCTGTTATGAATTATGGCAGCTTTAACTGCAACATTTAAGATAATTTTGATGATCTTAAAGGTCTTTTCCAACCACAAGGACTCTCTGATCCTGTGATTCAATCTCCTGATGTAAATGCATTTTATTTTGGGAGGCAGAGAGCTGTAAAAAGAAATACAGTGGGCATGGAAGAGCCTTTAAGAGTTTTATAGAAAAATTCCTGATGTGGTCTCAGGTTGTGGTTGACCATTTTTTCCTCATCATGGTGGTGCTGATCATGTCAGTGGTTTACATAACCCCATGACTCTTAAATGGCTTTTAAAACAAAGGTGCTTGGAGCTGCTGCTGAAGCACTTCAGAATTCTCCAGGACCACGAGGGCTGTGGAAATGAGGATGAAATTTGCCTCATTTAAACCCTGCAGTAAGCAATCCCTTTATAAACCCTTCAGGAGAACAGTTGACTATTTGCATATTCAGCCTGTGTCCTCTTATTCAGAGAGCAAATCCTCTGGTTTGAATGGAGCCTCCCGTTCCCACTCGCCCAGGACCTCCAACTCCAAGGATAAGCGGATTACTCCATGTTCCTGCTGCAATGAAAAGCACTTTGGGTTGGATTCTGCTTGAGCACAGCTTAGCTCAGCTCTCATTGTGTCTGCATTTAGTCCAACTCCGTTTTAATACAAAATTAACCTTCACACAGCACTTTTTGTGGAAGGCAAGGAGTAAGAACAGGCTGGTGATTGAAGTTCAGGGTTTCCAGGTTCAGCCTTAGACTCTCTGGGTAAACTTTGGTGAATTAGTGACTTAATTTTTTTAAATCATGAATTGTTTGAGTCCCAGGTGATGTCCCACTGTGCCTGGTCAGTCCCTCCTACACTCACCTTTCTCACATGCCTCTAGAAGAGAGGTTTTGGCCAGCTGAGCAATCACAAACTGCTTTTGAACTAAAGAACCACAGGATCGTGGAATAGTTTAGGTTGGAAAAGACCTCATTGAGTCCAGCCATGCCCCCAGCACTGCCAAGGCCACCACTCACCCATGTGCCCAAGTGCCACATCCACAGGGCTTTTAAATCCCTCCAGGAATGGGGACTCCACCCCTGCCCTGGGCAGCTGTGCCAGGGCTGGACAGCCCTTTTTGAGCAGAAAGTTTCCCTCATATCCAAGCTGAACCTCCCCTGGTGATGCAGATGGCACTAAGGCAAGGAAGAGGTGCTGAGACATCACCACCCCAGGACTGGGCCCCAGGGCTTGGCTGAACCCTCAGACACACAAAAAGGTATTTTCTCAAACCCTCCCATTTGCTCCTCCCTTCTTAGACTTTAATTTTTCCAGCGATGCAGGATGCAATTTAACACAACACAGCTGTGATTTGCATGCACAGAGTGCACATGGAGATTCAGATCCATTCGAGATATTCCCACTTCAGGTTTGGAGGAATCAGGTTTAACAGAACAAGTGGCAATTGACATTTCTCTCTCCTGCTCTGTCTGCAGAGCACCCAGGCAAAGGCTTTGCTCCTGGGTTGGGTTCACTGGCAGGTATCCTATGATTCATTAAGAACCACAATAAAAGCTCCCAGCATCCATAAAATTTGTATTTTATGAGAATAAATTAGCACTGACAATATCACCTCTTCCCTCCTGCTTGCCTTGTTGAAGGAACTCTGTATTGAACCTTGCTGCTTCTTTCATTCAGTTTTCCCACAAAAATCACATGGAACAACACAAAACTTTCTGCTGAGCCTATCAAACCTTGCAAATTATTGAGGTTCATAGGCCTATAAGCTTTAGAACATGGTATTTCCTTCCTCCACCACACTAGTCAATCTAAAGTGTTTAAACTGGCATTGTGTGACTCTGCTAAGGGATCAAACCAAACAAATGAATGAACACACCAAAACCTGTCTGCATGGTCCATGGGCATAGCCCCAAACATTGTAAAACCACAGCAGGTTCATGATCCTGATAAAGGCAAGGTTCAGAATCTTCTTTCCTTCTAGGATGCTCCCAGTGAAACCTCAGCATGGCTTTTCTGGAGAAAGCTGCCAGGATATTTTGTTCCAAGCTCCATATTTCAATTTTTTTTTTCTTGCTTTCAAGAATATCAAGAAACCAAAGGGCCAGGAAGGTTTGCTTTCAGATCATTGCAAGGTGCACGCTGGAAGTTAATCATGTTCACAGCACATAAACCTGTTTCTGACTCAGTGATAATACAAAATCCCAGCAAGACATGAGGACAGAAGCAAAACAGAAGTCAGGAAGCAGGTTTATTCCTTCAGTCATCCCCTTGTGCTCTCACTACCTGCCAGGGGACACAGCCAAACCTTCCTCTTGCACCATGAGATCTCATCTACAGAGGCACAAAGGAGCTGCAGAGCTGCTGTAGATCCACCCTGGAAAGATTCTGGGCATTTCCCTGCTGTGGATGCCTCTAATCCCCTTAAACCTGGGTATGATGTGGCTGCCCCTGGATCCCTGGAAGTGCTCAAGGCCGGGTTGGATGGGCTTGGAGCACCCTGGGACAGTGGAAGGTGGAAAGGGTAGGATGGGATGATCTTTAAGGTGTCTCCCAACCAACCCATTCCATGATTCTCTGATCCAGAAGGATCAGGGCCCTGGCTGATGGAGGTAAAGGGCTCTAAGGCCAAATGATGCAGCTTGGAGGGAGCTCAGCTCTTGTCTCCCCTGCTGCCCTGGGACATTTCCCTGGGCAGTGCCTGCCCATCTCCACTGCTCCCCAGGCAGGTGGCACTGGTGTCCTCTGTGTCAATACCCAGCTCCTGAGCCACCCAGGTGTTTGCACAGAGCTCTCTGGGAGGCCACAATAATCTCATCAAAGGTCAGGCGCGTATTTTGCGAGTCCACGGAGGCCCACGTGTGGTGCTGGGGATAAACAGCTCTTGTGCTCCTGTTTCAGCCTCAGAAGTTCTCCAGAAGGAGAGAGCTGTTTATTGAATTCCTTTCTGGCTGCCAACGCTGCCGCCCGCAGAGCGAAGTCCTGTAAGTGAGACACTGCTCGAGCTCCTTGCACGCAGGGACAGCTCCTCTGCTGAGCCCTGGCACTGTGCCCTGGCTTAAAAGATGCATGGCTCCTTTTTAAAAGCCAGTTTTTAATGCAATTCCACTCAGACATCGCTCTCCTCTCAGCCTGAGCTAGCAGCGGTTCGGGCTCCAGCAAGGCACCTTCTGACGCACAGGTTTGATCTATGAGAGAAAGAAAATCAAAAAGCATTAAAGGCAGAAGCAGCACTGCCAGTCCTGCCCCCTCCTCCCCAGCTTTGGTTTTCCTGGATGGATGCTCAGCAGGCAGGAGGTGAGCAGAGCAGCAAGGGCTGTCAGACTACAGAAGGAACAGGGTCCAGGATTTATGAACATGCAGACACTGTGAACCTCAGGATCAGGGTTGCCACCTGATTTCGAAGCACTTCTGCATCTCAGGGGCTGCGCACGTCACCGTCACAGCAAAGGGGACAAAGCTGCACTTGGATCCTCCCATGCCAGGAAGCAAAATTAGCTCTGAAGTCCCATTTTTGATCCTACATCACACAGGAACAGTGGGCTGTGTCACAGTCACCATCCTCAGGATTTTAAAGTCTAAATCATCATGTCTATTTCTATAAATTCTCTTTGCTGGTTCCAGTCAGTGTACGCAGAGCTGGTGTGGGCAGAGGCAGCACGAGTTCCTTCTCCCACTCCCAAAGACTGAAGGCAGAGCGATGACGGAAGGAGATGCCAAACGTCACCATTCCCCACGTCCCCAGCACGTGGCACCTCCCAATCCCTCTGCCAGGCCACCAACATCCACAGGGCTCCTGCTGATGTCACCACACCCCTGCTGGATCCCACAGGAAGCAGCAGGAATGATGCTTTTGGCAAAAACGTATTTGAACACGGCAGGAAATGTTTCCAATTTGTGGATCTCTTGCTTTTTTTGTCAGGTGCCTTCAGAGGAACAATCTGCACGAAGCACAACACGAAAAACAAGCTGTCCCTGTTCTCTTGGCACCACCAGCAAGTGTTAAAGCCATTTCATGTATCTAGAGGTACAAAAAAAAAAAGAGCAGAGCAGACAAAAGTTGCTCAAACTGTTAAGGGGAGGCTCAGCAAGGGAAAAGTGGAGGTAATTAACATTTTTGCTATGCTGATTGTGCATGCCAACGTAATTTATGCACTCAGAAATCTCTCAAATAGATCCTGCAGGAAGTTGCTGCTGAAGAAAAGATGTCAGTGCTGAGCTAAAAAGACACCTGTCAAAGCCAAAACCAAATTCCTGTTCAGATGCAACAAAGATCTCGATGATCTGAGAAAGTCTGAATCGTTGAAGGAGAAGCCAGAAAGAGAAAAGAGCCTGGATAGACAAGAAATGCAAAGGTTTTTGAGGAGAGAGAGGAGAAAAGGATGTAGGAAAGTCTGATGTGACTTTAGAGGAGGAGATCAAACTTTAAAGGGCTCAAATTTTAAAGGAGTGAAGGAAAGCTAACATAAATATTATAAATAGTAAGGAATAGGGGGGGGAAAGCTGGGTGCCCTTGAAGGGCACAATTTTTTACTGCACTGTACCTCAAGGTTCTCCCATGGATAAGGCTGAGGAAGACAAGAAAAACATATCCAAACTTTTCTATTCTGCTAAAATGCCAACAGGATAATCTGGCTCCAGCAAGTTTGCATTTTCCCTGTACAGAATCTCAGCACAAACCCATTTGTTTCTGTTCCCTAAGTCCTTGGGATGTCACACCAACAGCACTGTGTCAACTGGGAATAGGAAAAAGGGAGAGACACAGGGAAAAAGTCAGTCCCAGCAGCACAGGTAAGCCAAGGAATGATGCTGGGAGGCAAAAAGTGGGACATAAAAGTGTGGATCCATAAAAACTGCAAGGTCAGTGAGGGGCACAGAGGATGCCAAATGTTCATCAGGATACTCAGAACCTACAGGTTGGACACAAAAGGGGGAATTGCTCACCCCTGAGCAGGTTTTTGTGCAATACAGAGTGACCTTCACCTGGAACACGGGTCAGGGGGAGGCAAAACATCTGCCAAGGGTCTCATTTCCCCTGCAAACAGTCCTGGGCTGATCAGCTGGGTGAGAAGCAAAGTTACATCTCATTTGGCAGAGAATTAGGAGAAAATGTCCAACTCACAACTCAGGGCTGACTCCACTCCTTCTGAGCAGGCAGCATTTGTGAGGGAGAAATCTCAGCTGTTCCACGGATTCGCTCCTGGCATTTCTGGAGAAGGGTGAGATGTCAGTTTGAATTTGTGACACGAGACCTAAAGTACCTTGAGGAAATAAGTGGCTACATCTGGAACAACACTCATCATTTGGAGGAGGTGAGAGGACACACCTTTTTTCTCCAAAATGCAGAGTGCTTTCCATCTGTTCTTCCTGCTCTTTTAGCTCACTGCTGTTTTCTTTCTCCTTGTCTGTGCCACTTAAATAAACAAGGCTATTGCAGACTCTCTAAAGGAGACGTTCTTTCCTGCAAAAGCCTTTTGAAAAGGAGGATCTCCTCCATAATGACCTACTAAACAGCAAACAAATAGGAGCTGAGCCCTAGAGTGAGCTGCACGTGGTACTTTTAAATTTGCTGGTAGGTAGATGAAATCAAACTGTGAGCCTGCCTCGCTCTGCAGGCTCTGAAAATGCCAGGTCTGGATCAATTCTTGGTGACTTTTGTGGTTTGTAAAGGTCCTCAAGCAGGAGAGAGGGAATGTGGCTGTCAAACAATTCGGTGCCTTTTGTCTGAACACGAGCGACTGAAGAGCCTGATTTCCCCTTGTGTTCTGTCCCTCTTACAAAAGGCTTCATCCAAAAATATCACACACCAAAAGACAGCAGAAGTTTCCGGTTCCTCACTGAAAGCCTGTTGCAGCCGACTGGATTTTTCTTGCTCTGTGCAAAGATTTCTTCGTGCCCAATTATGTTTTAATGCTTGATGTAACTCCTCTGGAAGTCAGAACTGCAAAGGGACTTTTAATGGGGTCAAGTAGGGACAGGAAAAGGGGGAAAGTAGGTTTAGGTTGGATATTGGAAAGAAATTGTTCCCTGTGAGGGTGGTGAGGCTGTGGTACAGGGTGCCCAGAGAAGTTGTGGCTGTCCTATCTCTGAAAGTGTCCAAGGCCAGGCTGGACAAGGCTTGGAGCAACCTGGGATAGTGGAAGGTGTTTGTTTCCAACCCATCCCATTCCAGGATTTGATAATTTTATGATGCTGTGATATCTGGCTCCCCCATTCTTCTATTACTGGCGTCAGTACCTGATTTGCAAACCTCGTCTCTCCTCTCCACCCTCTGAGTTCCCCTTTTAGCACCAGGGTCTGCAGGGCTTTTACCCCTCCCCACAGCTGCCAACTTTGGAGGTAATCAACTGCTACTTCTTAATCAAGAGTACAGATTAGTAAGAATAAACACAAAATCCAATATTAGCAAAGCTCAGATAGCCTTGTTCTGTGGGGAACAGAAAAGGCCAGAGATGCTGAGGGCCAGGATTGCTCTATATAGCAGGAGAGTGGATATTCCCCAGCTCCTCACCACAGAGTTTCCCTGCTCCAGTCCCTCAGGAAAAGCACAGTACATGAAAAGGAGCAGCTCTCCATTCACTTGACACTGCTCTGACTGCCAGGAGCAAACGTGTAGTGCTCAAAAACCCAGTGTCTCTTTCTTCCTCCCGAGGTTCCTGCCCGCTGCCAGCCCAGCTTTTCACTGGAGCAGGGAAGGTTCAGCCTTTTAAAGCCAATTCCCAGCTCACAAGTGTGCTGAGAAAAATGACAGGATGGACTTCAATATTGCACTTTTCAATAAAGTCTGAGCGTGGCCCAGCTGTGAGGGGTGAGGAGAGGCGGGGCAGCACCTTCAAAGGGGCTGAGGGCCTCGTTTAAAAAGCAGGGAGCACCAGGAGCACACTGGAATTAACACTCCATGGAAGCAGCACTGGTCCCTGCACCAAGTGACTGCTGGGATCCAGGCTATCTCATCTGGATTTAGGTTTTTAGGGATGTGCCCCAGGGATAAGGGAATGCTTCTCCTGGTGCCTCATGAGCACCATCTCCACTGGCTCAGGGATCCCTGCCCAGGGCTCCTGCCCTTGGGCATCGCCTCAGGAGATGGGAGAAGCTCCAACTCACACAACAAATTATGAATGAGCTGCTAAGGAAGCAGAGCTCCCACAGTTCCCAGTCTCTTTACCGCAGCAGGAACAACACGACCACATTACAGATGAGAGATCCCTTGAAACTCAAATAACCCTACAGTTCTCTGCCTTGCCAAATTCCATAATATCAGCAGCGCCTAAGCCAGCAGGACAGGAGCTAAAAATACTCCGATCCAAGTCATGGCAGGCTGCTGATGTGAGGGCAGAGTCTCTGAACATGTGCTCCCTGGAAGTGCTGCAGCGAGCGGCCTCGGGGCACGGCTCCGCCAGGGCCTCGCTCGGTCCCCATCACTGCTCAGCTCAGACAGGGCCAAGAGCCTCAGCCCAGAGTTCTCCCATTTCCCTGCAACGATTCACAGCTCAGCCCTGCTGTGGTTTCTTCGTGAATCTCGGAGTCAGTGTCTGCGTTTGCAGTGCCAAAATGTTTTTAAGCCCCATCAAACCACTTTGCAGTGTCTGTAGCTCACAGGCCAATTCTGCTCCAAATGCCAGCAATGGGAAACGCAGAGCCGGATAACTTTGCATTTCTCAGGGCTATTTCCCAACCAAAACCTCTCCCCAAACCTCCAGGACACATTTGGGGTGGTGTAGCACAAAGAGGGGCTGGGGAGGGACTTGAAAAGACCACACTGTGCTCATGCAGACTTCATGTTCCCCACTATCCTTCTGTGCTCTGTCCCATTTTCTGCAAGAATGAATGGAGAACCAAAAAAAAAAAAATGTATTTACTGTGCTTCTTTTCTGCTGCATAAAGTGATGTTTTCATAGAATCCCAGAATGGTTTGGGTTGGAAGGGACCTTAAAGCCCACCCAGTGCCACCCCTGCCATGGGCAGGGACACCTTCCACTGTCCCAGGTTGCTCCAAGCCCCGTCCAAGCTGGCCTTGGGCACTTCCAGGGATGGGGCAGTCACAGCTTCTCTCTGCCAGGACCTCCCCACCCTCAGAGGGAAGAATTTCTTCCCAATATCTAACTTAAACAACTGTTTTCCAGTTCAAAGCCATTCTCCCTTGTCCTCTCACAACCTATCCTAGTAAAAAAATCCCTCTCCAGCTCTCTCGTAGCTCCTTTAGGCACTGAAAGACCATAATAAGAACATCCCTGAAACTTCTCTTCTGTGGTGTGCCTTCTCTTCTCCCCTTCCTAATTCCAGCCATGTGGGGTTTTGCCTCTTGCCTCACTAATAATTTTCTTTAGAGAGCAGTAGCCCTGGTCCAGCTGCCCCTGAGCAGTTTCTCTGCATTCACAGCAGCCACTCAGCCCTAGCCAGCAGGTTGTGCCCACACTATGTGTCTTGAGCAGTCAAATCCTCTTTATTCTGGACAATATCAGACCCAGGAATGACCTTAACTCGGAGAGGAAATTTCCCAACCTCATCCAAAGCATATTTGCTTTCGTAACCTCCGCGGAGCTCGGCGAGGCACGTCTGCTCTCCGGAGCTGGCCAGGCAGGCCCTGCTCCCTGCTGTGGATGAAGATGTTCCAGTTGCCTGGGAAACCACTCCATGGGATCACTGAAATGTATTCTATATGTTTGCCTTCAGATACACCATTATCACCTTGTCTGGGAGCAGTGTCGGGAGAAAATCCTGACACGGGAGAAACTTGCAGGAATCAAATAACTCCTTTCGCAGAGAGAAATCCAATATAAAGTGACTCATGGCCCAACATCAACCAAACCTGCCCTGAAAGAGTAAAGGTGGGTCACAGTCAGAGCATTAGTGCATCTCATTCCTCAGCTGAGGACACGAGGTTTAAATCCATTAGGATATTACCAGCAGGTGAAAGAATTGTCTGAGTAGAGATAAAGGATCTATAATCAAAGGAGATGGGGTTATTCAAGGACTGAGAGCATTTATTTAGATTAAATATTTGCAAATTTGGGTATTTTTTGGCCTACTTAAAGAAAGAAAACTTTCAGTACTTACAGCAGGACCACCAGTAGCCCCAAGGTAGGACCTTAAAAATCATCTCGTTCCAACCCCCCCGCCAAGGAAATATGGTTGGGGTATTAGACCAGTTTTAGAGGACAAAAAGGTATAAAGAAGAGCAGGATATTGCTCAAAATGTCCTATTCCTGGCAGCAGTTTAAACAAGGAAAGCAGCATAATTTCACTGCTTGCTTACCTTCAATCAAAAAACAACACCGGGCTTCAATTTCTCCTGTGGGTGTAGTCAGCTCTTAAGTTAAAATCCAGGCTTAATATCTCCTACTCATCATTTAGGTCATGGGCAGAGAAGCAACACTGGGAAACAGAGAGAAAATTCAGGCTTTGCAAGAGATGCTAAAAAACTGCATCTTGTGCTCGAGGCTCCCAGGGCATCAACTGCAGCCACTCGTCTGCTTGGAAAAAGCAGCCAAAAAAGAGAGGCTGAAATCCCTCCAGGGTTTAAACCCCGAGTTACAAGGCCTTTGTAGGGCCTGTCTCCAGTCCCTGAGGTCAGCAAGGAATTGTTCTGCTCTTCCCTCTGTATATCTCATCCCTCGGGGCAGCTGGAAGGGCTTCAGGAGGGAGCACCATCCAATGCCAGAGATGCTCCACTCCCAACTCCTCTGAAAGGGTCAAAAAGAGACAAACAGGGATGTTAAAGGAATCACTGGGATCATCCAGCTCATGTGCAAGGAGAAATGGAAGAAAAGGAGAGTTTAATGGAAGAGAAAAGTGTCTCAACAAAAGGCTGAGAGAATTGGGGGTGTTCAGCCTGGAGAAGAGAAGCTCCAGGGAGAGCTCAGAGCCCCTTCCAGTGCCTAAAGGGGCTTCAGGAGAGCTGGAGAGGGACTGGGGACAAGGGAGTGAGGGACAGGACACAGGGAATGGCTTCCCACTGCCAGAGAGCAGGGTTGGATGGGATATTGGGAAGGAATTGTTCCCTGGGAAGGTGGGGAGGCCCTGGCACAGGGTGCCCAGAGCAGCTGTGGCTGCTCCATCCCTGGAAGTGTCCAAGGCCAGGCTGGATGAGGCTTGGAGCAGCCTGGGATGGTGGAAGGTGGAACTGGATGAGCTTTAAGATCCCTTCCAACCCAAAGCATTTGATGATTCTATGATTATACAGCAAACTGCAGCAGCACCAGTCCAGGAGCATCTTGTGGTGTTGTTTTTTCTCAGTCCTTCATTTAAAAAGCACAAACAAAAGAAAACACCTTCCCCTGTGGTGTCTGTGCCCCAGATGGTGCAGTTCAGTGTTTCAGTCCTGTTTCAGTCCTGTTTTTCACCAGAATTCCACCCCCCTCATCAGTCTGTGGCTGCAGTTTATGATGCTGGTACTCATATAAACATAATTACATTGCACAAGGCTATAAACTCCTCAGATGGGGCATGCAAGCATCTTTCTTCTCACATTTATTAAATTGTGTTTATGCACATCCTTACTAATTTATATGGCATCTTCCTTGTTAAATATAACAGCAAAATATAATTGTGTCTTCCATTAATTTATTTTTTTTTGTTTTAATTGCCAAAATTTACGTGCATACATTTTTGAGCATCCAAGAGTCATCTGGAGCCTTAGATGAGCAGAGCAGCCCTGGGGTTTTTGCTGGGTCACCATCAGAGGTTGTTCCATCCAGCTGACACAAAACACTGCTTAAGAAACACACTGAGGTCCTTCAAGTCTGCACAAACAAAAATAAACTTCCAGGAAACTGCAGCCAATTGATTCCTTACATATATTTCAAGTGTAACTGCTTTGACTTTTTCTTTATTATTACTTTTTTTAATATTTAGCTCTGGTTGGATGTGATTGAGATTTTCAGAAAGTAAATTACTGGAGAAAACATTAATATTGACTGAAGAATAATTAATCACATCACAGGTGAATGTGCCATGGATTTCAGTGTACAGCTGATGGGAATGGAGAGAAGACAGGATTTTATCTGCCCTGTTACCTCTTTGTATGGGAAAGGGAAGGAAAGGAAAGGAAAAGTGGAACTGGAAAAGGGAAGGAAAAAAAAAAAAAGAGAAGGGAAAAGGGATGCCAGGGATGCTGCCAAACCAACTCATATCCATTTTTTTCCGTGTTTAGGCACTCCAAGCAAACCATCCACACTGCCAAAGCAGCTGCACTAAATCTGGGCACACAGCAAAAATCACTTCACCAGAACAGTCACAACAGAGCCCCAAAATTCACTTTTCCCTTCTTTTTTTCTCCTCCTGAAGGCAAAAGCTGAAGCACCCTGTGAGAGCTCCGTGCCACCAGCAGAGAGGATCTCACCAGAAAGCTCAGTGAGAAGAGTTTTTCCATGCAGAGGAGAAAATTGCTGTATCCCCAGGAGTACCAGACCCTATATCAAAGAGAAAAAAAAATTAAAAAAGAATGGATCTGAACAGCAATTCTGTAGGTTCACTAGGGAATGGTTTGTGATGGAGCTGAGCAAGTAAACAAAGAGAATGTCAAGTAACCACATAAAAGACTTTCACCTGCTGGTGGACAAGCCAAAGGTGTTTTGTTGGTATTTTGTTATAACTACTTTTTTTTCCTGCAAATAAATATCCCTACACACTTTTTAGGGAGAGCAAAGCACTGGAACATCATGGAATACTGGAGAAGCAGCCTGTGCCCACCTCCAGGGTTAGCAGGTCAAAGGCAGCAGGATTTTCCAGGGGAGAATTCTGGATGCTGGTTTAAAACCCTAAAAATCCACAGGTTTCCTGGACATCCCATCAGCTTCTCCCCTCTCCTGTTCTGCTGCACATAAATCAGAAAAATGCCTGGACTGAAACATCCTTGGAGATAAAATGGTGAATCTACTGCCTTGGGGGATGCTGATGGAAAACTCTGTGTGTTCTTTTGTCTGCCTTTGCCCCTGGAAAAATCCATCAGCACTCCAGGCTTTAGGACTTTATGGAATTATTTTATTCTGTGTTAAGTGGAAAACACGAATTGATATTTATTGTGCACGTCCCAGTTCTGTGTTTTGCCCCCAAAAGGATTTAAATTTGGTAGCCAGAGAGACCATATGTGTACAGACATATGGGCTGTGTGTGTTACAGGTCATGAAGCAGATTCCTTTGGGAAAGAGCTGAGAGCTCCAGGAATTTTGGAAACGCCTGGAACAGATGAAATTGTAAATGAAGTGCCTAAATTATTTGAGATTGTAATTTCAAACAGGGTCTCTACATTATGGAGCCCTTTGTATTTGCTTCTAAGCCTGTGTGATTTATCCTGCACTCCAGAATTTATTTTGCAATGGCTCACATCTCTTAGCAGAGCCTACATTTATTTTCATAATTAGGATCATTGCAATGTTTTGATTTTGTTTTGTGACATTTGCATCTCATTACAAGAAACTTCTTTGAGCCAGTACAACTCATTTTATCCAGCCTTGTCCTGCAGTGGCAGAGAACTGGAAAAACACTCTCACAAAGGCTTCAGCTCCTTTTAATAGTCAGATGTGCTCAGACAAGCAATTCCAACTCACCCCCACGAAGGGCTGCAGCAAGCAGGTATTGACCATTCCCATCCATCCCTATCCAGCCCTAATGCATTTCCTCTGCCCACAGAAATGGGGATGGACATGTTTTCTGTCTGAGACTGCAGCCAGGAAAGTGTGAATTAAAGAAATTACTTTGGAAAGAGCAGTTTTTCAGCCTTCTTTTCTTCTGGAACAGAGAGCAGACGATGGCTGTGACAGGAGTTGTGACAGGAGGACAGGGTGGGAGCTCATGACTTCCAAGGTGATGTTGAGTTGGATGCAGGCTCAGTTATGATGGAAAATTCTAGGATTTCAGCAACTGAACTTGCACTGCCTGTCAAATAATCTAAGAGAAATCATTACAAGGAGAAAGTGAGTTAGAAAAAAGCACTGACAAAGAAAATTGTCCCCAGATGAGACCTTTGCCCCCAACTCAGGTAAAGCACGTGGCAGTGGCATCCTTTAAAATATGATTCTGTGATTTGTAGCAGCTTGATTTACATTTCTTCAGGCAGTTTGTCATTATCAACAGCCTGAGCACGGGACTGTGCTGAATGCACTAATTCCAACAAACAAGAATGCAAAAATATGGTGCAAAGCAATGTCCACACAGATTTCAAAATACAGCCACATTAATTATTGTAGGAAGTGCTGGAAAATGCAGGCATTTCACACAGGGGTTGGATGAAACAGCCCAACACATGACCTGACAGTCATGAAGTTCTCACCAATTTTAATTGCTGTGTCAAATATCTTCTTCCACAGTAAGAAGTCAGCCCTCCAAAAGCCTGTGGCTGCTCACAGACACTGCAATGAGGGTCACAGAAAACTTTCCATGAGCTGGGAGCTACTGCCAGCTCCTTGCTGGAGCCACAGGAATTTGTCTGGAAGTGCTGAAAGGTCTTTGTTGTTGTTTGTCACCAACTCACACAGGGGACAAAAGGAGAAGCAACCAGGCAGAGGCTGCAGGGCAGCATTTCCACCCTGCCAGAGCTACCTCTGGAGACGTGGAGAGCAGTGAGGGCAGAAATGATGGATGAAATAATTGTGTGAGGCTCCAGCAGGCACAGCTAATGCCTGCTTTGGGTTGCACTTCATCCCAATCAGGCAGGAGGATCAGTGGGGAGCAGTGTCCTGGGAGTTTGTAGGGATCTCAGGCTGTTCCTGGCTGCAGTCCTGAGGCACCTGGCAGCATCCAGAGGTCCCCAGCCACGAAGCTCTGCATGGACATTGATCACCATGATGATTATTTTGCAGTTGACTGTTTTTAACATCAGACAACTGTGGATAATGGTCCTTCTCCTGACAGATTTCACCAGAGGTCACAGCAAACCCAGCGTAGCTCAAGTCTGTGTGACAGGATCCCCTTCCTGGGAGACATTTCTCACCAGCAGTGAGTGAAATGCCAGGGGATGCTGTGAATGAAGGCAGGACAGGCACTAAATCTCACTCAAGACATAAATCTTCTTCATCCAGAGAACAAGAAAAAGCCCAGTCAGTCAAAATTGCACCATGGTTTGTTTTTAGAAATGGCTTTCTGCTCCTGCACCCCAGTGTCAGGGTGATGGACCCAGCACCCCTCCTGCCCTGCCCTGGATGGTGGAACCTCCTCCAGGACAGCTCCCCTGATGCTGCTGAACCATCTGGTGCTTTGCAACTCTTCACTAATATTTTTCCCAACTGGAAAATGTTTTCCTACAGCTCCCTAATTTTTCTAAGGCAGAAAACCACTAGAAATGGGTATGGGGTGGAAAATCAGAGACTCACAGAAGGTTTGTCTCATTCCACCCCTGCCATGGGCACCTTCCACTGCCCCAGGTTGCTCCAAGCCCTGTCCAACCTGGCCTTGGACACTTAAAATTCCAATTCCTTCTATTTTCTTTCATTCTCCTGCTTTTCCTCTGCAATGAGTTGCAGGCCACCACCTGCCTTTGTAGCAGCTCTGCTCCAAAGCC
The DNA here is from genome assembly GCA_013398175.1 of Climacteris rufus. Classification (NCBI taxonomy): domain Eukaryota; kingdom Metazoa; phylum Chordata; class Aves; order Passeriformes; family Climacteridae; genus Climacteris; species Climacteris rufus. The sequence goes on along the minus strand of VZRZ01004778.1, from coordinate 520,815 downwards.
CTGGGGATGTGGCACTTGGGGACAGGGGTCAGTGCTTCAGAATGGTTGGGATCAATGATCTTAGAAGCCTTTTCCAACCTGAATTATTCTGTGTTCTTTTGGTACATTTGGTACAACCCTGGGCCACTCTGGGATCACTGAAGCTGCTTTAATACCTACCATTAGTCTCAAGGTGGTAGAGAGGAGTGAGGATTTTAGGGGACATCAGTGATGGCAATGAAATGTAATCATTAAAATGCCCTTTCCCTGCCTCTCCCAGAGCTCTTACAGCCACTGCTTCTCAGACAAAACTTAAAAAGTGGCTTTTTGCAGTGCCAGGTACTGTCAGGAGCAGCATGTCCCAGGGCTGTGACAGTGAAAACAGTGAAAACAACATCAAAAGTAAAATTAAAGATTGTTCATATGTACTTCAGGATTTGTTTTAGTGGTGTTAAGTGTTGGACTTGATGATCTGAGAAAGTTTTTCCAACCTTAAAATTGTAACATTCTATTCTACCAAGAGCCTGGGTGAGCAAATGGTATGAAAAACTTCTTTGGGTTTAAAACTGGTGGCAACATTGTGCATTTAAGGGTTTGATTTGATTTACAGAAAGAAATCTGGTTCCTCCTGGCTGGGGGTTGAATAAGAAACTCGCTCTGGGGGTGCAGCTTCAAATGTGACAATGACCAGAGCTGCCAGAAAAAAAAAAAAAAATTGGTGATATAAAGTTTTAAGGGAAATTTTGTCTCTGTGAGCTGAGCCAAGTGCTGCCCAACAGGTCCTGGGTTCCTTCAGCAAGTGGAGCAAGCAGAAGAGACACAGACAAATGTGAAGCTCAGCACAGGCAGAACATCAAACTGATGCAATGGAGAGCAAAATGAAGGAAACAGAATTAAAATAAACCTCAGGGCCACTCTCTGGGTGATTCAGCAGTGCTGGGCTGCAGCACAACCCTCAGGATGGGATGTTTAGGATATGGGACCTCCAGGATGTCACCATTAATATTGAGGCAGGAACATGCAGTAACAACATGCAGGCACAGAGATATTTTGGGGGAAATCTTTAAAATTTTGGCCTAAATAACAGAGTTTTCTAAAACACTGAGTTAAACCAGTGTGGTCCTGTTTTCAGCAGTAGATTAATTATTACATATGATAAATAACTCCTCTCTGAACCCTTTCTAATAAATAAATAACTACCCTTGGAAAAAAGAATTATTTTCATGCAGCTAGAGAAAGGCCTTTTTATTGCTTATGGCTTTTTAAAGTGCTTTAAATCTTCCCTTAAATTTGCTCCTCGTGTTCCAGGAGCAAAGAGCCTTGTCAGGTTTGATGCTGCCCTGTAGGAGAAGGCCACAGAGGAAGATTTTCTCATTTTTTGTGTGCAATTTAAGAGCCAATTTGAAGATTCCAAAGTGCTTTAGTACTTTTGACTCATCAAGGCACAGGATATATAGGTCAAAATTGAAATAGAGCTGCACTTCCTAGAAAGCACAGAGCAATGTAGACCCCAAAAAGAAGAAGATACTGAAAAGAAAAAGCAGAAAGGCAAGAATATGAAAAGAAGCAGCTCCATCCCCTCTCCCAGAGCTGGAAAATTATAAATTCAGATAAATGATGAAAAATCTGATATCTATAGGATGAGCCCATCCATTAAAACCACAGAGAGGGTACAAGGGATGATAGGGAAATAAAAAAGGTTGAAATTATCAACAGTATCCTCTCACATCTCTCCATAGTAGTTATTTTTCTGACAGTAAACAAGAGTTTTACTTCTTTAAAATGAGCTGAGGATCAGCAGCACCCACCTGCAACAAAAGGGTTTCCAGAGGGGCTGGGGCAGCTCCACCCAGTGATGCTCCCCAAACTGCAGCTGGAGAAAATGAAAGCAACAATGTGATTTTTGTAAAAAAAAAAACCAAGCAAACAAGCAAAAAACCTATTGATGCAAATACAACATTTCACTCATCTTCTATTTGATGTTCCCCAAATTGCAGCTGTAGTAAATGAAAGCAACAATGTGATTTTTGTACAAAAAAAACCCCAAAACCTATTGATGCAAATACATTATTTCACTTATCTTCTATTTCAGCAGCTCCATCCACACTGGTGATGCTCCCCAAACTGCAGTTGTAGTAAATGAAAGCAACAATGTGATTTTTCTTAAAAAAGCCACAAAACTTATTGATGCAAACAAAACATTTCACTCATCTTCTGGTCACTTTTTAAACTCACAGCTTGAAAAACTGGTTTCAGATTATACAATCCAAAAATGTGCCACTGAAGGACCTTTAGGATAAAGACCAAAATGTTTAAAACAAAAAATTTATTTGTGTGTTCTTCAGTAACTCCTCATGGGAACACTGGTGTCAGACCTTCCATTCAGGTGGGGTTTTACACATATTTAAATAAGAATATATAGATATAGTTTACTATATCTAGTCTCTCAACCCTTATCAGATATTGTAGCACCCAAAAAGCTCCATCCAGCACCCAGATTTCATTCCAGGAATGTCCTGCAGCCCCTCATACCCTTTCCTGGTACCACCAGGAACTTTTGCAAAGGGTGGTTCAAATATTCCAAAGTTTTCTTGGCAGATACAACAACAGAAGCAGCTCTGCTGGTGTTACCCAGGGCTAATGCTTGTGAAAGACAAAAACCCAGCACCATCAATGAGGAATTTGGGTGGTGAGGGGGTGGAAAGAATAATTTTCAAAGCATATTTATATTCAGAATTAAAATAATTCCAGCCATTCTGTGCTTGAGCTGGGTGGTTTTTTTTTTCTCCCTGTGCATCTGAAGAATTAAGAAGTGTTCTTACATGCAGTGGGGATGAAAACACATTTAGTACAGATGCTGAAAGGCAGCATATCAGTGAACTGAGAAGTGATTATGTTGTATCCCTGGGCAATAAGGCTGTCATAAAATTTCCAAACAAGATGTAAGAATCTAGGACAGTTCTGTTGTTGGGTCGCAGTATTTGCTTTGCAGTTCCGCTCCCTTTTCTGGTTACAGATGAAATTGCAACGTTTCCACGACCAAATCCTCCAGTGTCAGGGGAAAGGGGCACAAAAGGCTGATTAGGGGAGGGCAGGGGAGGGGAGAGGCTGGGACAGCAGAATGGGTCAGACACAGGGCAAAATCAGTAAATAAATAAGTGAAATGGGGAAACACGAGAACTTCTGCCTTTGCTGAAAGCCAGACCTCAGCTAATTACTTGTTATAAACCAGCTGAAGGTACCACTGGCTATAAAACAGCTGAATTATTGCTTGTTATAAAACATCAGAGGTTTTGTCTGTGCTGTCCACCCAGACCCCATGGAAGCATCCAGGTGCTGATCCATGAAGTCATTCTGCACAAAGGAGATGCACAGGGAGGTTCCTCCAGGAGCAAATTTTAAGCATCTCTTGCTGAACCATCCCCTGGAGAAGCCCATCCTGCTCTCCCCTAATTTTACTCTACCTTTTTCTGTAAAATAAATACATAGATAATTTTTTTTAAAAAGCCAAACAACAAAGGAACTGAAGAAAATAAAAATAGTCGCAAGGGTGTTGGTCACATTTTACTGGCAACGAGAAAATTCTGAGGCCACTGCTGGAACTGGGATTTGTTTTTCTGCCCAGCACAGAGCAGAACTGCCTGTAGTTACCTAGCAGGGGCAAAATTCCAAATTTTCAGACTTTACAGATTCCAAGAGGAGTGAAATGGCACCAGTAAACCCACACAAACCAGCTTGATTAATAATTAAAATGCCTGCCTAATGTGGTCGAGAAGGATGGCTGCCACCAAGTGCCACAGCCACCACCAGGGCAGCCAGTCAGGTGCAATAAAATGGGTTTATGCAACATTTTGAGGCTCCCTCCCCCTCCAAAACCTCTGCTATGCACAAGGAACTTCCAAAGTCAGCAGAAATGGAGCTAATCCTATAGCAGGAGGGTAATTTCCAAGGTAATTGATGTCTTTTTAACCTAGAACTGTCAAAGTGTATTGAGAATAATGGAGCTTGACAAGGCTGAAGTGAAAAGAGAAAAGGGAAGATTGATCTTCTCCGGGCTCTGAATCCTAACTCCACGGTGGCTTTGCACTTCTGGCAGGATTGCATCCAACAAATACTTCCCTAAATAAAGGAGCAAAGGAAAAACGGTCAAATGCTCAGAACAACCCCCAAAATATTCAAACCCCAGAGTTTTTCCCTGAATTTTATCAGAATGGTTGAATCCCACTTCTCTCACCAGTGCCTGGTAAGAGGGATGTGCTGGGAAGTGGAGGTCATCTCAAAGGATAAAATCAAATCCATTTAGGTGAAAAGACATTTAAATCTGCCTCCTCTGGATGTTCCTGCACTGCCAAGCCCTCTGTGCTGCAGAGAGGCAGGTGTGGAGCTCTGCATTGAGATTTAAGGGCTGATGGGACTCAAAGCCTTGATTCAGCTGAAAAGAGACAGGAAAAGTCATGGAAATGAGAGATCATATTGAGAGCAAGGAGCAGGATGTGAAGCTACAGAGAATGGAAGTGCCATCTTCAATTATCAACCAGTAATTCGGTCCTCAGCTCAGGGGATGGGATATTCTCCTTCCCTGGGTGGTCCTGGCCAGATCTGGGGATTTTGGGGGAAGAATCTGCCTTTCAAAGGGCTGAATGTCCCACAGCTTTACATGTGGCCCTTTCTCAAAATCCTTCCCATTTGGCAACGAGACAATAAAGGTTTAAAAAACCTTACAGGTATTAACAAAGAGAAACAAACCCAAACCAAACCTGAATTAAAACACAGCTGCAGGAATTATAAAGTAATTGGTTCAGGAGGCCAGGATGTCTCCATGCACACCATCCAGGTGGTATTTTGCTGCATCCAGCCCGTTTCAGTGAGGTTTGGGGAGCAGGGTTATGTAAGACACAGAACAGGATGATGTAAGATGGAGAAGGATGAAGCTGTAACATCACTTTGTTTCCCAGAGGAAATGGCACTATTTATACACCCTTAGATATCTTTTTTTGCAATATAGAAGTTATGCACAGCTATGCCATGATCAAAACCCAAATACTTCAGTTTGTTTCTTTATTTGGGCTCGTTTAGATAAAGCAAAAAAACACCAAAACCAGCAACTAACAGGGAACCTTGTGTATACAGTGCAAGACTCAGCTGCCAATACCAATTTCAGGGTACCTATAAAAGTTCAGCTCCCATTTCCCTTTGAGGTTTGAGACTGAGCAGAAAGAAGAAATAAACCCACTGGTCTTTAAGGGAATATTATCTCAAAAATTTTGACCTCAAACACATTAACATTTTGCTTCCCCATGCAGAATCCAGAGGTTAGGAAATAGGGCTCCATTTTCCAGCTACTTTTTGCTCCCCTCATTTCCAGCCTTTCCCTCCCATTCCCCCTTTGTCCACCGATTCCCAGCTCCAGGATGCAGGGAGCTGCCAAACACCCACACCATCCTCAGCAAACACAACAGGACCATGTGCTCTACTTTGTTTTTCCACCAGCTCTGCTCTTGCCTGAAGGTGCCTTCCTCTGCTCCATCATTTTGTTTGAAGAGAGAAGAGAAATGCAAGTGCCACTCATTTTACAGCTGGGCTCCAGGTAAATTATCTGGTAAAGCAGGGGAGCACTTGGCTTCCCTCCCTCTCATTTTTCTTAGAGAGAAAATAAAATGTAATGGGCTCCTGATTTATGATTGCCAGCAGAATGGAGCACAGGTATCACTGGATACTCTGTGTGCCTGCACAAATCCTTGTCTGGATCACAAAACCCCTTCCACGTGGCCTGGGGATCCCTCTGAACCTCTGCCCCCCAACTGCAAATAAATAATATCAGAGACAAGCAATGGCACAGCAAATCCACAGCAGCATCCACAGGCAGCCACGGAGGGAGGCAGTTTGCTGCTGGATGTCTCCAGGTAATCACTGAGAGCAGGGAAATGAAGTAACTTTTATGTTTGGGGTCAGATTCTTTCCTGAAAAGGAAGGATTATCTCCCCTCACACTTCTGAGATTTGAAGGCAGATCTACAAATATGCCTGAAGTAACTGATATTCAGATGCACTTTGTCAGTGGTATGAATTAACTATTTCTCATTTTGCAATGTGCATATGGGTTTAAAAATCTTTATCCCTTTTCCTCACTTGCTGGTAATTTTGTTATTATGGGATGAGGCTCTTGTGGCTGTGAGATTTTGTTCCCTTTGTTGGGAAAGTGGGATGAGCCAGTCTGGTTTTCCAAAATTCGTAGAATCATAGAATCCTAGAACATTTTGGGTTGGAAGGAACCTTAAAGATCCTCCCATCCCACCCCTGCCATGGGCAGGGACACCTTCCCCTATCCCAGGCTGCTCCCAGCCCTGTCCAACCTGGCCTTGGGCACTTCCAGGGGCAGCTACAGCTTCTCTGGGCACCCTGTGCCAGGGATTCTCTACTTTCTGAGTAAATAATTCCTTCCCAATATCCCATCTCACCCTGCCCTCTGGCAGTGGGAAGCCCTTCCCCTTTGTCCTATGAAAAACATCCCCATGCTCTGGCCCACAGGATAACAGGGGAGGGTGAAAACTGCTCTCCCTCATTTTTCTGAACCACACATTCCTGCTGTTTCCTTTAAAAGTTTTTCCCTTATTATGTAACAGAAACCACGGAGGGAAAGGAAGGAGAAAGAAGAGGGGAAAAAAAGAACATCCTAAATGCAGACGTCAGTGTGCTGAGAGCAGAGGGAGCTGGGCTCCCACTCCCACACGGGCTTTGTGGTCACTGGTCACTTCCAATTAGCTCATCCCACTGGATAACGATCCCTGGCAGCCAGGAACAAGGAGCACTGGAGAAAAAGGAGTTCCTTGCAGAGAGTTTGGGGTTGTTTTTTAATGGCACTGCCATGGCTGCAGCAAAGGGAAGCGTCTGTGCTGAAGCTGGGGAACTGCGTTGGGTGACGCTGGCAGGGCCTGGCGAGGAGCATCCCCTCCTGCCTGGGCTGTGCCAGGGACCGGTGCCACCCTGGGCTGTGCCTGTCCCCAGGGACACAGAGCTGGCACCTGGCCTGCAGCTGCTCTGGGACAGCCCTGGGGGCACCGAGTGCACGGGAGAGAAAATCACAGAACCATGGAAATGGGTTGGGTTGGAAGGACCTTAAAGATCATCCCATTCCAGCCCTGCCATGGGCAGGGACACTTCCACTGTCCCAGGCTGCTCCAAGCCCCATCCAACCTGGCCTTGGGCACTTCCAGGGATCCAGGGGCAGCCACAGCTTCTCTGGGCACCCTGTGCCAGGGTCTCCCCACCCTCACAGCCTTTAATTCCTGCCCAATATCCCATCCAACCCTGCTTTCTGGCACTGGGAGCCATTCCCTGTGTCCTGTCCCTCCAGCCCTTGTCCCCAGTCCCTCTCCAGCTCTCCTGGAGCCCCTTTGGGCACTGGAAGGGGCTCTGAGGTCTCCCTGGAGCTTCTCTTCTCCAGGCTGAGCAATCTCATCTCTCTCAGCCTGTTTTCATAGGAGAGAAGCTCCAGCCCTATTCTTGCCATCAGACAAAGCACAGCTTCCCATTTTCCAGGTTTTAAAGAGACCTGGCCTAACTTAAGAAATGATTTCTGCTACTGACCTTGACAAACACCATGTCCCAGAAAACCTCAGGCCAGAGAAAAGGAAATAATTTTTTCTGAAGTCACTTTTCTGCCATGGTGTCCAGAGCCCACAGAGCAGCTGAGAGCAGAACAAACCCTGATTTCTCTCTGGGAGCTTCTGACAGGAGGTTCAGAGGAGCCCTGTGTCTTCCCAAGGGTTTTTCTGTTTGGACATGTACTTATATTCCCTGCTCAGACACAAGAAACCAGCACAAAAGCAAGGTGCAACCTCCCACAGACCTCTGCCCACCTCCACAGGAACCACAGAGTCTGTAAAGACAGAAATTAAAAAAAAAAATCTCATATTTCTACTTTTATTATTTCCTCCTGAGGAGTGGCTTAACAATAATGGGCTGCTTGGGAAAAAGCAACAACAGATATATTTTCCAACTGTACACAGAAATAAACTCATGGAAGGAAGTTTATAACCAGGAGACTGAGATGTTATTGACAACCAGATCTCAATATAATTTAAAAAAAAAAATCTCAGGACAGGCCTCCTGTAACACCAGCAGGTAGCAGGTAAGTGCCTCATCTTTTAAAAGAAGGCATTTTTCTTTTGATATTTTTACATTTATGGTTGATTTCTTTGGATTTTTTCTTCATGAGATTTTGAGTTCATGCCATTAAATGCAGGAAAACACATCTCATTTCCAGAGAAACAATAATTACGGCTTAACTGAACTTCCTGCCCTCTGCAGTGCCTTGTTCTCTTGCTACAAGAACACACTTCCCAAAGCACTGTTCATCATGTTAAATTGGATGTTAATAAGTGGTTTAAGCTGCATAATTCATGCTAAGCTAAGAAATGTTTTGCCTAGACTGGAGCTGGTGGGATTGTTTTACCTCTCCCACTGTTCCATGTCTCCATTAGTCGCCTGTGGTTCCACATGGAATGTGTGTCAGCTGCTCTGCAGTGGTGCCTGGGTTCCTCTTCATTCCCACAGGTTGCTTAATATCCTGCTAAGGATTTTTTTTTTTGGTAGTCCAGGAAGGTTTTGTAGTTCATTTTCTGGGTTTTCCACTGTCAGGGCAGCGATCCGTCATCGCTCGCAGGAAGGATGGAGAAAGAAAACTCATTTTCAATTGGGAATGAAGCACTGAGGAAATGCAAGCACAGGCACAGGAGGATGAAATAAAATTGGGGAGAGCAGCCAACAACAGAGAACACACTGAAAATACCTCACTGATAGCAAACAGTGTCACACTTGGGTTTATGTTTTCTCTTTGTAAGGACTCCCTCAAATGTTGATCACAAATATCTTCTGCTTTATCTCTCTCTTTCCTCTCCTTTGAAATTCTTTCTCTCTCTCTACCTCACATCTACTGCTAAATAAAATCAGAATTATTGACTCCAGCACATGGTCTCCTGTGCACCTTAATTTAGGCAGAAGAATCTCTCAATACCTGGATCTTAACACCATCCACGGGGGTCAGGACATGTCCCCAACACTCCAGTCCACAGCCACCTTCATTAGCTGGAAATGAGTTAATTAATCCAGCAACTTCACACTGAACTGCTTGAATACAATGCCACACACACTGGAAATGGAAAAAAAAAAATTCAGTCTGCCATTCAATAGAGAAACACAATTTACAGTAATTATTCATGTCTGCAGAATACACAGGGAAAAAAAGGGAAATTAAAAATCCTATAAATAGCCTTCCTGGAGAACAGCTGGATAGACCCCACACAATAACCAAGTATTTATATTGAGCCACACGTTTCTGCATCACCAAGAAGATGGCAAATGCAAGCCTGAAATTCAGTTTAGAGCCATGGAAATTACAAAAGGAGAAGGAGAGGAAATTGAAATGTCAGCGCAGGCGGACCTCACGCTTCCCATTACTGCTAAAAACTGAGGATAGAGGGAAACCTGAATTTCAGTGTTCACCATGGCTCCATGGCTTGGTTGGTTTCTCATGGGGGAATTTCTACACATGCCACAATTTATGGATCTATCACAGGGCAGGGTGTGGATGCAAAGTGAAAAATGCCTCACCTGCTTTGTGCAGGGGATGCAGACACAGCCTGGCTTCACACCACATCAAGCTTCTGGCACAGAATGCTCCCCAAAAACTCCACAAAAATTGACAGGGAAGATGCTTAACTTGAAGCAAGAAGGTGGAGACCTCAATTAGTCAAAGCAGTGAAATAAATTACATTGAAAATGTGTGTTTTATGTGCATGAACACACAGATGTATGTGCACTCACATCAATCTCTTATTCATAGATCATAAATATATACATTTACACAGCAAACTTTTTATCCTTTTCCTCTGTAAAGTCAGATATAACTACAGCCAAGGTGAAGAAAAATGCCTATGTTAAGACAAAACTGAATTTAAAAACATTTTTAGCCTCAGAATTTGTGGAGACATCTCAGTAATCATAAATGTCAATTACAGAAAGCAGCTTAAGGACTGACCTTTGTGTTGAGCTTCCCAGTGAAAATAAATTTGATTTAAAAGCAAACAACCCCTGTCCAACAAATCTTTGGTGATTTTGTGTGGGACTGCTGGGAACTGCTGTGTGCACCTGTAAAATCCACCCTCACTCCCACACCAAGACTCAGGGAAATGGCATTCAGGATTTCCTTTTTTTTTATCCTGGCACTGTGAGTTAGCTTTCACCAAGTAAATTCAAGCTGATTTTCAAGAAGTAAAAATTACTGGCCATTGAAATCCTGTTTCCTCCCACTGTCCAGGAACTTCACACCTCTGAATTGCTTCTTCCAGGTCAATCTGTGGTACGAAGCCCTGTGGTGCTGCTCTCAAACCTGAGCAAGGGACAGCAGATGGGGGAGGTCAATCCCTGACTTCTCCCAGATGGTGAAAACCTGGCCCCTGTGGATCCTGTTAGCTTGGACAAGGTCTGCTGTGGAGGAGATGGATGGGTCACCTCTCCAAGCAGAAATATTGACCTGAATGAAGTCTGAGTGGGGACCTTTGGGCAGCAGGAGGAGAAAGCAGGATAAATGATAAATAAACCAGGACAGCCCAGTCTCACCTTCTCCACGTGGAGCTCAAGGCACTGGGGTGGGGAGAACCAGACTCACTGAAGCCGTTTAGGGATGAATTTCCCACAGGAAAGGAGATCCCACCACTGGTGAAAACCAAAGCAGCTCCTTGTTCTGCACTGTTTCATAAAGAACTGTTCTGCATTGGCTCAGCTGTGTCACAAACAACGTGGCAAGGAACTCCCGTGGCACTGGGCTGCTCTGACACCCAAAGGAGGAGAGCAAACCATGAGAAACCACAGCCTTGGACTGCTCAGTAATGAATTAATGAATTAATTAATGTAATGAATTAGCTCCTGCATTTGCTGCAGTGTTCTTACCACACTTGGAGGAGGGCACTGATTCACTCTGCTGGGCTCTGTAGGAGCCTAGGAGCTGTCAGATTGCACAAACGGTGACAATTTGGGTCTGAGGGCCTGATTTTCAATTCCCAGGCTCAGCTTGCATATCTGTAAAACACACACACGGATGAGATCTGGAGTCTGTACTGTGAGGCCAATTTGGAAGTGCAGCTCTTGTTTGAGGAGTCTCTCAGGACCAACCTGTAACACCTGCATGAGCACAGGAATTTGCTAAGGATGTGTGAAAACAAACACATTATCAGAAATACAATTTACAGGCATCCAGTGAAAGGTTGATGGGAAAGCTCTTGCCATCCTTTAGGAAGCAAATGGAACAGAAAAGAGGAAAACTCACCAGCATCCCAGTGTGATCTCCCAGGCAGCAGCAAGAGCAGCCTCTAAAGCAATTCTCAATTAAATAAAAGACTTAGAGAATTAAAGTTGTAATACATTATTGATTGTCTATGGATATCTGACTGATTGCAGCTCAAATCCTTCCCTGCCTGTTCCTCTTGAGCAGAGATTATATTAACAAAACAAAGAGGGAATTGTAGGATGATATCCAGCAGTAAATTCTGAGCCACTCTGGGAGCCGATTTTATGGCAAGGAAAAGTGACTTTGTTTGATCCAAAGTGACACCATGGTTTAAGGCAAAAATAGGAGAATATATAATTGACCATTGGAGCCACTTTTTATGAGAAGGGCAATTTTTCTGCCTTTGTAACAACAGTGTTGTTTTACTGCTGTGTAAAGTCACTTCTGCTTGTAGCTTGCATCATGTAGCAGGTACCTGAGGTGGAAAATATTACATAAAACTCATCTGTTTTCTGAAGCATTCAGCACCAGGTAACTCAGAGATACCAAAGTCATCATTATGGGCAGGGACAGCACACAGGGATGGATGTTCCGAGTGCTGAAGTGCTTTTTAGCTCCAACCTGCAGGGACAAGGATACAATAAAAAATTTCAGCTCTCTCATGAGTTCCCCCCAAAACCACCCTGAAAAAAAGAAAGTGTATGCACAGCCCTCTAGAGAGTGCAGCAGTTCCCAAAATTCTGCAGTGAGGATCAAAAACACCCAGGAAATGTATTCATTTTCTTAGACAAGTTTTTAAAATAATAGTTTATTTTTTGAGTCAGTGGTATATTTAAAAACAATCTACCATAAGAGTAAAAAGATTGTAGATAATAAAAAAAACAAAGGTGTGATGACAATAAAAAAACACTAGAGTACACAGTTAGTTTCCTTCCTCCCTCCCAAAACCCCATCCCACCAGTCTGATATTTCTCAGAGCTTAATATCTGGAAAAAAAAATGCTTTTTGTTCTTTTTTACACTTTCAGCAATTAGGAAATTAAGAATACATAAAGCATTCTTTGCAGGCACATTAATTCATTATTACATGAAAAGCAGGCACCATAAAAATTAAAACATTCTAAAAACCATCATATATACAAACTCTGTACAGAATGATGGCACAAGGACAAAGTGATTCCGTTCAGTTCATCCTAATCCAACATGAAATATTACACAATAAAGAAAGGAAAAAGCTCTTCCTGTTTCTGTACTCAACATTTAGGTCCACAATGACCAGGAGTCTCCTCCCTGCCTACTCTTTCCTCTCCCTCACCCTTGTGCTGTCAGCAGCTCCAAGGCTTCCTTGTTTGCCCCTCATGGACCCCCAGAAGGTCCAACTGACTGAAAATGGCAATGGCTGATCACCCATGGCTGATTTGACAAAGCCAATTAATCACAGAATATCCTGAGTTGGAAGGGACCCCCAAGGATCATCCAGTCCAGCTCCTGGACTGCTCAAAAATCATCAAGAGAGGTTTTGTAGTGACATCAGCAGCTCTTTGGGGATTCTTGGATAAATCCCCTCAGCCCCACAGATTTGCAGGGATCCAGCTGGAGCAGCAGATCCTGCACAAGCTCAGGGTCAGGTGGGAGTTGTTCATTCTCACAGCCCCAGCTCAGGGCACAGGGACTCCCTTGGTCCATCATCCATGGAGAAGGAGGAGGCAAAGGATGTGTGAAACAGCTCTGCCCCGTCCCTGTCCCTCATTTGGAGGTGACCATCCTCCTCCTGGAACGAGCTGATGATATTTTTGCACTGCCTATTGCCATTTATATATTTGAAGAAACTCTTTATTCTCCAGCTCCAACTCCAACTGAGCTTCAACCACAGGAATTTTCTCCCTGCAGCGACAGGCAGCACCTCTGTGTTGTTCCCATGTTACCTGACCTTGCTCCCACTGGGCACACACCTTCCTTTTCCACCTGATATCCAAGAGGAGATCCCTGTTCAGCCAAGCCAGCCTTCTGCCTCACCTGCTTGACTGCTGACATTTGGGAATTGCTGTTCCTGTGCCCTCAGGAGGAGATGTTTAAGAAGTGACCAGCACTGATGGACCCCAGCACCTGCAAAAGGCATTTTGCCAGAGGATCTTACTCACTAATTCCCTGAGCAGCCTCATGTCCAGAGTGAAAGTTTTGCTGGCACTTTTCCTCCTGTCACCAGAGATTTTAAACTCAATGGCTCCGTGGTTGCTGTGGCCATGACAGCCCCAACCCCCACATACTTTTCTCATGATAAATCAGCTTATTGGTAACACAGACCAATTTCACAAATAAGTGGTGTCTGATTTTTACCCCTGGCCCAAAATCCCTGTTATTCAGGAAAATCCTACAGCTGCTTCCCCTCACTGTGAAACCCCCTCCTGCCCTGAATTCCATGTGAATATTGTCATTGATTCCTATATACACTGAGATTAGGTACAAAAACTCTGCTCATTTGAAACTCCAAACGCTTCAGGTCCAAAATACCCAGCTCTCATTTTAACCTCCACGTTTAGCTCTGTGCCTGGCGTTATCCAGAAGCAGGGAGAAGGTTTAGGAAGAGGGTTCTGTCAGTTGATGGAGCTCCCAGTCTCAAGTAGAAATCCAGATTTCTTTCAAGTTATGGGAGGGAATCACCCCCAAGAGAGGGGGCTGTAGTGTTGGTTCCGACACGTGGCGAGAAATGGATTCCTTATGGAGTTAGAGTCATTGCACTAAATGTTAGATACTGCACACCTGAATGAGGTAAACATTATATACCATACAATACTTAGGGAAATGAATTGTTACAGCTTTATCTTTGGAAAAAAAAACCCTGCTTCCTTCTTCACTGGACAATCCCAGAGTCAACAGATGTTTGCTTCCGAGTTGTCTTGGGAGGCGGAGGCGGGGGAGTCTTGCTGGGGAGAGGAGGAGGCAGGTGCTGGAAAAAAACAATTTGGGTAGAGCATGTTAGGAATGAATGGAATTCTGGAACATTTTCTGTGCCATCTATAAGTGCAAGAGGCAGCAGGTAAGTCTGGAGCCCTCTGAGTCACAAAAACCTCTCAGCAGAATCTGCTGTGAGCACCAAACACTCTCGACCATTAGTTTTAAATATAACTTTTGCTTTTGACAATGAAAAAAAAGCTCTCAGGGGTTCAGGATTAATTAGCTCAATATTTCAGGAAAAATCTTTTGAAAGCACTGGAGAAGTTTATAATTCCCCACTTTATATCATGATAGGATATTGATTTCTTGGTCTGTATTGATTGCCCTCAGCCTCCAGGCACTCAGAGCTTAAAAACCAAGCTGAAGCAATGGCTTCATTGCTTTTCCATTATGTTTTGGATTTTGCACAGTTAGAACAGAAATATAAAAAAAAACAACAAAAAAAGAAACAATTTAAAACCATTTAGAGAGATAAGTAACTTTCAATTTACTATTACACACACAGTTATAATTAAAATATTCCAAACAGAAATGCAGAATGTTCAAATATACATATTTTAAATCACTTCATGCATCCTACAACAGAAGAGCACCCCCAGTTAGAATCACCAGCTAATTGGACAAATTAAAAAAGCCATTATGGAAATTAAGACTTTTTTCATAGTATTCAAATATATACATGATAAAATCTGTTGCAGGAAGAGCTGAGAACACTGCAGGCTTTTCCAGCATTTTGGCTGTGCAGGCAGCACAGGTTTCCCAGGGGCTGTGCTGCAGTGTCACAGCTCATCAGTGCTGCTTGGGCTTTGCTTTTCCCTGAGATTCTCCCCCCACTCACCAGCCACTGCCTTTTGCTTCCCTCCAAGCTTTGCCACTGCCTCTTGTTTGTTCCCATCCTGCCTCAGCCAGGCCAGCACAACTGCTGGCTCCACACAGTGCCAGCCTGACAAGCACCAGCTCTGCCCCAATTCCTTGGTCACTGCTGCAAGAACAGTCCAGACACCTGCACTGCCTTAGAGCTGCACTGCTGGGACAGCAGAACTGATGGTTTGTCAGGACCAGGGAGATCTTGGTATCTGAACAGCTGAGAGACCCCATGAAAGTGCACAAGAAACAAGATTGGTCCTTTTAAAAGCCATGCAAGGATGCTGTCCCAAAAAGAGAAGTGGTTCAGGGTGATGCCAGGACATCTCAGCCTCTCCTCCACCTGGAGCAGCTCCCAGTGCTCCTGCAGTCTCATGACTGGGAGTTTTCAGAGATGTGGAAGAGTGGAAGGAAAAGGCACCTTTAAGGTGACTAAACACCCTCTCCCAAGCAGGTTTGAGGCCAGCATGGAGCTACAAATCCAGAGCTTTCACCAGACACTTTTGCCAAGCACAGACTAAGGAGAAAGCTCAGACTGCAAACTGGCTGAGCCAGGAAGGCTGGATTTCTGCTGGAATATCTTTCCTGCATCTTACCTGGACACAACCACTTTCCAAATTAAGACACAGCTTTCCTCATTCCTCCTGACTCTCTCCCATGGCAAAGGAAGAGGGATCCCAAACTACCACCAGGTAAGCCATGCCCTGAGCTCGTCTCTCCATTCTGCTCCATCCACTCTCCATTTCCCAACCTCTCCAGCAGCACCACTGCTCTAAGTGCCTGCTGCCATCTTCCTCCTTGGCTAATAAATGCTCTCTGGCACCTCAGAAACCACTTGGGTTTCATCTGCTGCTGAATGAGGAACTCTGAACCCCAAGCAAGGCACTGGAGCTGGGGGTGCCAGGTTTGGGAAGGTGCATTTCCCTGCCTGCCTGGAAAAGAGGCATCCACACCTGGCACTGGGGACAGGGGTTAGTGGTGGCCTTGGCAGTGCTGGGGCAATGTTGGACTTGATGATTTTAGTGCCCCTTTCCCAACCTAAATGATTCCATCTTTTCCCAGAGCAGGCTCCAAGGCAGGCATTACTTATTCCTGACTTCACTGGGACATGATGATCTCTGAGTCAGAAAACCAAGTCAACAGATTAATATGAAAAGCAGATAAAATACGAATTTAATTTTGCTAAATGCAAAACTGAAGATTTGTTTGGTTTTTAATTAAAATGCCATTGCTGATCTGCCTTGGAAGTGTTACAGCCAGAACCATTAAATATTTCCTCTACCTGAGCAAATCCTTTTCTTAACTTGGCAAGTTAACTTCTGCATCCCTACTGAGGCACCTGAACATGTGACAGTTGTGATCTGAAGATCCCAAAATCTTTGAGAACCTGCTGAATTACCATCCTCTATCCAGGCAGGGGCTCTGGGCAAGTTTTGGGAAATGCTGGTGGCCTACAGAACACCAATGTACAACACCCAACAACTCCTCATGGAGATCCATCCCTGAATAACTCAATAAACCACGTGCCCCACGAAAACACATCACAAAATGTAAAACTTTCCTCTCTGCTTTGCTCTCTTTAACTTCATACCCATCACCAGGAAGAAAACCCAGCTCTGCTGATAGCATCATTTGTGCAAATCCATTTTGAATTTAAATAACACTGTATTGGCAATAATTCTCAATTCAATTAGATCAAAGGCATTTCTCAACCAAATGAGCCCTTCATATTGATCAGAGAACAATCAAATCAGCCCTGAAAACCTGCTTCTGAAGAGCAGATACAATGCAAATACAACGAGAATAAGCTAAATATATATGCTATAAATAACAAGCTCAAAACCTACCCGAGCTCAGATTCTGCAAGCAAATTAGGCAGAAAGAAATAGCAGAGATAGGTAGATAATTATTATAATTGAATTTACAATTTCCATTAGAAAGTCAGATAAATTTAGCACATGTTCATTTATATAATAAGCTACCAATGCATATATTAAGTAGGATATGTAATGCTGGTTGGGGCGACATTACTGGGGATTTAGCAAGACAAAACATTCCATTATGGATCTGCTGCAACTTCCTTTCATCCCAGGACAGCAGAAATTCACACACTTCCTCCCTCCCTTTAACGCCACACTCACAAAAATGATTATCAGGCTTATGAAGTTCATTTTTGCTGCTCTTCCCCTTGGAAACTTTGAAATGAAAATAGAGTTTTCCTTGATTTTAAATTTGATTAAGGCCTGTTTTGCCAAGTTTGTGTTTATATCTTGGTGACTAATTGTGAACCCACCAAGTCCTGCTGCATCCCTTTCCTTCCTGACAAACTGACAGAGGCTGCTGGTTCACATCCCAACCTATTTTGGGCAGAATCCTTGACTCATGGGTACCTCAGGGGAAGCAGAAACCTTATGTAAAAGGCACATCTGCAACACAGAAACAATCTGTTCTTTCTGCTTCAGACATGAAATTGCTCCCGTTTGTTTGCTATTTTTTTTATCCCTGATACAGAAAAGAATCAAGTTTAAAAACATTTGTCTCCGTTCTCTCACAGAGAGATATAAACTGCACTACACCAGGCGTGTTGAGGACGTGGTAAAAATCAATTACAGAAGATGAGAAAATGCATTTTTTTTCCTACTCTGAAGAAGCAAAATGAGAGATGAGTTGTTTTTCATTCAGAGAATGTTATTAAGAAAAAAAAAACAACTACAAAAAAATCAAACAGAATTCGATTCTCAAAATGATCCTTGTGGCACTGCATGAGATTTCTTCCTGTGCAAGGAACTCTTTTCGTTGGAAATTCAGTGGTCATGGATATGACAAGCTCTGGAGATCCAGTGAGAAGCACTTTGGTTGGAAGGATTAAGGGATCTAATTAGGTCAGAAGCAGGAGAAATGGGATGTAAATAGACCAACAGCTACCCAGGGCTGTGAGAATGCTTCAGACACCGAGCTCTGAGTTGTTCCTTCAGCACAGGGCTGAGATGCTTGATGACAACTTCCTTATTTAATGTCTGCAGTGAAAAATAACAATATAGTGTGAGGGCCTGGCAGAATCACACTCCCATTCTGAAAGAGCCAGCAGGGAGAACAGCCCAACTCCACTAATGGGAACCAAATTACAGACAGTTTAGGCTAATTTGCTGTTTGACCCAGGGAGCAAAGTTATGTGGAAAATCCAGCAGGTAACTGATGTAAAATGACTGTTTGGACCCTGTTTCATACATCATCTATTAGAGTGTAATTTGACTGTGTCACAGCCACTGCCTGACCCTGCTGGAGTGCACTGGGATAAGGGAAAGGAATTTGAAGGGTCCTTCTGCAGAGATGCACTTGGTGTATTCCCACCCCTCAGCCCCAACTTGGGCAACACGAGAAATGCCTCAAAATGGGCAGCATGGAATTGCTGCAAGTCAGTAACCCAGAAAAGATCAAAGGGGCACCTCTGCTCTGGGACAGGCTGGGAGAGCTGGGATTGTTCAGCCTGGAGAAGAGAAGGCTCCAGGGAGACCTCAGAGCCCCTTCCAGGGCCTAAAGGGGCTCCAGGCGAGCTGGAGAGGGACTTGGAACAAGGGATGGAGGGACTGGACAAGGGGGAATGGATTAAAGCTGAAGGAGGGGAGATTTAGATGAGATACTGGGAAGGAATTCTTGGCTGTGAGGGGGGGGAGGCCCTGGCACAGGGTGCCCAGAGAAGCTGTGGCTGCCCCTGGATCCCTGGAAGTGTCCAGGTTGGATGGGGCAAGGGGAGGCACTAGATGGACTTAAAGGTCCCTTCCAACCCAAAGCATTCCATGATTCTATGATTTCCCCCTTGATTTCTGGCAGCCCCCTGGCTGAGGGAATGCTCCTGAGGGGGACAGTGGCAGTGGATGAGGGGCAGAGCTGGACCTAGCAGAGGTCTGCACCCCTCGTGCAGGGAGGACCTGGCTCCTGGAGCATGACAGCTGTGCTGGGCACAGCTAATGCCACTTTCCCTCTGTGGAACCCCATTTCTGCAGGTGGCCACCATCAGTATTTCTGATTTCCTGATTTCCCCAGTGCTGCTCCCCTGCTCTGGTCCGTGCACAAACAGACCTCAAGAGTTATGAGCAGAACACTCAGAATTAGGTTTAGACTGACACTGTATTTCTCACTGAAGGCCCAGGTCCTGCAAGAGAGATAAACCAACACATCAGCAATGGCCCAAACCATGTGGAGAGCGGGACATGGCCATTCCCTAAACTAAATCAAGGGACACATCACAGCTCTGCATGTCTGGGCAGACACCAGACACCTTTCACTCAAAATCCTGTAATAAGCAGTGGCAGGCCATTGATTTGGAGGCTTATTAAAGAGTGACTGAATTTTTTAGAAACTCTTTGCTCAGCCACAGACTAGCCCATCAAAGACGTCGAGGACTGGCACTGGAGGAAGGGCTCACAGTGTCTCCCACCTCCAGCAGGCAAAAATAATCAGATGAGAAATAAACCCCCTATTTTATTTTTTTTTTCTTCTGGGCACATTATCCAAATGCCCCTGGAGCCCTGGCAGCCTTGGGGCCGTGCCCATTCCCTGGGGAGCCTGGGCAGTGCCCAGCACACTCTGGGGGAAAAACCTTTCCTGATATCCAGGCTGAGCGTCCCCTGACACAGCTCCAGCCATTCCCTGGGTCCTGTCCCTGTCACAGAAAGCAGAGAACAGAGAGGAGCTGTGGGCTGCTATTGCAAACCCTCCATTGAGGACACTCCATTTGCTGAAGCCTTTAAGGTCACTTTTTGCTCACTGCAGCTGATAGAAGAGATAATTTCCAGCACTGCAGCACCTGCATTGCAACACATGAAAAATCCCCCTGGGTTCTGCCTTTGTGTGTTATATCCAAACAGGTTATTCCATTATATCCCAGTAACCAGCCAGGATCATCCCCACACAACAGAGCCAACCCAAGCCTGTTCTGCTCCTCGTGGGCTGCAGCCTTCGCTGTCCCTCCTCCCCACTTCCACCTGCTGGATTGATGGAGATGTTCCCATCCCAGCCATTAGCCCATGCTTAGGACATGTTATAGCCAATATTATCAACCCAAATGCTCCTTTGTCTATTTTCTTTGAGCTTCCTCCTCACTCTGAATACAAAGCAGGAGGTTGATTTGTATGCAAGGGTGAGGATGAACCTATAAAGAATGGTAAGTGCCTAAAGGAATCCCTTGATGTAATAATAATCCTTGCAGGAGTCGTAGATTTCTTTTTTTTTATGTTCCCATTATTATTAAGGACATTTTTAGCAGAACAAATCACACAGAGGAAGAAAATATCTACAAGGGTCTCAGAGTTAACAACGAGTAAGGGACAATCAGGAAATGATAATGAGGTGATCACCTGGATTAAAGACTTAAGGTAGGCCAGGTAACAGTGGACTCCAAATAACTAAAATTGCTGTCTCATAAATGCCATTATTGCCTGCAGTTTGACTTGGAGCATCTGATCCCTTTCTGGCTGCCTGCTTTTGTGTTCACTACAGCACTTTCCTTGGCTTTCATAACCCACTGCAAGACAACCAGAGTGAAAAACACAATCATTCCTCACACGAGGAGATATTTCCAGTTTAAAAGCTACTAAGATAATCTTATCTCTAATAGGTTTTACTGATTTTTCTTCACTGATACAAAGGCAGTGTAATTTAAAAGATGATCAGTTTACCAGGCAGAGAATTATCCAGTTATGAATTATGGAGCTATTTGACCCATGAAACATAAGTCATTAAAACTATGGAGTGGGATTTAATCACAGCAGCAATAAGAATTTACCCATCTGATCTTTCATGTCCAGCACTACTCATTTTCTTTATGTTCTTTAAAAGCTTTCTTCCTACCAGCCTGATGAAATAGAGGCACAGAGTGATTGTTATAAGATTAGAAACCTTTTTCTAGAATTAATTCTAAACCCAATACAGAATCACAGAGTCTGCTGAGGTGGAAGGGACCCACAAGGATCATCGAGTCCAACTCCTGGCCCTGCACAGGACACGGGGCTCTGTGACATTCCTGCTTTAGAACCTTCTTCCAGACTTTGAAACTACATTCCATCATCTTGGAAAGCTTATAAAAATACAGATGCTGAAGAAGATTTTGGACAGATAGCCAAGGAGATGCAGCCTGTACCTGACTGCATTTGTTAGGTGTTAAATCCTGATACCCTTCAAGGGTGCATGTTAAAAAGTGGGGTTTATTTCCACAAGGATAAAATACAGTAAAAAAAAATGAGAGGAGTCTGAGCAATCAAGACTGTAAAGAGCAAAAATACTAAGAGCTGAATAAAACTTTGCAAAAACCACGGAAGCATATTGGTACTATTTTTATGAACTGCATTTAATGATGCGGAAACGCTGCTCGTGGCAGGTACAGGAGCTGCACAAGGTCACATCCTCAGCAGAACCAGGCTGGGGATGCTTACCTGAGTTATCTTCAGGTCTGGGTTCCAAAAATCACAGCACCAAGGCATCTGGGAGTGGTACAGTAACCACCCAGCATCTATCCCCAGAGTGGAGCCCCTTCAAACAGCTTCACAAGGCAGGAAAACCCCCTGGCTGCCAGGGTTTTATTTCTCATAGTTGTTTAATACTTTTTAGCTAAAAATTGGACTCACCTTAGCAATCCTGAACTACTACCATGGCCTAAACCTTACAGTATATCATGCAAAATGAATTTACTACTCTGGAGCTTATGCAGGAAGGAGCTGAAGAAATTTGAATCCTAATTTGAATTTCTCAGCTTTCTTCCTGAAGATGGATTCCTTAGACAAAACCTCCTGGCAGCCCTGCTGTACATTCTGTAATTTTCCACTTAGAGGTCTGTATTCAGGACAAATGAGAGCTGGCCCCTGAGGGAGAAGCTGAGGAAATGGGTTATAAGGTTGTAAGTGTAGTAAACTTTGATGGAAATGAGAGGAAAAGTGAAAATATTTACTAAAACAATCCAGCCATGGGGAATAACTATGGAAGAGAGGATGGGAATAGAGAATTTTTCCGTATATGTAAATAAAGAGTAAAACACAGTGTTCTGAATATCCCTATTCACACTCCTGAAGTTACTTCTAAATCTTTTTTTTTTTTCCCATTCAGACTGAAAATGCTCAGTTCCTGCAACAACAAAGGCACTTTTTCCACCATGGAAAATCTGGATTTGTTGTTCGCTGGGATAGTCTGTGTTAAACACAACCATTCCCAGAGTTAAACCAAATTCCTGCCTGACTGTTCCTCTGCTCAGATTAGAAATGCTTTCTGTAGCCATGAAATTTGCTGAAAAGCAAATTACTCAACAGAATTTCACTGGAATGAGGAAGTTCAGAGAAATCCTGGAAGACACCTCTGCAAACAAAAAAGGATCTGTTCTGCTGAGAAGTTTTCCACCAAATAGCTTGGTCAGAGTTTGACATTTCAAAGTCAAAGAAAACTTGTGACCTCATGGGCTCTCTCTGCCCTACTCTGATTTGATTTGTAATAAACTCAATTAATTTCCCAAAGTCAAGCCCACGTTCCCCCTGAGGGTAAGTGGTGAGTGATCTCTCCCTGTCCTTATCCTGATCCATGAGACTTTCCTTATATTTTCTCTCCCCATCCAGCTGAGGAGGGGAGTGATGGAGCATCTTTGGTGGGCACCATCCAGGGTCAGCTCACCACACCTCTTTAAATGCATTTTCTTTGCCCATCAAGAAAACAAATGGCCTTTCTCAAAAGTGCTGCCTTAAAGAAAAGGACCACATTATTTTGAAAAGCTTCCAGCTACAGGAAACAAAGCTGAAAAAGCATGTTTTGTTCAGAAAGCTGCAAACCATGCTGCTGATGAAGAGTTTCTGAGCTCCTTCCCTCAAAGGGGACACGTGTGTTTGCCTCAAGGAAACAAGCGGTGATTGAACGCGGGCAGAGCGGAGCTCAGGAAGGAAAGACAGCAGGTACATGTTTTATTTCCTTGCCTGAGACAGGACTGAGAGGCTCTTAAATCCAGTTTGCTGTTCCAGAGTACATCCTGTTGGTTAAAGCTCCCTTCCCAACACACCTGGCAACATCTGGCTTAGAATTCACCAGAGTGAGCCCAACCTTCCTTCAGGTCGGTCCCTGCGAGCGACGCTGTTCCCTCACACTCCAGGCACTGCAACCCTCTGGATCTGCTGCTGGATCCAGGAGCAGCATTCCAGCTCACCTGGAAAGGCCCAGGGTACAAAGCAAACTGCAGAAGGGGATCATTCTGTGTGGGACTCACCCGTTGGTGGGCAGGGGGGGAGGTCGTGGGGCTGATCAAGTCCTGGCTTTCCATGAGGTTCCCGTAGTCGGCCGTGATTCCTTTGAGGGGCAGAGGAGGGGGAACGTCGGGGATGTCAGAGCTGGACATTCCATTCAGCTCCAGATCTGTAAAAAATCAACACTGAGTTAATTCTTTCAGCAACTGCATCCTGCAATTACAGAATGGTTTGAGTTGGAAGGGACCTTATGGATCATCCAGCTCCACCCCGTGCCATGGGACACCTTCCTCTAGGCCAGGTTGCTCCAATCCCCATCCAACCTCGGACACTTTCAGGGATGGGGCAGCCCTCAAAATACTTTTATGATCCCTTATTTTTAATACAAAACAATTTTTTGTTTCAGATTTCCCACCAAAATATTCATACAGTAGAAATTACAACTTTCCCAGCTTTAAGCTCACCTTGTACATTAAAACACAATAAAAGTTTTGGTAAGTGCACTAGGAAAACATAATCGAGCTAAGTTTTATTGACTTTGTCCCAGTAAAATAAAAGCTCCCTGTTAATAAAATGCACAAATGAAAGCCTAGAATTAACTACATCTCTCTCCAAAACTTTCAGACTCCAGGTAACTATAACAAATGAGCAGCCATTAGTTGTTGAGTAAATAAAATCACACACGAGAAAGTACCAAACATTTATTATTCCTGTTTGCTGGGTAGAAAGTTCCCTTTCCTTAGCAGATAAATCCTCCCAGGTGCTGTAGAGGCACATAGCCTGAGGGACAATAAAGTTTATTGAGGCCTGAGTGATACAGGTTTTTTGGGTAGAAATCCACCCACGGTGCATTACAGGGTAATTCAGTCATTTTAATACAGTCATTTTAATTCAGTCATTTGAATAAAACCCACTGTGATCACTATGAGATAAGGAACTGAAATTATTTTTTATAAATGAGGGTATTTTATTTAGGAAAAGAAAAAAACACGTTATTTCTCTATTTTACTGGGGTGATTTGTGAAACAAGCGGAGCCCTTGTTTATGCAGATGTTTTTATTGCAAAATTCATATCAATATTTTATTAAAAGTGGGATTTTATTGTTCTCTAAAATGGCCTCTCACAACACAATTTAACTCTAAGGTGGCTGTATTGATTTGTCACTGAAAACTGTAATTTTAGTCTTCATCCTTTTACCTGAACTCTTGACTACACTGAAAAAAGGTTATTTTCCATCCTGGGATTTCAAATTTTCTGTGGCTTCTTCTCCATTAGGCTGAGAAATGTTGTTTGTCAGCCAGGACCTGAACTTCTCATTGCTTTTTCCATTGCTCCTGTTTTTATCCTTCCTTTTCTACAGAGAGGGTCTCTCCATTCCCCAGACATTCATAAGACTTTCCTTTAAAGATCTCCATGAGAATCAACTTCTGCTGAGCTCATGGCATTCAACTGCAGCTGGAAAGCCACACTGTGCATTTGTAACTAAATATTGGTGCTGGGAATGAACTTCCCTGTTCATCCTGGATGAATTCCCCATCCATTCTGCACTTCTGCAGAGCACAGGCATTTGAGACCTTTAATGTCACAAAACAACTCCTTGGCACAGGTCCTGCACATCTCACCCACAGCTACACATCTTATCTAAGTCTATACATGGACTTGTTTGGTTGGTGTTTCCATGTAGTTTAGGATAATGCTTGGAAAATGGCATTTTCTTCAGAGTGTTTAGCTAGAGCTTTAGCAAAACCTTGAATCTTGCTTTGGAAAGAGATAGAAAGAAGCCATGTTTTTTAAGCCTCTTTGTAGACATTCCTAGGGAAACTGAAAGTGAGAATAACAACACACAATTTCCCAAAAATAAACTGCATTTAACCACCCTGAACACTCCAGCTTTGCATTTTACATGATATTTTTTCAACTAACATAATATATATTCTTTTTCTTTGATATAACTTCCAACTTCACCTAAGCCAAGGTGCTTCCGAGAGGATGGTGAGACCAATTTTCTTAGGAGCAACCCAAATCCTTTGTTTCTTTTAACAAATCTTTGGAGGATCCATGGAAGGGCAGGTGAGGAACATTTTCACCAGAGCTGGAGAAGAAACAAGGTGTGGAGGCAGCTCTACCTGAACAACCTGGATGGAACCCACCTGTCCGTGCAGTTGTCACCTGCTCTGCCTCTCTCCCTTTCCCTACATTCCCCAGCTCCTGTTCCAGCTGGAATTTTCTGCAGGCCCTGCTGTGTTCCTGTCCATGGCACCTTCCCAACCTCATCCTGTTGCAAGGCAGCAATAAATCCCTGCAAATGTGGGCAGAGCATTTCCATCCACGGGAATAGCTCATAAAATACTCTGACAATGTGTTTGCATTTATCTGGCAACTGTTTAGTGGAACAACAAAATTCCATAATGAAAAACAATGATTTGCCCAAGTCTCTGATCCTTCTCAGAGTTTCATGAAATCCAGGGAACATCTACCCTACTGCAGAAACAGCTATGGAACACAGGCTTCAGGAATTTCCAGTGTTGTCCCAAGAAAATCTACTTTCTGCAGATATATTAATCTCCTCCTGCTCAGTTCAGCTTTACACCCCCCTAGCACAGCCCCTATATAAATAATTACCCCAAATTTCTGGTGTGCTGTCATGATTCAATGATATTCATTATTCAAGGTGTTTCATCAGATGAGTCTGCTCTGAATATTTATTCCTTGCTGGACATGTGCCACTGGGAAGATCTTGGAGCTGGCAAGAGATCAGTTAAGGGACTCTAAGGGACTCTTTTTTCATCTTAACCTAATGATCACATTTTACACTCCATTCTCCTAAACTGCCAGCTAACAAGCAGCCAGGATTGCTTAGCAACCCATTAACTGCTTTTAGCCAATTTGTGCTCTGAAGTAACTTCTTTATCCTTGGAATTCCTAAAACTGTTATCACTGTAATTCCTCAAATGATTATGGACCAGTACAATAAGCAGATCCTATTTTACATAACACCTACCAATCTCCAGCACATGAATATTCTCAGAAATATCTGGTAACTTCAGATTTTTCTTTAAAAGAGAAATCAAATTAAGTGTTAATAAAATGTACATATGAACAAATAATCCAATTAAAAATATATTTTGCAGGAGTATAGATCCTCTACTTCCCTGTATTCCCAGTTTTTAGCATACTGGTAGTTTTTGGCTATGAAATTGTAAAGAAAGGTAAGAGTTATGAGTTCATTGCTACCAAAATATTTGTTTTGGGTGTCTGACTATTTAAGGGAAAAAGTTTTAAAGTATCAAAGCCAGTAAATAAAAGAGTGACCTTGATGGAACCAGATTTTTCTCTTAAGACTGCTCATCTATTCTGCTCCTCACTAACACTGAACTCCTGACCACTGTATGAGGATTTGGGTACATGTATCAAAAAGATCTTCTTTTGCTTTTTTGTCACATGCTGGCAGCTGAACACTCTGAATAACAGGTTTTGGAAAAGAGCACTGTGAAAGAAATAGGTGTTGGATTGCACTCAGTTTTGCAATAGGGTTTGCTGAAGACTGGAGCAAACAGATGATATTTTACACAGAAACTGAGTGATAGATGTCAATGTCAAACAAGAAAGTACATCAAAAAGGCTGACCTTTATTTTCCCTTCTGGCTTGTACTCGCAACATATCAAAGAAAAGTTATTTTACTGCGCAATTACAAAAAAAAAATAAATTACTTTTTAAGCTTTTATGCTCCAAAACACCCAATACTGAATCAAGTACAACATGAATTTTGGATGGTTACTCTACACCTAATTAATTGTTAATGATTACTTGAGCAGAAACTGTTTCAACACAACAATTTTGATTGCTTTTGTAAAATATTGAACGAATTTTTGTTGGCAAAGGGAAGCGGTTAAGTAATACCTGGTGCAAGGAATACCCCTGGTGATGACCAAAGCAGCAACTCAACTCAACCCAGGGTGTAAAGAAACGCTCAGGAAACACATCCCCACAGGAAAAGGAGATGTATTTTGGAGGAAAGACTTACTGGGCTGGATGCTGAAGGAAAGTTTGGCCCGTGGAGTGACGGGGGGCGGGCTCAGCTGGGAGCCGGGCACGGCCGGGGACACGGAGAAGCGCCGCTCGCTGGACATGACGTTGATCACCTGGCTCTTGGGCCTCTGGGGCCTCAGTGGGCTGATCTGGGGGGACAAAACCAGGACAGGAAAGCAGAGATATGAGTGTCAGAGCATTCTGTCAGCTGCATTTTCCTCTTGAGCAGGACGAGGGCAGTGCTAACGCCCAACATTGCTGATTCACAGCGCCGCGTTCTTCCCTTCTCCCAAGGAACCACAGCTCCCCACAGCCTGGCCTGGTTTTCTGCAGCAACGAGCCAATTCCCCAAACATGTGGTTAATAACAGCTAAGGAAGTTTATAGCCTTACACAAGATTACACATCACTCAAAATATTTTTTTTATTCTCACACGGATCTACTTTTCTGTTAAAATTTATCCATTTATCTCTTTAACCCTTTGCACGGTGAAACTCTCTTCTGAGGAAGACACCATCTGGCCAGAAACACTTTCTTGGTGGTTCCTGGGTATGCTTATATTTAATTCACTGAAATATCCCTTTTTTTTTTTTGCTCTGGCTGCTTCATCATTCATCCAAATTTTCCATCGGAAACCCTGAAAAGATACTTGTAATCTGATGGGCAACTCATGCTTTAGTTAAGGCAATTCTGTTTTACTGAGTTTAATTCTGAGCTCTACTGATGCTCCCCATTCACCCACCCCCATAGTAACAGGAATCACAGTGAAAAAAGGAGCTTTTTATTTCCAGTAGATCCCAGAAAATGGAGCAGCAGCCTGAAGTTAAGAGGGGAATTACTCCAAGGTGCTGCACTGGGACAAAACAAAAAGTGCCAGCAGCAATCCAGGCTTTTTCAAAGGATTTTGTAATTTCCCAGTGTTTGGCTTTTTTATAGAGTCTGTTGTGAAGGAGAAATCTGAAATGACGTAGAAATGCTTCCTTTTATTTTCAGAAAACAAACCCTAAAAGGCTTTGCATAAAAGGTTGTGCCTGGGAGACCCTTCTACAACAAATGAATGATCATGAAGTAGGTAACTTTTCTTGGAAAGACCTCAGGGCAACTTGTCAAAACTTTCTCTGATACTAAAATTCAAACCCTAAAGACTCCAAAGGTTTCTGCTTTCAAGATCCTTTAAAGCATATTTTTAGTAGAATGGATAAGCAAAGCAATCACTTTTTCAGAAGCAGATAATTATAAAAAAGCAACTAAGGAAAACGTTAATTAATGAGGGAAAAATGCCAAAATCAAGGGAAAAACCAACTGGAGTCAAGTTCCCAAGTTAACCCACTCTGTAGTTACTGAAATAAGTTTTAACTTCTCCTGTGATTGACACTCTTGGGCCTCCTCTGAAAGCTCCACATTAATCATGGATCTGCTAAGGAATATGAGCTCTTGGGAGGCCACCAATCCATAATGAACCCATTGCTAATTTTTTTGGTCTAACGAAGGGAAGATCAATAGTGAGTGATGTTAGACACCACTAAATCAATAAAATACAGCCTGTTCTTCTGATTCTAACACGAGCCTTCAAGTGCTCTGTTAACTACCTGGCTTCAGTGTTGGGCTTGCTCTCAGCTCCTGGGATCAAAGAACTAACAAGGACAATTTATGTTGAAGAAGTTTATGTGATACTTAAAAGAAGATAATAAATCTCTAGAAAATGATGAAGATATTCCTGATCATCTTCACATACTGAAGTGCTCAATTTATCTTCGTTATCTTATGTAATTAAGGCTCGGGGTTTGATCAGTCAGTAAATTCATGGTGAGTACAGGGAAATTTGGGAAAGAGTATTTAAGCCATGCAATTAAGACAAAACAGCCTCTGAATGCTCCTTTTCAAAGCAAATGCAAAAGCTCCATGAAATAATTCTGCAGTTTTAGAACTTCCACGTGTTCTTCCATGATTCCTTTGACTGGAAAAAAGAAGATCCTATAGAACAGAGTCCATGGCAGTGATGGAAACCCTCATTTCATTAGACAACATCATTGTTGGAAAGAGCAGCAGAAGCTCTGCAGAGATGGGGAGGGTCACTGACATTTTTCTCACTTGATATTCTCTGTAAATTTGTCTTCTGATGTAAAATCCCCAAAATATTTCAGAAGTCAGAATGAAGAATCTGCTAGAAAATTCACCAAATAACTGAAATGTTGTAACTGAATGAGTGACAGCACAACGAGCTGTAAAATTCTCAGCAGACTGAATCCAGTATCTATAATAAAAAATCTAGCAACTAATAGTTTATTACTAATACTTACTTTAAAAACTTGTTAAAGCTTTAATTTCCATTTCTAGTCAAATCTCTACTCCCAATTGTTTTTCTTTAAAAAACAATCTTTATTTTTTCCCTCTCCACTTCATCATCTCCTTTTAATCCAGCAAACTTTCTGCTTCCAAGTTCCCAATGCAGGAGGACCCAAAATGTCTTTTTCTTCACCCAGCACAGTGGTAAAAGTACTTTGGGTGTAATTTCAACTTTAAAAGGGAACTTGCACACCAATGTTGAACAATGGAAAAGCTGAATTCCTACTGTAAAAATGTCCCTTTCTATCATTAACAGGGGTTGTCTCCAGAACACAGAAATTTTAACACAAATTTTATATTTAAACTCCTTGACATTGTACATTCAAAATTCTAGCAGGGGGAATTGGGCAATCACTCGTGTAAACTGATCTCAAAAGAGTGTTTCTTCTGCTTCACCTAAAAATGAACCACACCAACAGAAACATTCCAAATTGACTGGGTCGTTTTGGAGCTCATCAAGTCTTTTGCAGAGGCTGAAAAGGGAGAGTTTTTCTCTCAACAGTAAACTCCTTTTCAGATTATTGATCTGTGGACTTGAAGAAGCTCAAAGTAACTGTAAGTAACCAGTTCTGACATTTAATTTCCCTCCCTCTCCATAACCAGGGGAATATTACTCACACCAGTCAGGCACTGAAAGCTCTTGACTGGGAAGATTGGAAAAGCTGACTCAAACCATGTTGGGCTTTGCTGATTTTTGCTCCTCAGATGACAAATGGGAATATGTCCTGAAGGGTCACTCTGCCCTCCTTTCCAGCCACAATTTGCATTTTTCCAGTCATAAACAAGGTTTTCCAAGGTCCAAGACCTCTCAGAGCTGACAGTGACCTCTCAGTGACATCAACTGGCTCCCCAGCATCCTTGGATGCTCCCCAACTGGTCCAAATGACTCAGCTGCCCTGAAATACCATTTAAACAAACCAGAGCTGATCCAAAATTTACGGAAATCAATGGAAAAACTCACTGGTTTCAAAGGTGAAAAACTTGAGACCCCCAAAGGGGATTCTGTTGGAGTTTTTGACTGAGCACATCACTCCAAACTCTGATTTTTCAGGACGTCACAAGACACATGAGAGAGATTAACTCACTCCTGGGTGGAAAAGGAAGGGAAAATCCAGAAAACAAAGGAAGTGTGGCTGAACATCTAAATAATATTATCCTACAACACCAAACAGAAAGACTTAAAGGATCCAGTTATCACATGTGAGAGAGCAATCGTTTCAAAAGCTGAATGTAAATGACACAGCATCAACGACAGACTCTGCTGAGTGAAAAGTTGGCTCTACAAGTGCTTGTGCACATCTTTAAAAGAACATTACATTTATTCCTGGGAGGCAAGTTTTAAACTCCTGGCCTCCAAGCAGGTGTCCAGGCAGAGATTTGGAGGTTACAGCCAGTTCATGCTCTCCCTGCTCCAGCTTTAGACAACCCTGCTTTCAATTTCTGAGCTCCAGCTTCTCAGGTTACCTAAGCCTTGAGGACAGTTTCAGTGAATTAAATCTAAGCCAAGAAGAGAGGGTTTAAGGCAGATATGCCCTGTTTTTAATATCCTTACACACAGCCACCAGTGGAACCACTCAGGATTCTCTGCTCCAAGCAGCCCCTCAAGAACACACAGCTGCTGTGGAGAAATGACCTTGGAATGTTCCCACCAAAAACTGTCTTGCAGTAGCCAGCTGAAAGATGAGCAAACCCATCACCATCTACTGGGAACCACCAATTCCAAAGCCTGCTAGAATGGTATTTATGTCAGCTATGCTATACCATCTGTTCTTTTTATCAGATAGTCACATACAGCTTTTGGGGAAGATTTTTAGAGGAGATACCATATGATCTTTCTCCACTGTAAATCAAATCTGTATTTTTGATTCATTAGCACGTATATGAACATCGTGGTGTATCCCCTCAGAGTTATTTTTGGTCTGCAAAGTAACTAAATGGTAAAAATCAACAGTTTTATTTCAAAAGAGAGAGAACACAGGTCAGAATTAGATAAAGCATTCCTTGCTAATAAAGTTACCGTTTCTGAGAGGATCACTGCTTCAGCCTGCTGCAGAGAAATATCAGTAGATTTAAATTCTTTATCAAATATCTCTTGATGCTTGCTGTTCCTCTTCTCCTTCTTCTTTTCCTTTTTATCTTTATCTAGGTCATCCTTGTCCAATTTATCTTGCGACCTAGAATGCATCTTCTTTGGCAGGAGGGGCTCCAGCACGAACCTAAAGAAAAATGTTGTTGCTCAGATCAATAAAATGATATTTTCAAAACAACTGATTTTTATTTGCATTTCCCAAAGACTTGCTTGAGTTAATGATGCTTTGCTAATCCAGGAAAACTCATTAGAGGGAGAAGAGGGGGCAGAAGGTCATAACAATCATAATTGTCTCGTAATAAAATTTACTGCAGAACTGCTGGAGAACCAGAGCTGCAGATTTCCCTGCTCTGTAGTAAATTCATTGGTGTATGGCTACACAAATGCCTGAGTTTCACCTAAAAATGAGTTTCTCATTCAGCACTCCCACTCTCCATGTTGTGGCACCAGGGCCAGCAGACACCTGGAAACTCCAGTTCCACCCTCCTGCCATGGGCAGGGATACTTTTTAGACCAGGTTGCTCTAAGCCTCATCCAACCTGGCCTTGGACACTTCCAGGGATGGGACATTCTTAGCTAAACAAAGTATTTTATGGTTTATTTCATAAATTTAAAAAACACTAAAATCACACCTAGACAAAATTACACTGGCAGATTTTAAGACATTCTCAAACCATCCCATTACAACTATAAAACCAAACTAAAATTCCCAAACAAAGACACTTTTCAACATTGGAAAAGCATCTACCATGCCATGGGAGTGCATGAAGGTACCTGCTATGGTCTCTGCTGTGAAATACTGGGGTATTTATATTTCACACAATTTACAGTGATATTATCATAATCCCCTCCATTAGCAGCAATATCCAGCCGCAATATCCCTAAATATTACTATTTTTTGTTGTTGTTTCTATCCTACATCAACTCATTTGGTGGGAAGATGTGCAAACCAGTCCCTGCAGCAGCAGCCACTGAGCCATTTCCCAAAGCCCAAATCACACATTTTGGGAACAAAACCACAAGTTTATTCATCCTATTTTACAAACAGGGAAAAGGGAGGGCAACAATTTGCCCAGGGCCACAAGGGACTTCAGTGACAGAGCCCAGAGCAGAGGACAGCTCTCCCAACACTGTGGCTTTTTAGGCACCTGAGTTGTGTATTTTGGGCTGGGCAGTGCCAGCCTCTCTGAGGCTGACTGCAAATTTACAACAGGAATTTCCATCCTTCTGACAATGATTAATTGCTTCCCTTCCAGGCATTACTATTATTAGGACTATTAATTATTTGAATGCAATGTATCCATGATAAAATGGGTCAGCACACCACGCTCCAACTGGAAGCACTTTAGGATTGCCAACAGCTGACAAATCCCAGCAGCACCCTGGGATTTTCCTGCTTCCAACCAGTGTGTGTAAGTGCTCACATTTGTACTTCTAAGTCCCATTTGAAGCAGTGAATAAACCCAAGGCCCTTTTTTCAAGTCAGTTTTGTTTATACATAGAGCTGGGAGTTGTAAAACACGTCCTATGTCAAAGTCTGCTTTGAGTCTGCAGCTGGAGATGGCATAAAATAGAAGTTGGGTGACTTGGACAAGACACTTCTTTGGCTTTATTTTTAGTTTTTAGTCTCATCTCTATTCTCAAATTTAACATATGCAGAGGGGGAACATGGAAAGAGAGAGGAGAACTGATCAGAAACCCCATCAACTATGGCAGGTCAAGAGGGAACTTCTTCCAGGTGAGTAATGCCAAACCACCCACATGATTTTAGAATCACTTGAATTTTTGAGGTCTTTCATGGTATTATTTACATCTGATGATTTTTCTCCTCTTGCTTCATTGATCAAACAAATGAGTATTTTTTCAGGTCTTCTCAGTGACAAGAGCTGTTCATTCTATTTTCCTCTATTGCCCTGGGCTTGGAGCAGGAGCTGAGGTGCACCATGATCTTTGAGGGTAAAAATACACACTGAGTGAACTCAGATCCTCAAAAACTGCTAAGTGACACCTACTACAACAAAGCTGGGATGGAGAGGTGAAACTGAAAAAAATAATATCCAATGAGAAAACAAAATACACTTAAAGATTTTGAAGGGAAAACCGGAAAGAAGCAGGGAAAGAATCAATATTTTCTTCTGAGATAAAATAAAGTTGCCCACTCATCTGGGATAGTTGTTATACCAAAGTTCCAGCAAGACAATTTTGTGGTGAATTACTCAAAACTCAGGATCATGCTTGCTGTCCCACATTTATGTCAATGTGTGTAAACATTCCAGAGGGCAACAGAATGAAAGATGAGCTGTGCTCTGTTTGCAGCTCTTCCCAATGACTAAATAAACTGTTTGTAATCAAGGCAAGCATCCTGTTGGTCCTTAGGAGCTGTATTTAATTTTACTTGATGCTTTCAGTATCTAGTCAGGTAATAACTCCCCTCTGAAGGTGCACAGGGGACATGAGCATTGCTAGCACACCCCTGTAAGTCAGCAGCCCTTCAGGCAGCTTTAAAAAACTGCTGCCTTGGTCAAATATTGCATTTCTGGATTACAGGGGTGCCTGAGGGGAGGAAGAGGGAGAAGGGACTTCTGAGGCTGCATGGAAAGCCCAGACAGCAAACAGATTATTTTTTTCTTTGAGGGATGTGACTGTGAGACAGGTCTTATCAACAGAATTCCCAGTTCTCGTGTGCAATATCTTGATAAGTCTTGAAGTACAATCTTGCCATAAGCAGCTTTTCCTCTGGCAGCCAAAGTGAGAAGCAGTGATTGAGCAGTCAGCTAATCCTTCCTTGTCCCCAGCTCCACCTGGCTCCTGTGACAGGGTTGGCTGCACACATCTCCTCACTGTCTGCAGAGGATCCCTTCTGCATTAATGCACCTGTGATACTCTAAAAGGGGTAATTTATCTCCTATTTGGGTTTTTTTGTTGTTGTTTGAATACTTAGAGGGTTTTGTTTAACTTTGCTGTAAAGGGAAAAAAAGAGCATTATATTTATCTAGGTTAGGAAACAGGCCACCTTGAGATAAATGTCTCTGTAGGCTGGGGTTTTTTAGCCACTATTAGGCTGTCACTTAAAAGAACCATGGGATGGTTTGGGATGGAAGGGACCTTCAAGATCATCTCATTCTATCCCCTGACAAGGGCAGGGACACCTTCCACTGTCCCAGGCTGCTCCAAGCCTCGTCCAACCTGGCTTTGGATGCTTCCAGAGATCCAGGGGCAGCCACAGCTTCTCTGAGCACCCTGTGCCAGGGCCTCCCCACCCTCCCAGGGAACAATTCCTCCCCAATATCCCACCCAACCCTGCCCTCTGGCAGTGGGAAGCCATTCCCTGTGTCCTGTCCCCCATCCCTTGTCCCAAGTCCCTCTCCATCCCCGTTAGGCCCTGGAAGGGGCTCTGCGATCTCCCTGGAGCTTCTCCTCTCCACATGAACCCCCGAGCCCCCCAGGCTGTTTCCAGCTCTGAGATCTGGGAACGCCGACCCGCCCCGAACCCACGGACACCCCAGCGGCGGCCCTGGCGAGGATCCCGTACGCACCCATCGGAGCCGGGCCGGGACGGGGTGCTGTCCGAGGACAGGGACGACACGGAGGCCACGGAGAGCGGCCGCGACGACGACGGCATGGTGAAGGACCTGACCATGGAGCGCGGCCGGCTGCCCCGCCGCTCCTCCAGCGCCGAGAGCTGCAGCCAAGACACGCCACATCTTACTGCTGGCGTCACAACAGAGCGCACGCCAAGCAGCAAGGCAAGGCCTAGGAAAACCAGGCCTTACCGTCATGGATTCACTTCGGCTAAGCAGGGAATGATTCAGCGGAAGGAGAAGCAGAAAAACGAGTTACAGACCAGTCCCTTCGTGTGCTCTTCCCCTGCTTACACCGTGGGTGATGGAGGTTGGTTGAATTATGTTTGCTGTGTTTCAAAGGTATGCAGCTGATAATGGCCTAACTGCTTAAAAAGGCCTGGTTTTTGCTAAAAAAGAACTCCCTTTGCACCTGCCTGGGGACTCTGCCTCGTTTCTTACAGCAATACTCACACCCACGTGCCAAAGGCAACAAGGAAAGGTTCCGTGGCTTTTGTTCCAGGTAGAGTTTTGGGTTATTTAATCAATTAAACACAAGTAATTAATTGAACACAACTAATAGATTGTGTTTAACAACAAAGAAACAGATTCGAAAGGAAATCCATTTAAAGAATTAGAGAGAAATATTTAGGTCCTCTCAAGCATGTATATAACAATTCCTTTGTTCCAATGGTATTCCCCTGCTTTTTTACATCTTGCCTTTAAAAAAGAAACTTTCTATAAATAAGTTTTTAATCCATCTCTGCAATCATTGTTATTGCCCTGTCAGTATATTTAAATGAAAGAGACTTTATAAAAACCCCAAAAAAACCAAAGTAAAAATCCACTAAGTGAAACTTTATGTCAGGAGAGCCAATTTACAGAGCAATACCAGGTTAAGAAGGAAATATATGAAAGTTTAGTTTTTGTTTCAGACAACTTCAAAGTTCTGAATATTTATCCAAGCTTTGTTAGTCATTAATAACTGATATATGCATAAAATAATTAAACTCTTTCAGTCAACAAATAAGAATCTCATGCTGTTTAATTACAGGTATATTTTCCACCCTGTCAACTACTGGTAAATTGGTCTTGTACAAGGAAGACAGAAGTGATAAAACTCCATCAATCCTGACAATTCTTACTGGTGGGTAGAGTGAAATTAGAGAGATAACACCACTTTCCAGTTATCTCCCTGATGATGTAAATGGATATTACTGAAGTGACTGACATGCAGGTATCATTAATGTTAATTACTCCTGTTCTCCCTGGAAATAAATTACTACTTAAACTTTTTCCTGAATAAATAAATTCTCAAGATGGGATTTGAAGGATCACAAACAGAATACCAGTTCAAGGATACCATAAAGGCTGGCATGTTCCCTACAAGATCTCAGTGTCCCCATTAAAAAAAAAGTCATTGCTTTAGACAGAATCCCAGAATGATCTAGGTTGAAAAGGCCTCTGAGACTGAGTCCAATCTGTGCCCAATCCCCACCTTGTCACCAACCCAGAGCACTGAGGGTCATGTCCAGGCCTTCCTTGGAACCTCTAGGGATGGGGACACCAAACTTCCCTGGGCAGCCCCTTCCAATCCCTGCCAACCCTTTCAGTGAAGGAATTCTTACTGCTGTCCAACCTGAGCCTCCCCTGGCCCAGCCTGAGGCCGTTCCCTCTCCTCCTGTCCCTGTTCCCTGGGAGAAGAGCCTGATCCCCCTGGAGTTGTGGAGAGCCGGAAGGTCCCCCCTGAGCCTCCTTTGCTCCAGGAAAAAGTGATCACATAAGTGCTCCCAATCCATGTATTTTTGACTGAATAATCAATTCTATTCTGAACTACAAAGCTGTTTGCTTTGTTTGTTCTGACCTTTCTTCATACTCAACACTCAAAAGCAGAACAATCCCCCACTGGAAACACCATGAAATTCTTGGCTTTCCCTTAAGGATGAAGCAGCAACTGAAAATAGGTTGTTGGAATGAGTAAAGAATGAATTTCATTCCTTTTAAACACATTAAGCAGGAGCTGTGCTTTTATTTCCTGACTACATTTAGTGCAGGTACAACCACACTAGAGCAACACAGCTCTCCTTACCCTAAAGGAATTCCACCTATGGAAAGGTGACATTCAGCTCTAGAAGAATCCTGCTAGGTGGCAATTTTTAAATTTCTTTTTGCAACCCAAATCTTCCAAAACTGAAGGATTATCTTGACTTTCAAGGAACAGAGTCAGGCAGTTCCAAAATCGCTCCCGTGCTTGGAAATGGAAGCACCGAGGCTTCCTCCACATCTCTTATCAGCTCAGTATTTCATGATTTGGTGATCACTGGGAACAACCAGGAATGCTGCAGCTACACTGCTTTTTTAACCAGTGGCAGTTAGCAACAGGAATACAGAGTTGCCTGCAATTGAAAGAAATTCCAGCTATTTGGGAAATAGGAAGTTGGGAGGGAACTTACGACGGCGCGGACTCCGTACTGCTTCTCCACCTTGTCCTTCAGCTGCCTGAAGCAAGCCTCCATCCTCTCATGGAACGGCCTCAGAGCCTCTGTCACCTTCTCCCCATGGATCCTGATGCCTTCAGCCAGGAAAGGGATCTGGAAAGCAAAGTTTGGCTGCTTCACCCTGCCCAGCCCTTCCCCAGGGAAAGTGATGGCAAGACTCCCACAGGAGGGAAACGTCTCATGCAATAATAACAATACTGAAATAAGAGCAATAGTAACAGAAATACTAATAATAAATAATATCAACAATAAATGGATAAAAGTGACAATAGTAACTATTATCATCACAGTAAGCGTCATCATTCATTGCATATGAGGCACAACAGGATCTAAAAATCTGTTCTTCATGATTTCCCTTTTTCTCTCTTAACCAAAGTCCTTTAAATTTAACACCCCCCTAATTCTGCCCAGAAATCCCATATTGAATTTATCCCACAGCACAAACCCTCCTGTGATATTCTATTCTCAAGCCCCCACAGATTCTGCACTTTAAAATGGCAAACTGATAAATGATGAGTCTCACACCAGGTTATTAATATCAAATCATTTCCCAGTTCCATGAGAATAAAACCCTGAAGAAGAAAATAGTTTATGTTTTCTTTAACAAATGCTATTTCTAAACCTGCAAATGAGCTACATCCTTGGACAGATATATATTGCAGAGCAATATTTATTAATAAAACATACAGTTTTATATACTTTATACTTCTCCTTGGAAAATTATTTTATTTTCCACGGGAAGAAAACAGAGGAGGAAAAAAATTAAATTAATTCTCTTTTGTAACTGAAAATAATCATTTATCTTCAAGGCTTCTGTCACAAAATATCCATGCCAGCACAGGATTATATAATTAGTTCATTGTGTGGAGGTGTAGCTGACCTTTGGAAATGTTTTAAGAGAGACATTTTCATTCCCACAGCTACCCAGACACACCATTAGAGTTTTCTACCTCCAGCTCAGGAAA
Source organism: Climacteris rufus (assembly GCA_013398175.1). NCBI lineage: Eukaryota > Metazoa > Chordata > Aves > Passeriformes > Climacteridae > Climacteris > Climacteris rufus. The sequence continues at coordinate 482,030 of VZRZ01004778.1, read as the reverse complement.
AATATTTTTTCTTCCAGGTCCATTTCAGCCCACACAGTGCTGTGATTCTAAGTCAGATATTCTCTGCAGCAATCAAGCTAAGAGGCTTCTTCTTAATAATTCATAATTAAATCATAATACTGATTAAAAACAGATTTTTCTAATAAGACTGAGCAGCAATCAGAAGCAGCAGCTTTATTAGTAAGGAGAATAATAAATACACAGATGAATTACAGATGAACAAACTCAAGAAATCTTATCAAGATGATTCTCTGTGATTTGGCACTATTTAAATGGACAGAGCTTCTCCTCCTAAAAGACTACAAAGAGAAAAATAATGACTTTTTTTTTTTAATGTAGTGGCTTCTATTCATAGCCATATGGATTTGTACTCCACAAAAATTAAACATTAAAGCAGAAAGTTTCCCTGCTCTGAAGAAGTAAATGAATTTCTAAATTTTCCTAATTATCAGGCCACATTGTGACCCTCCTGTTTTGGAGGGATAAGTGGTCACTTGGCTCATTTATTTCAAAGAACTGTTGACATTTTAAATGTATTCTTGTTTAAAAAAATGGAATTACCAAAGTGAAGTTGGGTCTGAAGATCATTTTATGGGCAGCAAATGGACTGAGGAGCCATTCCTAGGGATCAGCCACCTCCAATTTGGAAAATCAAGGAACATGGAGTGAATTACACTATTTGTAGGGAAAAAAATGTAGGTGGAAGAAGGAGAAAGGAATAAGAAGAGGTAAAGCATTAGGAGAAGGGGAAGGTGAAGGGGAAGGAGGAAGGAGGAGAAAGGAGAAGAAGGAGAAAGAGAAGGTGGNGAAGGAGAAGGAGAAGGAGAAGGAGAAGGAGAAGGAGAAGGAGAAGGAGAAGGAGAAGGAGAAGGAGAAGGAGAAGGAGAAGGAGAAGGAGAAGGAGAAGGAGAAGGAGAAGGAGAAGGAGAAGGAGAAGGAGAAGGAGAAGGAGAAGGAGAAGGAGAAGGAGAAGGAGAAGGAGAAGGAGAAGGAGAAGGAGAAGGAGAAGGAGAAGGAGAAGGAGGAGGAGGAGAAAAGGTTTTTTATTAACAGAAAGTGAAATTAATAAAATTCCCATGGCTTTGCTACAGAACAACGTGAGGCTGCTGAGTCAGGATATTTGCTCTCCCTTTTTTCCCCCTTTTAATTTTTTAAAAAATATCTTGATCTGCTCCACTGAAAAGTATAAAAAAACTACACTGATCTGAATTATTAAATTAATATTTAAAAACAATCTTTCAGAACAAGGGTATCATAAAATATGATCATAAAGCCTAGTTTGGTATGCAGCAGGTCTTTCAACTCTGTAGAAGGTTTTTATTTGCCATGGTATTTTTATGTTTTGGTGTGCTGTAAATACATTAGCTAAATTCAGAGTGACTCATGTCATCAATCATTCATTTCTCTACCTTAATTTCAATCAATCATTTCATTATCTTCATGTTAAAATGAAAGATCAGCTTGAAATGGTGCAGTTGCTTGGGAACACTTTTTTTCCTAGTTGGAAAATCACCAAGAAGGACAAAAATGGACATTGCTTTACAAATGGAATTTATCTGAATTAGTAATAGACAGAAACAAAATGTACACTTAAAGTTCACAGGAATTATAGGAAGATAATATCCTAAATTCCACAGCACAATGCAGAAAGAGGTAAGGGTATAGAAAAAGATTACGTTTAACTGGTCAGCCGATAATACAATTGTCAGGCTCTTATTTCATATACCCAGATTGATTTATACAGCATGGAGAAAATTCCATGTGATTACAAAACTCCCAGCCCCACATTACTGAAAAATGAAAACTCCTTTTTACTTTCAATCACTGTCAGCCCATGATGAATTCAGGCCCTGCCTCACTTCCAAAGCTTCCACACACATCCCTCTCCCAACAGCAGCCAATATTTGGGAGCTGACTCCCACCTCGCTGTCTGTGTGCTGGAAACTGAAATAATTTGAGAGGAAGTTTCAATTTTAGGATACTGCAAATGTATATGAAATATCCAAGGTAATTTAAAAGCACTGAAAGGGCTTTTAGTGACTACAATTTTCAGATATAAAAATATTTTTGATCCCTTTCTCTATTTTTCTGGTTCCTATTGTTCTGGAACTGCAAAGCTGATGGGAAAGAATGTGTTTAAAAGCACTGAATAATTAAAATACAATGTGATCAGCTGCCATACTTACTTTCAAATGGTAATATTCTTTTAATACACAAGTGTCACCAAAGTGAATCTTTGCTGAGGAAAAGTGTGTTTGTAATTCATTTGAAGTATCACTCTCAGAGGCAAAGACAGAGAGCTGACACCAAGTCAGTCTTCTGGGACCAAATTATTTTCCTCTATAAAACTTAAAGCTTCTAAAATTTAATCTTCTCTAAAAGCTCACAAGAAAATAAATAAATAAATGTGGTTTTTTTTTCCCAGACCAAAAGAGTTTTTATTCACTGATAGTTTTACGGCCTTCAGAGGGTATTTTATTTTTGAATGCTGTAGCTTTGGTTCTACTACCTCTATGATTGAAATGTACAGAAATGTAAATTATTCCCTTTATTATAAAGACAAAATTGAATACGAAAAGACAATTATTCACTTTCTTCTTTCACAGGAAAAAAACATTTCCAATCACACTGCTATTTTTTTTTAGTTATCATAAAATTATCCTGAGACCATAGGAAAATGTCCACTATGTGACTATGGAATAAAATTGAAATTGTCTCTTGTTTGCCCTGAACAATATTTTCTCAGTGGATACAGACGGGACATTTTCACTTACTTTAAAAAAAAATAAATAAAAAAAAAGATAGATATTGATCATGTTCGTTCTTTGCAAGTTTATCAAAATGAGAAATTATGTCAGATTTGAGATGATGAACTTTAGCTCAAGTTCCCAGACAGATTTAAATAGCAAAGAAATGTATCCAGGGTGAAGAGTTTAATGTCTGAACCTCCTCAAAAGTGACACTAAGCTGCCTTTACACAGCACTTGGCTCTGACAAACCTGACTCAAGTTTTTTACCTGCCAAGCAATCAGATCCTTCAGCTTTTCAATCTTGTCATGATCTTCTGGATGCTCGTGCATATATTTTTCAGTAAAAAAAGCCTAATTGAGAGAGAGAGAAATGAGCAATTATTTCAGAAAATGAAACATCTACTACCAGAAGAATGAGCTGCAGCAAAGATAAATGAATCTACCCAAAAAATCTGCAAAGGAACGGCTACAAATACAAAGTGAAATTATGGAATCACTGCATCACAGATGGTTTGGGTTGAAAAGGACTTAAAGCCCAACCAATTCCACCCCTGCCATGGCAGGGACACCTCCCACTGTCCCAGGCTGCTCCAAGCCCTGTCCAACCTGGCCTTGGGCATTGCCAGGGATCCAGGGGCAGCCACAGCTTCTCTGGGCACCCTGTGCCAGGGCCTCTCCACCCTCCCAGGGAACAATTCCTGCCCAATATCCCATCTGACCCTGCCCTCTGTCAATCTGAAGCCATTCCCCCTTGTCCTGTCACTCCAGGCCCTTCTAAACTGTCTCTCTCCATCTTTTCTGTAAGTTCCCTTCAGGCCACAATTAGGTCATGCCAAAATTTCCCTTCTCCATGCTGAGCAATCCCAACTCTCCCAGAACTTCCTCCCAGCAGAGCTGCTCCATCCCTCCTCTGGCCTCATTCCAGCAGCTCCAGTCCTTCCTGTGCTGGGGCCCAGCAGGAAGGGGATCCTGACAGGGAATTGTGGCGTTACCTTCTCGTAGTTGGTGAAGCCTCCCATGACCGCGGGGTCCACGATGCCGTTGAGCAGCATCGAGAGGGGGTTGATGGGCAGGTTTGGGTCATTGAGATGCTGCTGCACCATATTATTGATCTTGTCATTGGTCAGCTGCATGGTTTCTATGGCATTTTCCAGTGGGCTGATCTCCACCTAAAATCCAAACCAAAGGAGGTGTCAATCAGGGAGCAGAGTTTTTAACCTGCCACGGAAGTGGCTGCTCAGCAAAACACCACAGGCCCTTCAGAACCAAGGTTGTTGTGTGATTTTTTTGACCAGTAATTACCAGAAAGAGTGATTTCAGGCATTTAGGTGTTTGGTGTCTCTGTGCTGCAGTAACTGATATGATGATGAGTATCAGTGGAGGAAGTTAACTGCGTTTTGCTGCTGCAGGAGGGATTACATCCCAGCACAACACTCAGAAAGGCTCTGGCAGGAATCACGTGAGGTTTTTGGAGGATTAGGGAGAACATCAGAGATTAAGGGTCGGTGAGTTTTAGCAGCACAAAGAAGATCCAGCTTAACGTAACAGTAAGAAAGAAATGATAACTTGAACGTGGATTTTCTGATGGAAAATGTAATCCTAAGCCGCTCAAAAATCAAGAAGATATTTTTGCAGTGATTATTTTGGTGTTTCTCCAAGGACACCGAGTTTAATATGTTGATGAGATGACATCTAAACTATCTGCTGTGCTTTTTCCCAAGAGGTCACATTTTCTTCATCTCAATGTCGAAGACTGAAGGGAGAAATTTGCTTTCTCTCACAGCTTGGACTTCAATGAAGAGAGTCCTCAGATGTCTTCATGGGGTGAATTAGCCCTTCTACTGTCTAAAACTTGCTTTATTTTAATTGACTGACCTCCAGCTACTTTTTATGCCCAGATACTGTGTCTTTCAAAATGTTCATGTTGAAAAAAAACAGTATTAAAATACTTTGAATATTAGTGAATGGGCTAAAAACCACTAACTTGCAGCGACCCAGAGTGTCCTCACTGGAAGACATAGCCTGCTTATATTAAAAAAATGATGTGGTAGGAAAAGAAAAGGAAGGTTAATTGAGGCCAGTGAGGAAAATGCAAGTGTATATTTGATTACAGCCTCATTTACATAAATGCTACATAAACAAAGCAGCACTTCTACCTGGCTATCAATTGCTTACCCTGTTTCTGAGAACCACTTATAATCAAATCTCTTTAGTTGTTACTCTTACACCTGCCAGCTGATTACATCAAGGATGCTTTAATTAGCATTTTGAGCAGTCTGCCTGCTGAATTCTTCTGGAAGGCAGGGAAGGAGCCTGATGTCTCTGCTGGGACCAGGGAGCAGGCCAGGCTCGGACAGAGCCGGACGTGCCACGGGTGGAATTTGGACTGGAGAGTGAAGCCACATTCACATCTGATTGGGCAACAACTGCTGGGAACATCAGAGGCTAAATTTAGGATTCTGTCATTTGTATTAATGGGCTTATAACTATGCAATAATGTGTTGATGAACCATTGCTTTTAAAGCTCTTGAGCATCTACAGAAATTAGCACTCATTGAGCTGACAGCTTTTTGACTTTTCTGTAGCAGCAATCATGGCTTTCTTTCTCATTCTCCTTTCTTTTACTACTCTTATAACACTCCCTCTAATTTTTTAAAAGCAGATGGAGAATTGCAGTTGCCATCGCACTACTATAAACTGGGTTTTGGAACTTACTGAAAGCTATTTATTATATGTGTAAATTCTGAGCCTTGTTCCCAGTGGCTTCCTGACTCTGGGCACTCCACACTCTATCCAGGGCAAACAGGAATGACATTCTCCTGATACATCTGCACCACTACAAAATTACAAGATAAAAACAAAATAGAGATTAGCACCTGTGCTTTTTAGAACCAAGTGTGATTCAAAATCCAATTTCTAATTCACTGGCTGGTCTCAGCAAATTCTTCCCCTCAAATACTTGTGTCCAGCTAAACCAAATCAGATACAGAATAATGAATGCTGGCCACAAATTCCTTGCAGATAATGAACAGATTGCAACGGTTTAGGTAGAATACTCAGAAGAAATTTTAAAAGCCAATAGATTTAAGGCAATTCTGCATGTTCCTATGGGTTATGTACCATAACACACTGCATTTATTAAATTACTCAGTTCTTTCAGCACTGACTTGAAGTGATCTCACCTCTTCCTTTAACGATATTCCAGTTCCATCAATAAAATATGAAACATGCAAAGCTGTTTGAGTATCATCGTGCTTAGGAAGAGATCAATAATATCTGTATCCATAATCACAATTTAGCATTACAGGGATGTAAACCTTGTGCTCTGACTTCCAGCATTTTCGCTGACAGGGATCTTGAGGAAAGTCAATACCCATTTTGTAGTAACTGTGCCACAGGAGGTCAGAAGTTATCCACAGCCCTCTTCTCACATGTTATTAAGACCCATGCTGGTATCATTTCTCAGCTATGCAAGTCATATAATCCTTACTCCCAAAAAGCTGACAGAAGGCACTCTCCCAGGATTTATGCCCATTTTGATGCCAGGCAGAGCATTAGGGGTGTACACAAAGTGCCTGTCAAGCTCTGCTCCCTGCTCATCAGGACTTGCATCAGATCTGCCAGCCTTTACAAACAGCACTTCTTGCAATCATGAAGATAAATACAATCTTCTCCATCAGGATTATATTGAAACTACAAAATTCATTAAAAATTCAATGTGCTTTATTCAGCTGCCTATTACTGTCACACATCACATTCATATTCTGTTACTATAGATACCATAGTAATTTTCTGCATTACTTCTGTTCATCCAAATACAACTGTCCAACATAACCTCAATGGAGCAATGAAAAAAGGTTTTAATTAATCATATGCAAATTGTTCTTTTCCTTTAAAAATAAGCCTCACAAGAGAGATTTAAAAAACGCAGTAACAATGTTTTTATTGCTACTTAAAAATTACAGCTGCATAAGAATAATTTAATCTTAAAGACGTTTAATGGATATGTCTTATCTAAACAGTCTAAATGGTTGAACAGAGAAATGAGCAATTTGGAGTTACTCTGTGAGGTTGCTGAGGGTATATTTAGCTAAATATGGAGTAGAAACAAAAACAACCTTTAATCACAAATGGTAAGAAATGCAGACACATACAATGCATTTGATTATTGGTGCATTTTGAATAAATGACAATCAAAATACCCAAATCCTCTTTCATGAAATGGGATGGAGGACGGTTCCCCTATACCACCTCAGGTACCTCTTCCTTTTAGGCACGTGCTGAGAGGCACAAATACTTTACAAAAGCACGTGAAGCACTTGATCAGCCCTTGTTTGAAGGCCTTGGAGGGCCTGGCTGCATTCCCTCCTCTCAGTCAATAATGAGCACCCTCAGCAAGTTCCCTCAGGATGTGCCAGGCACAGCCCCATGGCTTCCTTGTTCACAGCACTCAGCACAGACACTGAGACACAGAAATGCTCCCTGGCTGTACAAAACCCCCATTTTTTTACACAATCCCAATAAAGTCAAGTTGCTCTTACCATGAAAACTGATTTGACTTCAAACCACCTCAGAATCCCTGGTAATTTGTAGGCTGTCACGTAGATGGTTCTCTCAATCCACATGTTCTGCAAAGGTAACACAAGTGCCACGTTATCAGAGGGACAGCTTGGATCCTGAGCAAAGCCTTAAAACATTATCAGCAGGCAAAGGGACCAAGGTGTGACAGATGTTACAAAGCCAGGGGGGAATTTCAAGTGGAAGATGGAGCAGCACTGATTTAAATCTGATACGTGACTTAGCAGGGAACAACTGCTCCCCTTATGAAGGACAATGCCATGGAAAAGATCCCTGGTTTTACTGGACTGCAGTTGTTCATGGAATCACAGAATGGTTTGGGTGGGAAGGGACCTTAAATCTCATCCCATTCCACCCCTGCCATGGGCAGGGACACCTTCCACTGTCCCAGGCTGCTCCAAGCCCCATCCAGCCTGGCCTTGGACACTTCCAGGGATGGGGCAGCCACAGCTTCTCTGGGCACCCTGTGACAGGGCATCCCCACCCGCACAGGGAAGGAATTTTACTGACCATTAGATGACACAAATGGTTCAGTAAAAAAGGAAAAAAACAAAAACAAAAGGGATTAGTCAAAAGAGATTTTCAGATGCCTGACTGGAATCTTCATGGCAAGACAGGTTTTGGCAAGGGACATCTGTTTTTTCAGGTGTAGCAATTTAAAATCTTTTCTCAGAAGAGCTGTTTTTTACAAAATAAGTACAGCTTTGCTCATTTTTTCTCCTATTGGTATAAACCAGAACATGATAAATTGGCTTAATTAAATCTCTATGCAAAATAATAACTTTAAACCTAGAATTTATTTATCAGCAACCCAAAGATAATGAATGGTTTAGATCTCAAAATAGAGGGGAATGAACAAGAAAACCCAAAGCAGTCTATTTTGTTTGTTATATCTTACTGCAAATTCGTTGTCTGGGTTTTTCTCTCCTTTTCGAACGGGGCGCGAATACTCAAAGCGCTGCACTTCATTCACCCTGTAGAAACTGAAACGAGGGAAAAGAACCATGGAATCACACCATGGATTGGGCTGGAAGTGACCTGAAAGATCTTGCAGTCCCAGCCCCCAAAAGCACAACAAAAATCAAACACTGTTTAGGAATTGCTACGAAATTCTAGCATTACAGAAAGTTTATGAACAAATACGGGATCACGCTTTTCCAGTGATTTGGATGGAATCTCTGCCAATATTAAGAAACGCCATTAAATGCCCTCACAATGACCACCCCCCCTTGGTTGTGCACAGATCCATTATACAACAATAACGTGTTATAAAGGGGACTGAGGAAATGAGAAAAACCAACCCAAACTCACCTCACGATTTGCTCTGACACTGGCCTGTGAAATTTCGATGGTAAATCCAGTTTGGGCTTTACAGTAAAGCACTGAATATCTGAATTTTGGGGGTTAAGAAGTGAAAAGGGAATTTCAGCCACACAGAACAAGCAGCTCAACAAGAACACACACAAAAAAAAGAACAAAACAACAAAATTGGTGCATTATACCCATAAGGGCAGAGGTGCAACAGGTTGGCCATAAATCCTTGACCTGAGCTGCTGGATGCACTGGCTGTACAGCCCAAGGATACACTGGCCAGAGGAGGTTTTGATGTCATCTCCTGGGGGTGATGTTGTCTTCATCTTCTCGGCGTTGGGGAACTGCGTCAGCAGCCGCGCCTCGAAATCCTCGCGGCGCTCGTACTCCTTGCCCCGGTAAATGAACACCTTGTTCTGCAAACAGAGGGATTCCGAGCTGACACCTGCACCCTCCCTCGGTGCTGAAACCAGTGTCCCCAGTGAAGAACTGGGACCTCAGAAGCGCTGACACCAATGCTGGTAAGTGGAGAATTTCGCAGTCCTCACACTGTGGTGTAATCAATACTTTACCAATATTTTATGGCAATTCAGTAAAGCACAAAGTGGTTTTCTCACCTCCAGTTCAGTGCTGGGATCATTAAGCACATATTTACCTTTACCCTTTTCACACTAAAATCAAGTAAACACATGATTTCAAGGATCTATAAAATTGGTGGCCACTGAAAACATATTAAGACAAACTATTGCCAAATCCAAGATCTCCCTCTCTAGTTCCTCTCTTCCACCTTCCACAGCTAATGATGGAATTGATGTAAATAAACAGAATTAGATTTTTTATACATAAACATTTATTAAAAGGCAACTTAGGTGAGCAAACAAGAATAGCAGAGAAAAATATATTTTGAGGAGGAATATCCACAAATACTGACTCTTATTAAACACTCCACATTAATCTATTAGATTTTTGCCATTGTAAAGTTTAAACTTTTTGTAACTTTAAAATTAAGTGTATTGTATTCGTAAGTATTGCTTTCTTCTTCAGCAATAAAGAAAATGAAGATATATTTTACACAGTCCATTTATATGCTGAGTTCATTAAATTCTAAAGGAAAATGTAAAAGATGACTTGCGTATTTTTAACAAATCAAACATATTAAAGTAAGTTTGGATAAAATTTGCATCTGAATATGCTTAACCTCATTACTCATCTCTAAAGGAATACTTAGTGAAAAAATTATACAGCACTTATTAAAAAAAGGGTGTTTTGACTCAGGGTAGGAACCTGGTGTAGTTCACATTTGCCCAGTTGGGTTTAATTCTGCAATGGTGCCTTTTGAAATTCTCAGTAGATGAAAGAAATCTCTCTATTTGGGAAGAAAAGGTAATAATAGATGGCTAAGAAGCCTCAATATAACTGTAATTTATATCTGTACACTTGTAATTCACAGGGAACACTGGGATAAAAGGAAAAGCTTGCAGTGAGGATTTTCTCAATCAGCAAGGCACTCAACAGCCTGGTTTTCAGAGGGGACAGTTAGGTGGGATATTGGGAAAGAATTCCTCCCTGTGAGGGTGAGGAGGCCCTGGCAGAGGGGGGCCAGAGGAGTTAACTAAATAATTAATGGGTTATTTCCATGTGACCAACTGCCAAGTGCCAGAGAATCACAATACACATGCAATTCAGACATGTTAAAGCTGCACTTACTCAACCCATAAAAATCCTGATATTAGTGGAAAAACCCTAAAATGTCACTAAAGCTACATTCCTGGCATCAACCAAGAGACACATGTCTTAAACTGGCACATGACACAGGCAAATCAATGACAAGAGATTCCAATAAAGCTGTCACACACACCTTTGATAGTCACCTTGATTTTAGTGACCATGCTGGAAGGGACACTCACAGGAAAACATGGTCACATACAAAGGCTTCTCTACCATGTTCATACATATATATATATATATAAAAACCTGTCAGGCAAAACTATCACCATTTCAGATGGTTATGACCCTGAGTGATGGATTTTGTCCTTTCTCTTCATTTGTAGTGATATCCTGAAGAAATACAAAGTACCGCATATGTTTGAAGAGAAAGTTTTTCTACTAAAATTCAACTATTTCATATTAGAAACTGGAAAGGAAAAAATGGCATTTGTTTTATACACCTAAAAAACACCTGTTAGTTTTAGGCAGATTTCTCCACAGGCAAGGGAAATTTCCAGTTTGCTGTCCTCTGTGGAAACACGTGGCCACTTACCCTTATGAATGTTGGGAATCCCTGGCCATAGTATCCAACAGCAAAATAGTCTGGCTTTGGTCTTATCACTTTCACAATGTTTTCATAGAACTGGGCTTGTTTTCTCTGCAAAAGTAACAGGAGGAATTTTAATGACCTGAACTTTAAGGAGATTCCTTATACTTCAGATCCACATCCCTTCTGTGTGCATCTCTAAATTAAAGGTGTTTCATTCCCCTCTTTTTCCTCACCTTTCCATCAGATACATGGCAATATTTTCAAATACCAGGCTCTGTAGCCATGATTTTTAGACTTATCTTGGTGAATATGACTGTTCCATATCCAATTTCTCAATTTAGATGAACTCCTTCATGGTGAACCTCATTGTTGCATATCCAGTACCTCACTTTTGATGAACTTCATCATGGTGAACCTCACTGCTCCACATCCAAGGGCTCAATTTTGATGCAGTTCATCTTGGTGAACCTCATTATTCCATATCCAATATCTCACTTTTGATGAACCTCATCATGATGAACATCACTGTACCACAGCCAATATCTCAATTTTGATGAACTTCATCATGATGAACCTCATTGCTGCATATCCAATACCTCAATTTTGATCAACCTCATCTTGGTGAACCTCACTGCTCCATATCCAATATTTCACTTGCAATGAAGGTCAGGAATTTCCAAGGCAATCTGAATTCCAGTCATGGCACTTCCAACGTTGAAACCCCAGAAGGATGAAGCCACACACAGCTCATCCCGATGGCGCTGACTTGTCAGTTTTGGTCTGTTACATCTCACTACATTTTTCTACTACTGCTCTTCCATATTTACAACTACGAATTTGCATATGGAAAGCAGGCAGTTGAGAACTGCAGGAATATGTAAATTTTGGAACCAACACACGCATGTCAGACGCCATCTGCTTTCGACGCTGAATTCTACTTTATCCCTAATGATGAAATAACAGCAAATGAGCAGCTTCAGACGATCTGTTCATTAACTTATTTTTAGTCTATTATTTCTGCAAAGAGAATGACTTTTGATCTGGGGGGAGGTTTGTTGCTGCTCCCACACGACAGATAACAGCAAATGGTACAAACACTACAAAGACCCAGATCTGCCGAATATTTCTCAGCTCGTCTGCAGCAAAACTATTTTGTCATTTGTGGATTGTCTTAGAGGCTAATATTTAATATTGCTCGAAGAAAAGAGACAAAAAGGAGAACAGAAAGAACAAAAACTTCTAAATTTTCTTGTGGGGAGAAAAAAAAAAGAGCTGTTCAGCAGCAGCAATAAGAAAAGCTGATGGGGTATGTGAGACCTAACTCATATGGGAGAGGGAATTTTGATCTTGATCTTGTGAGGGAAATGAACACCAGGACTAATTCTGTCACATCTCATCTCCTGGTGAATAAGGAGCAGATAAACTCAATTGTCTGATGTGAGGATTGCAAGTTCTGGGTCTCCCTTATTAGAAGAGGGAAAAACTCCATGGAAGTGTCCAAGGCCAGGCTGGACAGGGTTTGGAGCAACCTGGTCTGGTGGAAGGTGTCCCTGCCCATGGCAGGTGGTGCAACTGGATGACTTCTAAGGTCCATTCCAATCCAAATCATTCAATCACTCTGTGATCATTGGCTACAACGAATAAAGTGCAAATTCCAACTTCTCCAAAACAGATACAGTAGGACAGTTAAAGAGTGGCTGCCTCTGTGACAAACCTGTTCATGTTCCCATGCCATGTGCAAGTGAAAAGGAGATGGAAAATTAAAACTGCAGGACTAAGCACCCAGAACTGGTGAATAATCATATCTGACACATGACAATCATTTTCAGCTGAGGAACAATCTCTACCCAACTCCTTTTATACTGAAATGAAGAATATTTTCTCCCCATTCCACCTGGAACAGTGAGCTGGGGCTGTGTGGAGCTGAGTTCAACGCCGTAAGAATTTTCAGCTCAGACAAACTGGGATAAATCAGATAAACCAATCAAAAAAATTAAGGCAAATGTACTCTGAATGCAAAGGTAAAATGTATCCAAAACTTGAAAGTCGAGAATTTTCAGAACCAAACTGGAATCACATCCCAGCTTCTGTGGAAATGGTTGGGACCTGAGGAGGGACAATGACAGCTGCCATTTATCTCCTTGGAAGAGAACAGGAAGGGAAAAATGGTGCAGGAATAATGAATGGGTAACGTCAGGGCAAAAATAACTGACTGTAGACATGAATGCCTGGGGATTATTCATACCTAAAAAAAGAAACGTGAATATGGAAAGACACTTGAGAGAGAATGGGGATTTTTTTTTCATGTTCCCATTTATATTTAAATTCAAAATTTCCTTTTATACCCCAAATAAACCAGCTTAATGTTACCGAAATAACAAAATAAATTCAATGTTTTTCAGGCACTCCAGTGGTAGCCAGTCAATTGACATTGGTCCAACAAAGCCAAGACGGGTATATATGTCTGCATTTTACTGTTCTAACTATAGTATTTTTGATTTAATTTTAAAAGCTTAGAAATTCAACTCTGAAATAAATTATTGCAGTGTCTATGTCATTAAAAAAACCTACCAGCAATTCACTGAGTTGTTCATAATCAAACATTTCATTTTCATACTGTTCGGCAAGTTCTTTACCCAAGGCAATGGCCTCTTCCCACATCTGTTCGAAAAAAAAATCACAAAACAACAACAAAGAAGCTGAGTTACATACCTTGGTTAAACAACAACATTAGAAACAAACACATCTGAATAAAGCAACCAAATGCCTTGTGTCACATGCCTGAAAACACTGCCAAAGAGCTGTGCCGGGGTTATAAATGTCTCTGTTAATGGAAGCACGGAATTGTTTAGGCTGGAAAAGCCCTCCAAGATCAGCGAGTTGAACACTTCCCCAGCACTGCCAAGGCCACCAGTGACCCCTGTCCCCAAGTGCCACATCCACAGGGCTTTGAAATCCCTCCAGGGATGGGGACTCCAACCCTGCCCTGGGCAGCTGTGCCAGGGCTTGAAAATCCTTTTGGTGAATTTATTTTCCCAATCTCCAATCTCAGCCTCCCTGGCCCAGCCTGAGGCCGTTCCCTCTGCTCCTGTCCCTGTTCCCTGGGAGCAGAGCCCGATCCCCCTGGCTGCCCCTCCTGGCAGGAGCTGTGCAGAGCCAGCAGGGCCCCCTGAGCCTCCTTTGCTCCAGCCTGAGCCCCTTTCCCAGCTCCCTCAGCCCCTCCTGGGGCTCCAGCCCTTTCCCAGCCCCCTTCCCTGCCCTGGACACGCTCCAGTTTCTCAATGACTTCTTTATCACTGAGGGACCCAAAACTTAAGCTGGGATTGGAGGTGCCTCAGCAGGGCCCAGCACAGAGGGACAATCCCTGCCCTGGTTCTGCTGACATTTTTAATACAGCCCAGGTGCCGTTGGCCTTCCTGGCCTGATGGCACTCAAGGTGATCTGCTCCATGACCTTCCCTGCCATGGGATGCAAATTTGCTTGATGCAAATGAAGTAAAATGATCAAATTGCTTCAGAAAGAAAATAATTCCTGCCAAGCCGTCCAGTAATGTGTAAACACAGCCTGTCCACAAAGAAACCCAGGATCTAAGGCTTTGGAGAAAGGCTGGTGATTGATTATATTTCATAATCACCTCTCTCCTTCTAATATCTATAATCTATATTAGACAGGACAGGCAATTTGCAGATATTGCTTTGAACAAATACTCATTATATTTCCATTGGTTCTTCTTCCTCTCGTTCTTCAACCATGAAATTCAGTACCCGTCTCAAGTGACCCAAAGAAATTTAACAATATCCTTCAGCTCTCCAGAAGGCAACAATCTTAATGAGGAGCAGCAAGAATGGTTTTAAATGTGCATTTTTCATTTGTTTTTTCTACTCCAAAGATAAAGAACCACTCAAACCCAAAAATATGCTTAAATTAGCACACCAGGCTATCTAAGATCAAACTTGATGATCTGTCTCTGCTGCTGAAATTTGGTTGGCATTGCTGACCTCACTTTATTACAAAAATGAGATTCAGAATGAGTTAGAAATGCAGATTGTCTTAGCCTTCATCTTAAATTTAAATCCCCTGTCCACACCACCTCATTCTCCTCTCAGCATCAGGCCACACGTTCCCTGCCCTGGTGACATCCCAAGATGTGTCAGTGAAGAGCAGGTGGATGAAGGAGGGCTGAGGGGAACGGCTGGACACACAATTCCCCATTGCTCCCCAAAAACATCCACCTTTGGGAAGGAAGAGTTTGAGATGAAGCACCACACCTTCCAAAAGTGGTGGGAGGTGGATGCTGGGGAGAGAAGAGGGATGGTGAGCTGGGGAAACCTTCAGAGCAGCTGATTCCTGCATCCAGTCCCCAATCCCATCTGCTTTAAAGCACTGTGCAAAGAACAGGTATTTCACACCCCAAAAACCAAAAGCCCCCCAAAACACACAAATGAGATCCCACCATGCAAAGCCCCCCCAAAATCAGTGTCAGATGAATTCTATTTGTCTTGTGATCTGCAAGTTGAAATAGCATTTCTTAGTACATATGGAAAGCTTGGAAAAAAGAAGACTTTCAGAAAAATTCCTGGTTCTAGATGTTGATTTAAAAAATAAGAATAAAACATTAAGAATGAATCCTCAGCAAGCCTTCAGGTGGAACATGCAAGTGTCACAAAAAGCAAGATGGGTCCCACTGCTTCACTCTCCATCCCTGCTCCTGCCTGGAAACTAGGAGCTAATTTTCAGGTGGAGGGATGGACTAAAAGACTGTCCTGGAAAATGGAAAGGGAATACTTGGAAGGCAGCAGCCTGGAGAGTCAGGGAGCTGCTGATGGTGGAGCAGATGCACAAGAAAAAGAGGAAAAATAGTTACAGGAGATTGCAGGGAGAAAGGACAGAGATTTCTGCCCTCAAAGACAAAATATGGGCTAAAAACTGCACTGGTGGGGCTGAGCGAGGGAAAAGAGCTTCTGAGTCCTAAAAAAAACAACTGGGATGATGTTTGGGCAAAGTGGTGACCTAATTTAAGACAAAAAGGCAATGAATGCTCACGAGGAACAGAACCTGGTACTGCATTAACCTTTCCTTGCAGCTCCACGTAGTGCTCAACCCCTCCTCTTGATTTTCCTTATTTCTCCAACAAGGTTCAGAATATGATTTATGTAGGGAAGAGGACTGGAATGAGCATGAGTTCCCTCATGTTTGCAAAGTGCCTTGAAGGTGAAAAACGCATCAGAAGGACTAATTACAATCACAGTAATGAGGGATCACGTCTGCAGGAAATTACACGGCAGCCTGAACGCTCTGCAACGCAATTTTGGCAAATGGAAGGATCTGAATGTTTTTATCCAGATTATGTATCTAATCTAGCATGATGATACAGAACATGTTTTTATTTCTAAACAAAAATTAACATGAATTTAAGAGTAAAGGCACAGTTGCAGAAAAACGACATTTTCACACATCAAGCTGAGTTAATTTTGAGTCAGAAGGGCAATATAGAACCAATTTATAGGAACTGAACTAATATTCAGTTGTTTGGTATGTCAGCAAGTGAAAGCTTTCAAAATCATTTAACCTTTACTTATTTTGACTGCCATTTTCTTTTGAACTTCAGTCATCCATAACTTCTGCATATTTTCATTTCAAAGACAACAGTGTTACCATCACTTCCCTTGTCCTGGTCCCCCTTTGTGTGTTCCAGATTTAACCAGTCCCTCTCCAAAACCAAACCACTTCTACTCTCTTTTGGGCTATGAAAATATTTATAGATGACTTCAGGCAAACAGGTTTGGGGTTGAACGAGACTGGAAATAAATGGAGTTTTAAATCATTTCAGATTTGCATCAACACTTGATGCAAAACTTACTTGATTCTTCTAAAGGGGCTCAAAGACAGCTGGAGAGGGATTTTGTATAAGGGATGGAGTGACAGGACACATGGAATGGCTTCCCACTGCCAGAGGGCAGGGTTGGATGGGATATTGGAGAGGAATTCTTGGCTGTGAGGGTGGGGAGGCCCTGGCACAGGGTGCCCAGAGAAGCTGTGGCTGCCCCTGGATCCCTGGAAGTGTCCAAGGCCAGGCTGGACAGGGCTTGGAGCAGCCTGGTCTAGTTAATAATCCTTGCTTGTGACAGGGGGCTGGACTAGATGACCTTTAAAGGTCCTTTCCAACGCAAACCATTCAGTGATTCTAAAAGCAGACACACACTGCCTACACATCAATGCCTATAGGTAGCACAGCACTGCCACTGATTAAATAACAACTTTAGCAGAATTAAATCTCCTTTGATTTTTTTTTTCACCTTCCCACCCTTGTCTGTCAACACCACAAACACACCAGAGCAGAGGCTGTTTCCACTGCACCTCCTCTGGCATGAACAAAGCCTGTAGATGTCACTGAATATTAACATTAATAATGGATTCTGTAAATGTTCCAGAGCCTAAAAAATGAATCCTCAAATTAAATGTGATCTAGATTTAGTTCATGTACAACACACACCCAGTAATCACACAACCCCAGCGTTCCTCCTAGCAAGGAAGTGGCGATGAACAGGAGAAAGCCGTGGAATCACAGAATCATCTGGGTTGGAAAGATCCTTAAAGCTCATCTCATTCCACCCTCTACCATGGGAAGGGACACCTTCCACTGTCCCAGGCTGCTCCAAGCCCCATCCAGCCTGGCCTTGGACACTGCCAGGGATCCAGGGGCAGCCACAGCTTCTCTGGGCACCCTGTGCCAGGGCTCCCCACCCTCCCAGGGAACAATTCCTTCCCAATATCCCATCTGACCCTGCCCTCTGGCACTGGGAAGCCACTCCCTGTGTCCTGTCCCTCCATCCCTTGTCCAAAGTCCCTCTCCAGCCCCCCTGGAGCCCCTTTAGGCTCTGGGAGGGGCCCTAAGATCTCCCCAGGGCCTTCTCTTTTCCAGGCTGAACAATCCCTACTCTCTCAGCAGAGTGGCTCTAGGTATTATGAACAACACTTGTTTCTGGCTTAAATTACTGGAATTCCTTTAAAACTTCTTTAAAAGTTAGCTTACAAGTTATCCTGCTGATACTTTGTCACATCATTTTTAATGGAACACTTCCAGGTACTTTTTCTATTGTACTGCAAATACATGATAAAAAAGGGATAAATGGGAAAAGATTCTTTCCATTTTTGCCAGTCTCTAGCTTGGTCCCTCTCTGGTCAAGAGCTCTGTCTTAGAGAAAAGCACCTACTTTTTGTTTCTACTGCCTCTTAAAAACCTTACTCTGCTCCAACATCTCCATTTGGAAACCCCGTCTGGTTCACTCCTTGGAAGGAACAGTGAGAAGTTGGATATTAGAACTCAATTTCTACAGTGTCAAGTGCCCTGAACTCCAGAGGTCCATGAGTCCATAAATCACTGAGCTTGGAAAAGACCTCTCAGATCAAGTCCAACCATCAACCAGCACCTTGTTCACACTAAACCCTGCCCTCAAGGGCCACATCCACATTTTTTGAAAACTTCCAGGGATGGTGACTGCACTACTGCCCTGGGCAGCCTGTTCCTCTGACTGACAGTCCTTTCCATGAAGAAATTTTTCCTTATATCCAATCTAAACCTCCCCTGGTGCCATCGGAGGCTGGTTCCTGAACTACCTGGCTTCTCCCTTGGCTGTTTGTGCAGCTGGACCTCCAACACCATGGAAAGCCAACCCAAAGCTGGTGATTTTTCCACCATCCTCATAGAAGCAAGCACTGTGTGTCTCAAATCCCCTGCACAACCCTCTGAAAAATTCAGCTGCTTACTCCACAGCCAATTTATTCAGGTGAGGACAGCACGGCTGTGGCCCAGGATCCTGATAAATGAAATCTATATTCTTGAAGGTCAATAACTCCCAATCTGCTGCCTCGCAGATTTCCTGCCTTGGAAGCTTTCCCAGGTTTGCCCAGGACATGGCAAGTCTTGTGGAGAAATGAGTCGTACAGGGAGCTGCTACACAGGATTTGTACGAGGAACAACTCATTAATGGGAGAAACAATTTATCTGGAGAGGGTACCAGGGAGAGAGGCTGGTGATAGTGGGAGGGAAATGCTTCTTTTGTACTCAAGGTGTAAGAAAACTGTGTAGAGCCTGAATTTAGTTGTGTAGGCACGAGCTGCAAATTGTTATAGGAAAGATTTTGGAAATGCAGATCTTTTTTAGGGAAAACCCAGCGATTTAATTTATTTTTCAAGCTGCATTGCTTGTTGCCCAGAAAGAACTACAGCATCCAATTTAGTTCTTGAGGTTAATAGCAGCAAAGGAGGATCTCAGGGTATTTCTGAGCTCCTGCAGAGTTAATGGTCACAAGCAGTGAAATAATCTGGGGTAAGAATATTATTCTGCCATATTCTGACGTGGGAGGGACGTTCTAAGCTGTTTAAATTTCAGGTAGTGTTAATTAACCAAGCTTAATATTTTAAATTAAATGCTAAACCACAGCATTTCTCTATTGTAAGCACTGCATTCAAGACACAGCCAGGTTGGAAACCCTTTAAACAAATAACTGTATTCATTTGGAACACGGTCAGAGTCCCTCTCCAAAGACTCTGTGTCCTTCCCAGCTCTCAGGACGGGCTCAGGGGCTGACGTGGGATATGAGCTGGCCACGAGCCTCACGCAGATTTTTGGCACACAGGTGAATTTCACCACTCTCTTGTTAGATGGAAGAAAAAGCCATTGGATGTCATCCCATGAGCTGGAAAAAAAGACCTTTTAAGCCAAAGCATGGCATTTACTGTGTAATTTCAGATATTTTCTGTTCTGTGGCTGTGGTAAAGCAGTAAAAGCTTTTTTTTTGGAGGAGGAGGGGAGAAAGGAGGAGCAGAAATAAATGGGCAGTGTGCATTTATTTACTTTTTTCTCCTCTCTCCTCAACACTTTCAATGTATGAGGGAGCAGTGGCAAACCTGTCCTGATTTATGGGCTGCAGCATCCACCAGCAAACTTGAGCTCGTTGCTGTTCCCACATTTCACCAGGCAGGAATGGGAAAGCTGCTGCTTCCCTTGTGGCTCCAGAGACCACACAAATCTGGGTAAAAATAACACCTGATCTCTGCCAATGAGGATTCCTTGGCTTCAGGAGTTCATCAGCACTGACCAACATCAACTGCTCCACACAGGAAAAACGTCACCTCTTCCCTCCTCCCTCTACTGCCACTATTTTCCCTTCTCATTTCAGGATATTCCAACCCACCAATTTTCAGTGAAGTCCCTGGATTAAGGGATCTGTTGGAAGTCACAAAGCTTCAGGAAAACACAGAGAGACCAAACACTCAAGAGCAGTTCAAAGGATGGGCCAGACTGCTGGGATAAGCCTGAGGATAAGGATTTTAAGGGCAAAAGCCAAGAGAGATGGAGATGAGACTGGGAAGTGCAATGCAGTGAAGAAGAATAATTTAGGAGGGAAAAGGATGCCTATACCAGGAAATCAACTTTCCTTTTGGAAACAAGGACCTCAGAAAAGTAATGAAAAGTATTACAAACCAGGAATCCACAAAATAAAAAAAAACCAGCAAAATGCAAAAGTTGCTTCTCAAAATGTTCCTTCACTGAAGGTGAAAGCTGTACTTCAGCTCTGTAGCAGTTTGCTTTAATGATCAGAAGCCAGATATAGGTAAAAAAGCAAACTTCCTAAGAATAACAGATTAAAAAGAGAAATTAAAAGGAGGAATCTTAGATGGATCTTGAACTACAAGTAACAGGAATATTTATGGTGAGGGCCAATATTTTGTTCTCAGCCCAAATGAGGTCCACACTCCTGCCTCCAATGCAAGTCCAGGCTCCCTTTTATTCAATTACAAATTTCTCAGGCACTTCTGGTGCAGAAGTGAGATGTTCACTCCATTCCAGTCTGTGTGTGGAGGATTAAATCTAAATTCACCTCACCATGAATGCCAATATTTAGGGAATAAGTCTCATGGCATGACAAGTCCACCGTGCATTCCCCTGGGAAATTACTCTGCCAAGAGAAAGGGATCAGAATTTTTGAGAGGCTGAACTACACTTGCTTTTAAAGCACAAAAAACCAATGTTTTAAACCCAAGTTAGGAAATCCCTCTCCTCCATTTCTTCTACCTAATGTTTCTAACTCCCACGTCTCCCTCCCCTCCCAAACTCACAGCTTCCCATCAGGCAGGTTGGGGTGGGACAGCCACAATCTCATAATTTAAAAACAAAACCCCTGAGTTTCTGTAAAAGCCTGGAAGTGGCTCTAAGCTGTCCAGGGGCAGTGACCTTGTCTGGACATCTCTTGTTCATTTTACAGGAAGAGAAATCAAACAAGTGGGATCAACTGGGAATGAATTGTGAGGCAGGGACACAGCTGGGTGAGTGTGGTACAAAAAAAAAGAGGAATTGGTTTGTGCACGGGTTCAGTCTCCCCAAAATGCACAGCAAATGCTGTTCCAGGTGTGTTACTGGCCATGGACAGCTAAAGTAGCTGCTGGGCTACATCTGCAAACTGCACAAGGAAATGTAAGAAGCTGATTTGACTTAATGTCAGAACATCCCAAATGAGAGCTTTACCCTCATTCTACACTGGAAACCTCCACTTGGAGCTCCCTGACATTTGCAAACCCATGTAAGATGAATATTTCCAGTGTATATTGATTTTTTTATTTCCCTTTTCATTGAAGAATATGAAAAATTATCACCAACTTGAGTGACCAGGAAGTGAGGGAAGGATTTGTAACTGGGAAAGAGCACTTTGGAAATGAATCATCTCCTCATACACACAAAAACCACACAGGAGTCCTGAGAGCTGAGTTCTGCAGAGAGCTGGTGCTCAGAAGAACAATTCCCAATGCCTGGATACCAACACTATAAAGGACTAATGGGAAGCCATAAAGACATAAACCAACAAAATAAAAACACGAGACTTCTGGTTTTTCTTCCAGAGAGCAATGTAATATTAAAATAAGCTTTTAAATCAGCTATGACCCTCATTCAAATCCACTGTTAAAGGGTCAGTAAAAGCTTTTTGGGCAGCAGGAGCCAGTGCTGTCCCCTGTGGAAGCACCAGGCCACCTCCACCAGCCCCAGCCCCACACAGTCACTTGTGCAGCACCCCAGAATTGTATTTTTACAAATTTTATCCCAGTCCAGAACTACAATTTTTAGCCCCACTTATTAACAACTTCTAAATACTGCATTAAGTTATAAAATTTGATGTTTTAAGCAATGTTTCTATCAAAATGTTAGAAATTATAGTTTCTATTGAAATGATTCTATGATTTTAAGAAAATACTAATCTGATTCTGCTAAAAACTCACCTGGAAAAGATGAGCTGGTTGGATAATATTCTAGTTCTACCAGAACACACCATTTCTGTTTGCTCTACATTTATGCAACAGAGTTTGCTTTTAAAGCCCAAGTTTACATTTCTGAAATGTTCTGACAAAGAGATTCCTACTTCTCTATTTTAACATCTTGTACATGAAATACCCAAACACTGATACACCCACAGGGTAACCCCCTTCCCCTATAACACCATGCAATGCCAAATGCAAATTCCTTCTGCATTAAAAGATGCAATTGTAATGAAATATCCTCATCCCAGAATATTTATGATAAGTACCATGGACATCCAGGCCCTGAGTTTTGTGTACATGAGAAAAAACAAGGGGAGCTGAAGGATGACATTAACTCTAGTAACTGCCAGAAAAAGTCCTCCAAATTACATGCATCACTTTTTTATTTACTCCATGGCATCATATGCCCATATATTCACCCTTAACACAGCAGTTATAAATGTACCATTGATTTCTTTTGACTTTTTTTGTTGTAGTATCATTATCTGTAAGTGCTTCCTGAAGGTCACTGGATGCAAACTATGTTTACTATTAAATTTATAAGTTCAGGAGAAAAGCAATGAAATACATTTGCACTTCTTTCCTTTCCTTTTTACCTTGCCCTTGTCAAAGTAATGGATAATTTCTTGATAGAGCTGATCTTTCAGCTGTCCTTGAGTAGCAGCTTGGTATCCATCCCGCTGGGTAAGATGTGCTGCACATGCTTCTTCTGACCACTAAATCACACACAGAAAAAAAAGGGAAAAGTGAAAGCAAATCCAAAGTTATGAGTTATGTCAGTAAAATGAGGCTAACTAAAAGAGAAGTTTTTTTATTTAAAGAAGTGGTACTGCACTTAATGCACTAACAAAGAGTTTTTTCACAGTTGTGCCCTTTGATTCCTTGGGCACAAGGACCATTTATTTGAATGCTCTAATTGGAGGCTAATTACATCTATCAGCTGGAAGGAAGCTTCTGGAGGTGGCTTCCTCTCCTGGGTGAGTTTGATGAGAGTGACCTTGGCCTGCTGATGGGTACAACCCGCTGGGGACACAATGAACACTTCACTTTATGTGGAGAGAAGCCTTGAAGCCAAGATCCATCAACACAAAAGGAAAGGGCTGCAGGCAGGGAAATGAAATGGCTGAAACTCTCAGAGAATCTTTGGAGGCAGGGAAAAGCACAATTTACTTTATCCAGCCTGTCTGCAATTAGCAGCTCTTGCTGTTCCAGCAAATGCCTAATGGATCAAGGGAAAGATGTCAATCACAGAATCATGGAATGGTTTGGGTTGGGAGGGACCTTAAAGCCCATCCAGTGCCATGGGCAGGGACACCTTCCACCATCCCAGGGTACTCCAAGCCCTGTCCAACCTGGCCTTGGACACTGCCAGGGATGGGGCAGCCACAGCTTCTCTCAGCAACTCACAGATTCATTTCCAGAGTTATTGTTACACCACACAGTCTTATCTCCTATATATTATTAAATTTCACCCAATTCCTTCCTAATGTGGCCCAAATGTTTGTGTTTCAGTCATGCAGACACCTCTGACAACTCTGTATTGAACTCTGTGTTTCTGAGCAACACAAACCCTCTAGAGCCTGCAGTGTGATGGCATTTTTTTCAGCTTGCCAAGAGCCACTATCTTCTGTTAGTTTTGAACACCTCAATTTCGACAAAATGGGTGAAAAACACAACAAAAGTCTCTTTTCTTGAGTGTGCTTCATCTGCTTGCAGTAATTTGGCATTTCTCTCTCCAGACAGAGCCTACTTGCAGATTTAAAGGTGAAACTCTCACACACTCTCAGTGTTGCCCTCAGTGCGATCCCATTAAAATCAGTGTGATGAAATATCTGCCAGTCATGAGTGCCATTGAAAATCCTGTCCTGAGGCTTGACAGAAAAACTCCATTGCTCAGTCACACACCCCACAATATTGCTGCTCCTCAGGCAACACTGAACTCCTCCCTCCACTAAGTACTGCAGGCATTTAGATATAGGTTGATACACTTTTATAAAAAAGTAATTCCAAACTGTAATGAAATTACACTTCTAAACAAACATCCACTCAGTGGTGAAAACCTGTGACAAATCCTACCCTGGCATTTGCCATCTTCTATCAATTTGCATTAGAAGGAAAGAAAAATGGATATTTCTTCCCATGAAGTTCTTCTCATTAATTCAAAGGAGAACATTAAGCGAGATATTCATCTGGTTTCTGAACACTTTCTCTAAGAAAAGCCACAAGTGGATAAACTCTAATTTGAGGTTACAGGAAGTATATTGACTAACAAGCCAATGACAGATAAAAGTCTGAATGGCTTTTATATGGCATGGTTTATTCCATCATTTTTCCAGAAAACACAACTGTTGTGGGAGAGAATGAATTTTTTCTCCTGTCTAAAAGCTTCATCCATGTGAAGTGTGATGAGCAAGTCCTGCTTTATGTCCCTTGAGGGAATAAGAGAGACCTTTAGAGGCACAGACTCAGGGAGTTACTCACCCAACTCCCACCCACGACTGCAGCAGCCCCTGTGACAGAGGTGTCACAGCAGCTCCTCACTGTGTCACCTCCCTGACACATCTCCCACAGAAAACTGCATCACCAAAGGGAATTATTCTTCCCTGTGGCTGCCCCAGCCCTGAAATGTCCAAGGCCAGGCTGGACAGGGTTTGGAGCAGCCTGGGACAGTGGGAGGTGTCCCTGCCATGGCAGGGGTGGCACTGGATGGGCTTTAAGGTCCCTTCCATCCCAAACCATCCTGGGATTCCACAACCCTGCAGGCTGTGTCCAACAATGCCACTGCTTTCAATAATGAGTGAAACTACAGTGCTTTTGCACTCCAGATGAATCTTACTGATGTTTTCTTGTGCAATAACCCTCTAATTATTTTAAAATACAGTAAATACATTTCAGAATGTCTTAATTTAAACTGCACATGTACACTCTGCATCACATTTAGTCTTATTATGGCTTGGATGCAGTTCACTCAGCTCTGAGCTACGAACAATTCTCAGTGCATCCATCAGAAGGCTCTCACTTAACACATTCCACTTTTCAGTTTTTCAAAACAGGTATTTTACACTTGCACTTTGCTGGGTGTTGTTGAAATTAAATCCAGGATGGCTGAGAACAGTTGGTGCTTAGGATGAGATCCACTTCCTTTACAAAGAGGGGCATCCTCAGCACAGCTGCTGAACAGCACAGAACCACACACTGGTTTGGGTGGGAAGGGACCTTAAAAACCATCTTGTTCCTTCCCCTGCCTGGGGGGATTATTCTGTCCCTGACTCTGTCCCCTGTGACCATGGGTGCTCCTGCCCTTGAGGGGAGTGGAAAGAGATCCAGGGCTCCCTGAGGGAGAAAGATTTCACTGGAGGGGGGATGAGATGTGAGGAAGACAAATGGGACTAAAAAGCTTCCAAAAATGCTAATTCTTACCACAGATTTTTTTTTTTAATTATTCCCATTAACTGCTTTCTAAAATGAAAATTAAAACATAAAACTAGGAATTCAGTGATGACTGGGCTGTATTAAATGTGATTTCATGACACAAGTGTCTGCTGGCAAGAGGAGCATCTTCCTAAGTGATAACCAGGAGAACAAAGTGGGTACCTGCTCCCACATTTGTGACACAATCACATAAAAAAGCTGCCTGTTAGAGACAACATCATCTCTCCAGAATGTTTTCAGTGAGATTAATGCTTATGAAATACAGCTTCACTGCATTTATAGCTGGTACTGGCTAGTGGTAAAAACTCAAATGCTTTATTTCATGCACTTTCTGCAGAGAACATGTTATTTGTACATATTGCAGGTTACACCAAAATTTCCTTGAAGAGTAGTAATACTGCTGAATCTCTTTAAATGTGCTATAAACTGTGCATCACTGCATTAAAATTATATGTACCTTTTAAAGGCATGAGCTTGGAAAGAAGGCTTGAATCTCTCTCTAATTTTCTGAAATCAAAACTGAATCTACCACAGACACCCAAGAGCACTCGAGAAGGGGCTCTATTACTCCTTGCAACAGAAGATCTGTGGACAGCTGGTTTACTAAAATATGTGGTTAGAGGCTGTCACATATTGGACAGTCTTGATATTGGCAATTTATATTTTGTGGTGCTGACTTGACCACACTCTGTTCATTTCAGGCCCAGATCCACCTCTGCCATAAGTAAAATGCTGCTTTCCTTCATGTATGAATTCCATGTGCAAAGAGAACACAGCACTGAGCTGTTATTCAGCTCAAAGTGCAGATGTTCTGAGGGATAAACACCACCCTGGGCTGCTGCTGACGTGATTTCCCAAACTTAGGAGGCATTTTGGGGTTTACCTTGAGTAGCTTTGCGTGCAGGAGTAAGGTGTAGGCAGCTTCTGTGTAGTTATCACACTCTTTGTGCAGGTCACACAGCTTGTACAGATACCTGCCAGCAAGAAAAAAAGTGGTTCTTAAAAGGATTGGGTAGAAGTTGTTACTCAAGAATTCATTTTGAAGATTACAAGGGTTCAAGTCTATCTTCAAACAATTAAATATCTGTGGGATTATTTAAAGTTCATATTTCTGTGTGCAGATAACCTTTAGGACCATTTCCATTTCCATTTCCAAAACATTGTTTTGTTTTCAATGGATACCCAGAGAATCATGGAATCATTAAGGTTGGAAAAGTCCTCCAAGATTTGACTGAACATCCATTAATGACTTGTGATGAGCAATGAATCCAGCACAGAATTTGTGCAAGACAGAGCACTCTTAGTTCAGCTATAGAGACAAATAAGTTTTCTTCTTTAACTTCAGTATCATCACAGCTCTGGTAGGGCATTCTCTTCATTTGCTTGTTGAGGTTGTTTAGTGGCAATTAAAAAAAATAAACCCACAAAACTGTTAAAAATTCTGTTTTGAAAAAGCCAGTGAAAATACTTTCAAGTTTGATACTTTTTATAAGTTTGTTAACAGAAACAGAAGAGCATTTAACTGGGGGTTTGGCACTGAGAGAAAATTTCTCCTTACAGAGATGCTGAAGAGGGCAGACCCACAACAAATATGTGTCTGTCCACAACTATCAATCCTGCCATTTTCTTTAAAACACCAATTAAAACCATTTAAACAACAGCAAGCAAGTACACACAAGAAAATTCTTCCAAAAATGTAACAAGCACCTGAGAATGAATTAATGAATACGTTTAGATACCTCCAACAACATTTCAAACACAAATTTCATCATTTTAGCACAACAGTGTAACCAATGGTCAGCCAAAGCACAAATGGAGGGCTGTGAATCCTGAGAATTACAGAAAGCACAATATTTCCATGTTTACTTTGTCTGAAAAGCGATTTTGAAAGCTTTAAATTTAAAATCAGCATCAGTCAAGGTATTATTTAATAGAAATTTTTACCCCAAGTGACATATTTTGTACCTCACCAGGAGGCAACATCATTTCTTTGCTCAGCTTTCTTTTGACTTATTTGTTTTCTTCATGAAAAGAAGAATTCTTGCTCCTGAGTATTTCAGTGTTCATTGTAACAGAACTGAAGGAGCTGGAGAAAGGGGACAAAGATAATCTGACTTTCACTTCCAGTACACAGTGCAGATAAGCTTTGGAATTTCTTCAGGTTCAGCCAAGGTGTGATTTTTCATTACTCTTCTCCTCCAGCCCCCAAGTGACTGCTTAACATGAAGTTAATTTCCCCCAATTACACTGTGTGTGTCAGGCAGTTTGTCACCAGTCATGTTTACAAACCTTATGTACATTTCTTCCCTCTCGATCTCCTTGTAGAAATTCTGAAAAACAACACAATTTTGTTACTAAGTCTTTGATTTCACGGTTTGAAATGTACACAGAACATGCTCCAAATTAAAAATTCATAATTGCATAACATCAGCCTCCAAACTGCAAAATGAAATTTGCCTCCAGTGATGGAACACAAGTTATTTAACTTAGAAAGTCTAATGCTGGGATGTCTCATGTTGTAGTGTATTAGGGCTTCTGTCTCATTGCAAAGGTTAAGAATTTGCAAGAACAGCACTGCTAGAAATTTGCTCCTGGCATTTGCAAGTTACACACCATTAACTATTTTCACTTGAAAATTTTCTAATATACAAAACCCAGATTTTTTAAGCAACAGTTGTTCTGTGGATTTAAAAGTCCAAACCTTAGTTGAGCAATGCATCATCTGCTCTTGGATTCTAATAGTTTCCTTGGAAATAAAAAGTTAGATTAGTGTTATTTATCTGGTTTCATATGTCACATATTGGCATTGCTCTCCTCTGAGTGCCTCCAGCCTTGAGATAAACCAGTTAACAGTTCAAATATTGTAAATGCAAAATATGATAAACTGGGTGAAATATTCGAGGCATTTCTGAATCTAATTTCAAGTTTGCCTCCAAAATTTAAAATACATCTGAAGAAACAAAATACAAAGAAATTCCTTCTTTGCTGAATTAAATCTGTTTCAATGCTAAATTAAAGCAGTTTGAGGAGTCACTAATAGATGCACAAACCCAGTATTAAAAGATGGATAAATCCAAGACCAAACTGATCTCTTCAACGCGAACTGGAATACAGGACAGAATCCACATTTCACAGAGGAAATGATGGGTTATTCCAGGGATATTTGAGTAGATATAACTGCTTACTGCTTACAGTTGTCAAAAGACAAACTGCCAAGGTCACCACTGATCCATGTCCCCGAGTGCCACATCCACAGGGCTTTGAAATCCCTCCAGGGATGAGGACTCCACCACCGCCCTGGGGCAGCCAATTCCAATGTCTGAAAACCCTTTCCATGAAGAAATTCTTCCTAATATCCAATCTCAGCCTCCCCTGGCCCAGCCTGAGGCCGTTCCCTCCCCTCCTGTCCCTGTTCCCTGGGATAACATCCCAAATTTCCCCCTGGCTGCCCCTCCTGGCAGGAGCTGTGCAGAGCCAGCAGGGCCCCCTGAGCCTCCTTTGCTCCAGGCTGAGCCCCTTCCCCAGCTCCCTCAGCCCCTCCGGGGGCTCCAGCCCCTTCCCCATCAGCACTGGCTTAAATGCAGATTAAACCCTCCAAACTTAATCCTAGGAAAGCCTCTGCATCATTAAAATCCCAATTAAGAACTCTTTGAGACCCCAAGTGGGAATTGTGCCGGGAGTTTCGGCCGTGGGTTTGGTTTTTGCAAAGGCATGAATTTCACTTCAGGTACCTGGAGAATGATGAAAAGGCTGAGTTGGCCCTGAAGGGACAATAGGAGTGTAATATGAAGGGAAAATTTTAAATCACAAGTACTGAAAGCAAAGGAAAACTCTGTCCTGAGCCGCTTCCCCGCATCTCCTGTGGACCCCAGTGGCTCCAGCAGGGTTGTGCTTGGTATCTCACAGTGATTGAACCTGACAGCAGCAAATCACCCACAACATTTATCATCTGCAAATGCTTGAAAAATTCAGATGCCAAAAATCAGCATCAGGAGATGCTGTTGGGAGACACTTGGAGGAAACAACCCTCAAGTGTTCCACGGCTCCCCTGTGGTCGGGATGGTGGGAAATACTGGAGGGAACTCAGAGTAAAGGGAAGGAGAAACAAATTCACCTTCCTAAGGAGATATTCCCAGTTTGCTGCAGAGAGTGTGGTGCATGTGATTTGCTGTTTCCCATCCTGCTTGTGAGAACTGGCAGGATTTTCCACCACAGCTCTGCTCGGGAGGACGCGATGACCTTTCTGCGGGCAACCAAACAGCGCTTGCTGCATCAACAGCCGGTGACAACCCTCCAAGTCCCTCCTCTTTGCCCATTTCCCAAATATTCTCATGCTTTCTGATGTGCACAGAGAGGAAAAACAAACTAAAAATAAACGCCCAATTTCGGATTTGATGCCTCCATCGCCTCTCCTGCTCCAATGGGCACCGTTTTGTTTACGGCTGAGGCGATGGTGCGGTGCAAAGGCTGCAATGCACGAGCCCAGGACTGCATCAGATGCACAGAAAAAAAGCTGCAAACCAAATTACATGGGGAAAAAAGCTTCAAACTATTTACTCAGCTCTTTTCTGAACAAAATCTATCAGCCAGATCACATAAATGATAAACACTGGCTGTGCCCCATATACTTAAGCGAAATCAAAGCTTTGATGATGACCTAGGGATGAAAGCTTGGAATCTTTACTGGCAAACAGCCCTACTGGAAAAATCAAAGTTACTTCACATTATTTTGGGGGTCTCTAAAAGTTATTTTTCACGTGTGCTGATTTTAGGCTTGTAAAATCTCATTCCCTAAATCTCCACCAAACCCCATGATGTGTAAAAGTACCATAGGGACAACTACTGCTTCCAACTCCAGCCCAAATGGACAAAAGTTTGTGTGTGCAGTGGACACTCAGAATTTCTGGATTCAAGAGAAGGCAATTTCCCATCAGTGAGGAACACAAACCAAGCTTTTCCTGCTATGAATGAAACAGTAACTCAGATTTCTCAAAAAAATTTGAATACAGGGGTTGAGCAGAGAGCAGAACACAAATGGGATTGGAAATACATGGAAATTTTGGGAGTAAACAGCACAGAACTCCAACATTCTGTATGTCAAGTGTTTTTTAGCAGAGTTGTTTATACATCAATGGTAAATGTCAATGAACAAGCCCTGTAATATCTCTCCTTAAATCTTTCTGTAGAAACAATTAAAGAAGGAATAACATTTTCACAGATTGGCCTTCACCAAAATTGAAAAAAAACCAAGAAAAAACCCCTGAAGCATTCTGAATTTCCCTGAGAACCCCAAGAGACCCTCTGGCTGACACAAGCCCTCTGCTAAAGGTGCAGGATTCTGAGAGCAGTGGGGGCTTTGGTGGTTTTTGGTGCTTTTCCTGCTCACCAGCACGTTGACGGTGCAGCTCATGCGGTTCTCCTTGTTCTCGTCGTGCATGATGGTCCTGTAGTCCAGCAGCCTCTCCATCAGACGCACAACCAGCTTCACAAAAGTTTCCCCACTCTTAGCCAGGTATTTGTGCTTCCTGCAGTGCTCCAAGAGACTGAAAAACCAATTACGTTCGCCTTGTTAATCACACACGGAGAAAAACCTTGACTCAGGTGCAATTTTAAATATTGCACATCGTTAACAGATTTTAATTATTTCTGGGCTACAAAGTTCATTGTAGTCTAATTGCTCTCTCTCCTGACTTCACTGTGACATAAATTTTGCTGCTGATCAACACTTACATTTTGTCAAATAACACTTTGTACTGTTCATCTCCACGGCCTCCTTCCACTTCATGATCCAGTTTGGTGATGATCTCGTTTTCGAACTATAATTAAACAAAGCAAGCGTAAATAATCAGCTGGCAAATATTTCACTTTATTACTGGAGCCTCAATGCTTCACAGATTGGCTGGGTACCTCGGTGAGATGTTTAACCACTGTTTTAAAGCTTGATTGACTTTTAGAATGTGCAGTCTCTGGTTTCAGACCATCCACGATGATCTCCTGCCCTACAAGGACTTTTTTTGTGAAAGAAATCGTTGGTCGTGTTGTTAAATGAAGTGTAAATATTTGCATTATGGAAAACTAAGTAAGGAGATTAATGACAAGAATGAGGGCAGGGGAAAAAGGAGACACAAAGCTGGGCCCCCAATGTCCCCGGCAACAAAACTAAACACAAAAATGCTGGAAGCTCTCTGAGAGAGGAGAGAGAACACCTGAGGTTGGATAATCCAGCTGGATGCAAGTCCCAGCATCACTGACACCCCTTTTTAGCACAAAGACACAGTGGGACACAACTTGATAAACCTGTAAATAAGTCACTGCAGAAGGGAAGGAAGTAGTTTCAAACAACTGAAGAATAATTTTATTTAGCCAATAATAAAAGAACACAAACTTAAGTGTGCATTGGAGCATATTTTAAATGCAAACTGGGTAATTCCCTGGATTTTTAATGATTACAGAGGGTTTGAGCTGTTGCTGCTACATTCCCTAAGGCTGCAGGTTGGGAATGAATATGAAGTGTTAGTGGAGGAAGGCTCACTCTAGGCTTGCTGCCCTGTAACAAAAGGGTTTAGTCACCTAACTCCTAATTCTTCGTTAAATAAGCACAGACATCCCCAGGATTAAAGACAGAGCCCTCAGCAGGAGCGCCTGGTGAGCTGGGAGCCCGTGGCAGGGGAATGGGAGGCCAGTGCTCCGAGTGGGAGTTTACTGACAGAACAGGGGGCACCGAGTTTTCTCACTGTCACTGGCTCCAGCCACCCCCAATGACTGTGAGGAGAAGGAAAGGGCCCCTGCGCAAGAACAAAGAGCACCAACATTCTGTAAATGTCAAGGGATGTACTTTGCATCTGCAGGTGATCTTAACAGCACATAATGTACCCATGGAGAAAGCACAGACTCTCTGGATCACAGAATCATGGAATATCCTGAGTTGGAAGGGACACACAAGGAGCATCCACCCCTGGCTCTGCACAGACACCCCAACAATCCCACCCTGTGCCTGAGAGCATTGTCCAAACACTTCTGGAGCTCTGGTAGCCTTGGGGCTGTGCCCATTCCCTGGGGAGCCTGGGCAGTGCCCAGCACCCTCTGGGGGAAGAACCTTTTCCTGGTACCCAGCCTGACCCTCCCCTGGCACAGCTCCAGCCATTCCCTGGACTCCCTGTCCCTGGTCACAGTGAATAACATGAATCCATTATTAAAAAAAAGTCAGGAAAATGAGAAAAGGCAGAATAATGTAATCCACCCCCTCACAGAACCAAACAGTTCCCACAGTACGACAGTGTGTTGAGTAAAACACTGAAACAACACAATGATGAAACAGAGAAGTCACAAAAATCCTGTTCTCTAATGAGCCCAGAAAGAAATTGACTTTCCAGCTCAATGTGAAAAATGACATTTGCTGCCAGCCCCAGCCCTTTAGGTGATGTATTTTTTAGGAAGAGATTACTCAGACAGAGGAGAGCAATTACATTTGTCATGCAGGATCTCGAGGATCCTCCCGGTATCAGTTTTACTTAAATCTCTGTAAATCCACGCTTTGTTGGGCCATTTCCCTAATGGCCTCTTGGGTTGAACAGAGCCAGACTTGTGGCATTTTGGGGGTTTTAAGGATTATTAACAGTATCTTTGCTCTTCAGTCATTCCTGATATTTCCCATGGAGTCGCTCTGATGCAGATGAGGCCAGTCAGATGAATAAATGTTATTTAACTTCAGTTAAAATTCCCTCTCTGGTCTTTCCACAGAGGAAGGTTTTATCAACACAAGCTGAGGTTTATGGAGCTTTGGAGGTTTATCATCTTCCACGATGGGAGCAGGAATGTGACCCTGAAGCTGCACAAGCCACTGGCTCTGGGACACTGCACCTGGCATCTGTTGATAAATTCAATTTTTCCTTTTCTCTTTTTTCCCCCCTAATGCGTTATTCTTTTTAAAATGCATTACATTAAATTTAATGCATAAATAGGCCTGCAATTATTGTGATGGAATTTACTCTCAAACGAAGAAGTGCCAAATTTCCAGTGTCTTCATTACAGCCAGTGCCACTCACTGAGGCTTCTTCTGAAGGCTTAGGGGGAATATCTGCACCATCAGTGAGCCACGCTCAAGTCTGTCCTTCTGTTGACAGTGAAAGCTTGAGGGGTGATACCAGGAAGATTACAGGGCATTATTATCCACTTTTCTTTGCAGCTGATCAAGATCTCAGCTTCTCTTTCGGATGAGAGTTTGAACTTGAACAAAGAGCACATCCAGTGCTTCCTCTGTCTGTGACAATCTCCCATCTGGAGCAAATAAATCAAAGTGAGCCATCTCGTGCCAACTCAACTAATCGCTTTTGGACTTGCATTTACCTCAAGTAAGGCTGTTTTTGTAGCACTGGCTGACAATTCAATCTTGCTGTAGATGAGGAGGACTTCCAGCCCTCCAAGCAGCTATAAATTCATTTTGATGTGGGGTAATAATAATTTGCCATATAAAATTCAAGTGACAGATCACACCACCAGAAATCAGTCCTA
The DNA here is from genome assembly GCA_013398175.1 of Climacteris rufus. NCBI lineage: Eukaryota > Metazoa > Chordata > Aves > Passeriformes > Climacteridae > Climacteris > Climacteris rufus. Next base: position 447,878 of record VZRZ01004778.1, on the reverse strand, counting down.
ATGCAGAAAGAGCACACAAGTACTGCAAAACTTTGCTCAAAGGTTTTTGTGAAAGTTGGTGGTAATTCCCAACAGTTTCATCCACTCCCTTTCCTATTGTTCCACAGCATTTCAGCTGGCAAACAGACCTGGGAGCCATTTAAATGATTAGACCATTTCAGAGGCCATCTCTCTCCCTTGCTCTTCAGTTGGAGTGAGGGAGGAATATTGATATTCTCCAAAAGGCCAGAAAACAAGAAAAATGTACACATTTACATTTCAACTGCAGGTAATTAAAAAGGTTACTTATTAAAATAAATCCTTTGTGGGGGATTAGTTATTTGGATTTGCATGTTCAGTGGAGAAATTGCAATACCACAGGAAATGGGACAGTCATTAACTAGAGTCCTGTCTGCAAATCTAGAGCAGGGGGAAAGGGAGGTTAACACACAGCTCAGAAGTGGCAAAAAGACTTAAAAAGGAATTACAGGTTCCAAAAGTCAAGAGAGATTCAGATAAACTAGGGGAAACTTCTCACTAAGGGGAATTAAATCCATTTGAAATTCATCAATAACCAGCCTGTGAAAATCAAAATGCTGGCGTGACCAACCTGATGGTACTGAGACGCATTGTTAAATGTTAGAAATGGGTTCAGCCCAAAACAAGCAGAATGTGGTGTCAGCACCGACACAGGTCCAGAGAAAGTGAGTTAAAATTTATGCAAAGAGAAAGGAGTGCAGGTAGGACATGAGGAGTGGAGCCACAGCTGGGAGGAAGAGGCAACAGCAGGAATTCCGAATTCCACATCCCAGCTGAACGAGTGTCTCACCACGAGCCTTCCCTCCTGCTGTCACCACGGGATCCATCCCCTTCACCTGACCAGGCCCTGAACAATCAAATCAATTCTCTTTCATCACTCCCTTGGCTCTGAGAAATTCCCTTTGATCCGGAGGCCTCGCTACTGGGACCGGCCATGTGAGCAGCCGTGTGGAGAAGGAGGTGTTTCCTTCCACAGGGAAGCTTCAGGCCCACACTGACTTTAGTCTCAGATTCAAGCTTTGAGGTTCAGGCTACTTTGAAGTCTTATAAAGGCTTCAAAGCACCTTCAGAAGGAGAGGACAAAAACAGGCAACTCCAGCTTTTAATTCAGTCAGGCTTAATAGAGTTCTGTAAAAACAAGAGGCATTTATCTTGTTTTTTCTCAGGGCTATATACACTGGGAGAAGGGAAAAAAAAAACCCTTCTGTCTGTTCCTGGTTTTACCAGGCAAACCCAATTCCTTCTGAAATGAAAACCACCATAGGGAAAGCCGCCTGTTTATCACACAAACCAGCACAGCATCGAAGGCCTGCAAAAAACTGCAGTTCCTCCCCCACAAATCATGAGGTTGATACATCTGCTGGAGAAGTGGAGCCAATCTAAACCCTTGTTGATGCGACTAATAAGGTTAGATAATTGGATTTCTGGCAGATTAGTTTAACAGCAGCCAACCATTCCATTTGGAAGTTCTCTCTGGAAGCAATGCTGGACAAGGATAATTGGTACTTGCATATAAAGGATATAATGCAGCACATTACACCGACCCATTAAGCGTCAAAGCTAGCCTAGGTACTGGTAATACTTAAAAAATATATTTTATATCTATTTCTATCACTTAAACAGAAAAGAAGACAAAAAAATGAGCCAGAAATCTACAGACCAGGCAGCCTCACTTCAGTTCCCAAGGACACCACAGAGCAAGACCTCATGGGAGCTTTTTCCAGGTACACGAAGGGCAAGAAGGTGACTGGGAAAAGGCAGTATTTACCAAGCTGAGCATGAACATGTGGTGTTCCCCTTCAGTGGAGCCTAAATGTGTCCTGGATTGCACCAGCAAGAGCACAGCCAGAGGAGCAACAGGACTACTGCACTTGTTGAACCATGGGATTCTGTGTCTGGCTCTGGTTCACCCAGATCAGAGAGATCTTGACATTCTGGAGAGGGTCTGATGGAGGGCCAGAGTCCTGGAGAGCCTGGCCCCAAGAACAGCTGAAGGAACTGGGTTTGCTCAGCCCACAGAAAATCCAACTCAAACATTCCAACACCTGAAAGGCGCTCAGAGAGGAGAGGGACTTTACAAGGTGCACAGTGGCAGGACAAGCAGCAACAGCCACCAGTTAATCCAAGGAAATTCCATCAGGATATAAAAAGCAAGAAGTTTGAACCACAGAATCCTGGAATGGCTGGGGTTGGAAGGGACCTTAAAGAATATTTCATTCCAAACCACTGCCATGGGCAGGGACACCTTCCACAGGCCAGGATTAAACACTGGAATTGCTCACCCAGAGAAGTGCTCAGACAACCCTCAGTACTGAGCTTTTGGTGGCTCCAGAAAACCCAACCTAAGGCCCAGATTACTTCCAGAGGTCCCATCCAGCCTAGACTTGCCTTCAACCCACTGCTTTTTCCAAGCCTGTGATCTTCACTCTCCAGAGGCCAACCTGAGACACTCAGCAAACTACAGAACTGCATTCTCTGCAACCCCCAAAATGGACAGATTAATTACTCCTTGTTAGATGGGGCTGTTCACTCCCAATCCATGGAAAAGAGGGTTATTACCTCTGCACTTGTCCTGTCAATGCTACATCCATAAAAAAAGAAGCTATACTGCCATAGGAAATACAATGTCAAGTATAACCCAAGACATCTCTGACTTGAGGATGAGGCGTTTTTCTTCTCAAACGGCTAAAAATCCCCTAAGTGAAATATTTAAGACATTCATTTATTAAAATCACCCAACTATTCCACACAAAGCTGGTTTCCTTCTGTCAGGAAAATAGAGGGCCATAAATTTAGCTATAAAGTTACCCTCGGATTTTTCATGATCTATATAATTGTGCAAATAAAAAATGACAAGCAACAAAAGATAGCATCTGACAGGAAACTGTTTAAATGGCATCCCAGTGAGCATTTCAATCTTTACAGTATCATTGCAGTCAAACATAAGAAAAAATGATTATGCAGTAATTGGATGAAGCCAAAATACAGTTCACAACCTTTCCACACACCATCCAGCACAAAACAAATCAAAGCAATAAAGCTGATGCCATTTCCCTTGCTTAAGTCTCCCCACGCAGATTTTCATTTACTCTGCCTACAGATTTATTAAGAGTTGGTTCTCAATAGTAGTTCACAGAAAAAGTATGGAAAAGGATAAGGTTTTTTATCCAAGAAAGAAAACTGCCAATATAAAGGCAAAAAAAGCAAACAACACATGTCAAACTTTATTGCAAAATTCACAAGGTCATATCCTGAACTGACAGAAATTTCACAGTGGGAAGGAGCTCCACTGGCTTAGTCCATAACCCCACCTGGCCTAAGCAGTCTTAAACTCAATCCATAAGCAAAGTTTCAAGTGCAGGAATGTGAAATGAATGATGTCAGGAAACTTTCTTTCACTCAACTTTGTCTTTCAAAAGTTGATGCTATCAGGAAAAGATGGTGTGTGTGTATTCAAGGGCTCCCCTCAGCAATTTAAAATAAAATAGAATAAAAATGTTCCATTAGTATTTGAGATTTTGCAGTGCCTGTAGAGCAAGAAGAAGCACTGACAGTGCTGGATAGTTTTTCTCCTCTTCAAAATCCATAAAGTGGTGGGGAAAATCAAAATTATAAGATACTAGAGATGATAAATCTTTGCAGGCTATTCTTTTGCCACATTATCAGGCTTCCTTCATGTCCAATTTAACTCAGGAGCAAACTCCTTGTGTGAGTCACAGTGACAATTTAAGACTTCTGTCTTTGCTCCTGTGCCATAACAAAAGGTTTCATTTACTACATGCAAACTTCTCCTTCAATAACAATTTCAAACCAACAGATGAAAACTCCACAGCCCCTCAGGAGTTATAGGAAATAAGCAAATCCGTAATTATATTATGTCTTAGAAAAATGAGAAATAACAAAAATCCTTATGTTTTGTCAAAGAACAGCTAAATCTCCCTCACAAAATTTAAATGTCTGCAGCTCTCTGCTTACCCTCTGGAAGCTTCCAGTGTAGTGGGATTCACACTGCATCATATCAAAGAAGATGGGGATGGTGGCTTTGCGAAGCTCCGTTTCTGGGATCAGCGTCATTTCCAAGATTGGCCCCACCATTTCCGGGATGAACTTGATTTTATGCTGACCTTTGAGAGAAAAGAGGCATTTCAGAGTTAACAACCAGCCACTGACTGTGGTAGAAGATGTAAAAGCTGTGTCAATAAATCCTCATGGAGCATAACAAAGTGCTTTTTAATATCTGGCTCCACTGAAACACTTTATTATTATTATTATTATTATTATTATTATTATTATTATTATTATATTA